>QEPC01012585.1:1797939-1816797 GCA_003113815.1 Sphenodon punctatus | reverse complement strand
ACCCCCCCAGGGATCGAGTCATACTTACCGGCGGCTGCGGGGACGCCGCGGCCGCTGGTGCTGGGGGGGTGGGCTCGCCTCCGCCTTCGCCTCCGGGTCCGGGTCCGGGTCTGACTCTGTTCTTTTTTTTAAACAAAAAGCCAGGCTGGGCAGGGTGGGTGGGGGGTGTCCCCCCTTCCACCCACGCAGCCTGGGAGGGGGAGGGATATTTCATTGGTTTCAATGGGGACAGAGCGCCCCATTGAAACCAATGGATTAAATCCGGTACTGGTATACCGGATTTAATCCGGGAATCCGGTTTTCCCAGAACCGGGAACCGGTAAATCCGGTAGCCGGTAATGGGTCCGGGTCCCACCCCTAAACAACACACACTCCATGTGCACCCATCACCTGAACCTGTGATGGATCACCCCCCCAGATATCCAACAAGCCTCAACGTGAACAGCTGCCTCGCCCCAATCCCTGCACCACTGTGCTCGTGGCCTGCTCAAGCACCTGATCACTCAAGTCCCTGACTACTATCCCACCAACCGGTAGCGGCCTGTGCCACCAACCCGCAAGCCCTGTGTGCCCAGCACACCCAGATCGTGCTGCACATGTTGCCTGTAGCGCAACGGCTGTCCCCATGTACTGGGGACCGCTGCCATGGGCAAGCTGCCAAGCACACACTCCCGCCCCAAGCACACACTCCCGACATACACCCGGTACTGTACAGCACCACCTCTGTACTAGCTTTGCTCTCTTGCTCAATCACTCCTCTCACACAACACCTCCACCTCCACTCTCTACATGCCACACCTGAGCAATGGAACTGGGACACACATATACCTTCGCGGTACATGCTCAGTGCCCATCGATTGGTGCAGTACCGAGCTGCGTTGCAGGAGGGGCGGGGTAGAAATTTGCAAAATAAATAAATACCTTGGGTGAGAGCTGTGCACCTGGTCGATTTCACCACTCAACGGGCCTACTGCACATTCCCACACCTGCACGGACCGCCTGCACGGCAGGAGGCTCCTACCACAGCGGGTCAACAACATATACATGGGGCCCCAGCCACCCCCCACTAGTGCCAGTGATATGTCCCCATGTGATCTGTGAGCAGGATGCATCAGTGCCAGCCCTGTATCTCTCACTACAAGTGAAGGACATGGCAATGTGCAGCTGTGATCACTCAAGATATGCTGTATCCAGGGCCTCATTAGCTCTGTGTGAAAACCAGCCATGGCCTTGTTCACCTGTCCTAGTCTGCGCTGGAATGTGTCTGCCCTGTGCGTGGGGTAGGGGTTCACAGCAGGAAACTGGTGAGAAGAGCATGCTCAACGGTGCTAAGAAGATCCACAATGTCTCCCTTGAGCTCCAAACCCCTCCCTGGCTGTGGAGATGTGATGGCATGGCAAGAAGCTGGCAAGAATAGCATGCTGGGCACCACCGGGTAAAGCCATGGCCTCTCCCTGGAGCTCAGTGTTGTTTCTTATGAAGGGCGGAACTTTGGGCATGGTCAAGTGGCAGCACGGCATGGTGTGGTGGCAGGATCAGAGGCAGAGAACATTACCATTGTCAGAACTTCAAGAGGCGCCCAGGAGGACACGGCAGCATTTCCTCTGCCTTTATTCCCTGCTTGGGCTTACAATCTAAGCCTGTGGCTTTCAAAGGGCTTTACAATCCCCTTGGGTTTACAATCTAAGGGGTGTTTTCCTCCTTCTTCTATTCTGTGTTGGGTGGGTTACAATCTGTGCCGGGGGGGCTACAATCTAATCCATGGGTTTACAATCTAAGAGGGAGGGGTTACAAAATACAATATTGAATAAAAGTTAAAAAAAATTACTCATGAGTTTTCTGCGACTTTTTCTCATTCCTGCCATGACCAATTCATGACTTTTTAAGAAAATGTCCATGACAAATTCATAGCCCTAGCTATGGTTGCCTGGCAGGGACAAGGCTTCTGCCCGCCCCCAGCCCCCACTCCCCCGGTGGTTGTGCTGCAGCGTTGCCTGATCCTTTAGGGTTTGCCTTTGTTTCCCTTAACTGTGGGCTGCAGCCTCTCAGCTGCATGGCTTGCCTTCCTTTTGGCCCCCTCTGGCCCTGTCTCGCTCCCCCCCCTTCCCTGAGGTCCCTTGGGCCGGGAGTCCATCCCCTCGTCCATTGTGCATGTGCCTTCCCCCCTCCCTACCTTGGTGTTGGTCTCCCCCTCGGCCACTTGCATTCGTGGATGGTGTTTGGTGGGCAGCAGTGGCATCGCTGCTGGTTGGTGTGGATTGGGGTTCCTTCCCCTCCTAATGTGCCCTGCCAACCCAGCTGTGGTGTGAGCATCCATGTCTGCCACCGTGACTGCATGTGTCCCGCTCCAGGCTCATTGTATCTGGGCCTTGGGATTGTGTGTGCAGGGGGTTTGCCAGGGGGGTTGGGGGTTTGTGGTGGGGCCCCGTTGCTTCGGGATGCTGCCTTTCCCCCCCGGTGCCCTTTCCCATCCCACGCCCACCCCCACATAGGGGTCCCCCCATCTCCTAGGGCATGAAACCATTCCCTGTGTGGTTGTGTTCATGGTTGTGTGTGGTCGGGTTCTGGTCTGTGGGGGGGTCCGTGGCACCCGGCTGTCTGGCCTCTGTCTTGGAACTGGCCGGGGGCCTCTTTGTGTCTCCTGTCATCCCTGCTCCCTCCTACTCCGCCCACACGGGGCCTGGCAGTTCAGGAATGGAGCTGCATGCCACGGCTTCATTTGCCCTCAGTTGGTCATGTTGTCACGTTACTGTGCTAGGCGGGGATTCCCCTCTGGTCGGTGTCACGGTTGTCCGTGTAAATGTCATGGAACATCAATTTGATCGATGTTTCCCGGGGTGGGTGTCTTCCCGCTGGGTGTGTGCTGGCCTTTACCCTTCCATCCCACAACCCCCCGCGGCGCTGTCCATGTAAACGTCTCCCGGCTCGGCAGCACCGGATGTTCATTGGTTGTGCTCACCCACCCATCTCCACCCAACTCCAGCCACTGGGCCGGCAGCAGCGTCTGTGTAAAAAAGGCCATAGTTTTGTTCCAACAGAATTAAAAACTATTTTTTCCACTAAGTGGCGATAGATGCAACACTTAATTTCCAACTGTGCATCAAAGATATTATAGCCCTACTTTTATAGCACAAATGTTAATTTTTAAAATGTAGTACAGCCCTCCATTCAACATCATTTGTACATCCCAATGCGGTAGCTGCAGGGCTTCACAACCCCTCAAGATATGCATGAGGCAGTATCTTAATCTAGAGACAAGCAAAAACCACAGTGCAGAAACTAATACAGGAGTATTTCCTCTCTAGAGACCCCATTAAAAATCCCCCTTAAAATTTCAGAAAAAAAATAAAAATATGATTTGTAGGAGTCTTGTGGTAATAATTTTAAATAATAGTATTATGGTGATTAAAAAACATACACATTCATGAAATGAAAACTGGATTTCAGACATTAATTTTTTTTAAGCTAATACTGAATTTCTAGCAACATCGTGAGTTCATATTGAAATACTAACTTGCTTGGCTCTGTGGCAAATTTAATTCCATTGTTACTGAGAACATAATCAATGCAATGTTCACAGTATGCTTTATATTCTTCTTTAGAGAGAGATAAAGGAAATAAAGCAAAGGCTTGATCCCTCACTAACCACAGAGACAAAGGTAATTATAGTGATTATGTGTGTTTCTCATCTGTGCTTTTATTTCACCTGGCAGGCTTAAGAAAGGCAATTTATTAACTAGTTTTTTAATCCTAAAAATTATATTGAAATTAAATGAGCACAACTTGTATTTAATTTTATTTTTTTAGAGAAGTTATTTGATGTTTTAGAGAATATGCAGACAGGAAAAAATACGGTATGATGCATAATAATAGCCTTTGCAGATGATGTTGTGGGTAAGTACTTTCTGAGCAATAACCACTGCTTGCTACATTTATCATAACCAGATCTTGCTGCTACCTTGCACTCCCCCATTCTTTTACATTCTAAATTGTTATACAGGTCTACAATGCCTATAACACTAGGGCCTTGGCCCCCTAATTTATGGCATGTGGCTTTCCATTTTTCTACTATTTAGGTATGAGAGTGTAGCAAGTTAATGTCTGTGGCCTGTACCAGGGAATTCTCTGTGTACAGAGGATGAAGCTATGAAGGACTGCCTCCATGCCTCCTCGGGCCCCATTCCCCCTGATCAGCTGTGTGGCAGGTAGGAGGAGAGCGTCCATTCCTCTGGGTCCCCCACCCCTGATCAACTGTGTGGCACGTGGGAAGACCATATGCACGCCTCTGGGGTTCCCCTCCCCCGATCAGCTGTTGGGCAGTGGGGGTGAGCACGTTCCTCCAGAGGAGATCAGGCAGGGGCCTAATCCTCATACCTCGCTGCGGGGCAGGGCTGCACAGAACCAGCCACACGAGAGGTGGCCCATTCTCCCACTTTGGGCAGCTTTACCCCACTTTGGGCAATGCTAACACACGATGCATCTTTGGCCTCCTCTGGCTGATGCATCGCTTGCCAGCTGGCTGCCTGCCCCAGAGTGGGGCTGCATGAACATCTGGTGGCTGCTGGCCATATGATCTGCTGCATCATGTATTAATGTTGTGCAAAGTGGGATAATGTTGCCAAAAGTGAGTTAACGTTGCATGTGGCCTCATTCTATGGGTGAGGCCACACAAGCTGAGGTGGCCTGATCCCCAATTGCCACCTCCATACTGCAGGGCCAGCGCGGGGAGCTGGGCAGACAAAAAGCTCCCCTCCTCCGAGGAAGCTGGGTGACCGGACCGCTCTTAAAGCTCCCGCCATGACCAGATCATTAATTATTATTATTATAAGCATTTATATAGCGCCAACGATGTACCTGGCGCTTTACAAAAAATAAGATAAATAAGATCATGCCACGGCGCTGGCCATACAAGCAGGTGGCCCGGCCCTTGGACACTGCCCTCCTCAGGCCCAACAGAGATCCGGTCCCCAACCATGATGTGACTGCAAATGAAATTCAACAATGCTCCCCGATTGGCAGGGCAGGTGAGGCCCCTCCACATAGGTAGCCCCACCTTGGCCAGCCTATTCCCAGTTGGCAATTTTACTCCAGAGGACGCACCACATAGCAACCATCTGTTCCCCCTGGGATGGTGGGAACATATGGCAGCTACTGGCCACATGATGCACTGCATCATATGGCCCAGGTGCCCAGGGAGTGGTAAGAACATAAGTACTGCCATACTGGGTCAGACCAATGGTCCATCAAGCCCAACATCCTGTCTCTGACAGTGGCCAATCTCTTCCATTGGGTACTTCTCTTGGGACTGGTGAAATCCCAGTTCATCTGCATACTCTCCCAGCTGCCTCTGCTGTCGTCACTTGAGAACTCTGTAACCCTCTTGCGGCTTGGCATTTCTGCCGCCCCGAGCTCCACTGACCAGCAGGCCAGGGACTGATGAGGTTGCAGCTAATCTGCATATTCTCCCAGCTGCCTTGGCTGTCATCGCTTGAGGAGGTTGCGACACTTCTGGGGCTTGGCATTTCTGCCAGCCCGAGCTCCCTGACCAGCAGACCAGGGACTCGTGAGGTTACAGCTCATCTGCATACTCTCCCAGCTGCCTCGGCTGTCATTGCTTGAGAACCCCGCAACCCTCCTGGGGCTTAGCATTTCTGACGCCTCAAGGTCCACCGACCAACGGGCCAGAAGGCGCACGCCATAACACCAGCTAAGGGTAAGCCTAAGGGTACTTTGGCCATCTGGTGGCCACCGGGTGACTACTTGGTGGCCAGTAAGTCAACCACTCTTCACCTCGTCCTCATCTGTCTCTCCTCCGAGTCCACTACCCAGCCCCTGGGTTGCCTCCCTCATACCTTTCACACCATCATGCCTGCCCTAATCTCTCGCTTTCCCCCTCCCTCCTTCTCCCCTTTCCCCCACCTCTTCCTCCCTCTACTTCTTTCCCTCCTGCTCCTTTCCCACAACCCATCACTTCTCTCCAACCTCCTCACACTTCCTCCTCCCCCTTGACTACCTTCCCACATGCTCCTCCCCCACCCTCGCCATCTCTCACCTGCCCCGCTGCCCCCCTTCTCCCAATATTATCCCCATTCCTTGCCTTCCCCTTGATCAGCTCCCATTCTCCTGCTCCATTTGGAACTGTCACTCCTCAGCCAATAAAGCCCCCTACATCCATGATCTCTTCCTCTCTCACTCTCTCCAGCTCCTTGCCCTTACTGAAACTTGTCTCTCCCCCTCCAACTCTGTCACCCCTGCTATCCTCTCCTTTGGGGGTATCTCCTTTTCTCACCAGCCCCACCCTGAAAGATGGGGTGGTGGCATGGGCCACCTCCTCACTAATTCCTGTCAATTCCAACTGCTTTTTCCTCCCTCCTCTCTCTCCTTCCCTTTCTTTGAGGCTCACTCTGTGAGCCTCTACTCCCCCTTCCATCTCTGCGTCACTGTCATCTACCGACCCCCTGGCTCTCTCTCTTCCTTTCTCTCTGAATTCGAGTCCTGGCTCACTTTCTTCCTCTCAGATGATACCCCCACTCTTATCCTTCGTGATTTCAACATTCATGTTGATGTCCCTTCCCAGCCCTCCATCTGTCGCTTCCTCTCACTAGTCTCCTCCTTTGGACCAACTCCCCCACCCACACTAACAGCCATTCTCTTGACCTCGTCTTCTCCAGGAACTGTTCTGTGTCTGATCATTCCTTCGATACTCATGCCATCTCTGAATATTGAATTGCCTCCTTCAATGTCTCCCACTCCCCCCCTCCTCTTCCCCATCTCCACACCCCTTCTGTAACCCTGAACTTTGGCCCCTTTTAGACGTGCGGCGGTATCATTCGCCTCAGTGGCGCGCATATTTTGAAACTTCCGCCTGGTCTAATTAGACGAGGCAGAAGTGGCTTAATATGCGCCTATTACGGCAGAGGCGCATTTTAAAAGTGCGCGAATTAAATACCTCATAATCGAGGAATTCGCGCACTTTAAAAATGCGCCTCCGCCGTAATATGCGCATATTTTGAAACTTCCGCCTGGTCTAATTAGACGAGGCGGAAGTGGCTTAATATGTGCCTATTACGGCGGAGGCGCATTTTAAAAGTGCGCAAATTAAATACCTCGATTGAGAGGTATTTAATTCGCGCACTTTTAAAATGCGCCTCCACCGTAATAGGCGCATATTAAGCCACTTCCGCCTCGTCTAATTAGACCAGGCGGAAGTTTCAAAATATGTGCGCTGCCGAGGCGAATGATACCGCCGCACGTCTAAAAGGGGGCTTTGGCTCCTCTCTCTCCCCTCAGTCTTCTCCTCCTCCTACCCTGACTCTGCCTTCTCTACTTTCAATGCCTCTCTCTCCTCCACCCTTGACTCCCTTGTCCCCCCCTCCTCCTGGGCTGCCCACTCCCACAACCCCCGTCCTTGGCTCACCCTCAGAATCTTCCACCTCCACTCCAGCACACGTGCTGCTGAACGCCTCTGGTACAAATCCCATTCTCATGCTGATTTCCTTCATTTCAACTTCTCTCTCTCCTCCCTTACTTCTCCTATCTCCCTCGCTAAATAGCATTACTACGCCTCCTGCATTGAGGCCTGTACTCGGGACCCTCGCCGCCTGTTCTCCACCTTTGACTCCCTCCTCAAGCCCCCCTGTCCTCTTCCTCCCTCTTCCCTTTCTGTTCAGGATCTCACTTCCTTTTTCACAACCAAGACAGACAAGTTCTGCCTCGACATCGCTTCCCACTCCTCTCCTCTCCCTTCTCCCCCTCCTGCTCTCCAGTCCTCCTTCCCTCCCACATCCCTTGAGGAAATCTCCTCCCTTCTCTCCTTCTCCAACCCTTCCCCTCTTGACCCCATCCCTCCCACCTCCTAAAGTCCATTACTTCCACTGTCGCTCCTTCCCTCCTACACATCATCAGGGACAGGTCGCCATGAGCACATTACACCTGCGCTCCATACACTGCACTGGCTGTCGATTGTCTTCTGGGTCCAATTCAAGGTGCTGGTTATGACCTATAAAGCCCTAAACAGCTTGGGTCCTGTTTACCTGTGAGACCGCCTCAGACCTCGGGTTTTTCATTACCCTTGTGGTCGGCCGGGGGCGCCCAGCTCAAAGTCCCCTGGGTACACTGGGTGGCGACGGCAGAAAGGGCGTTCTCAGTGGCCGCACCTCGGCTGTGGAATTCCCTCCCACTGGAGACCCGTTTGTCCCCGGACCTTCCCTCTTTCCATAGATGTTGTAAAATATGGCTGTTCTGCCGGGCCTTCAGGGAGGGTAGGTGGGGTGGGAGGGTATTATTGTTTTATTGCCTGAATCCGCTATACCTATTTTATATTTTTATGCTTTGTAGTAATTTGTATGATTTTATTATTGTTATTTTATTATTGTGTTGTACACCGCCCCGAACTACCATTGTGCAGGAGGGAGCAGGCTACAAATGCTCGTATAAATAAATAAATAAAAACCTCTCCCTCTCGACTTGCTCCTTCCCCTCTGCCTTCAAGCATGCCACTGTCTCTCCTATCCTCAAAAAGTCCACTCTTGACCCCCTGACCCTTCTAGCTACCTTCTTTTTGTTTCCAAGCTTCTTGAACATGTTGTCTATTCCTGCTACCTCGACTTCCTCTCTGCCAGCTCCTCCCTTGACCCCCTTCAATTTGGCTTCCGCCCCCTTCACTCTACTGAAACTGCTCTAAGATCACCAATGATCTTCTTATGGATAAATCTATCACCTCTACTCCATTCTTGTTCTCCTTGACCTCTCTGCTGCCTTCAATACTGTTGACCACTCACTCTTGCTGGACTCACTTCACTCCCTTGGCTTCCATGGCTCCGTCCTCAACTGGTTCTCCTTCTACCTCTCTGTCCATTCCTTCAGTGTGTCTCTTGCCAACTCCACCTCCTCCTACTTTCCCCTCACGGTTGATGTATTCCAAGGCTGTGTCCTTGGCCCTCTCCTCTTCTCTATCTACACCCTGTTCCTTGGCAAACTCATTGCCTCCCATGGCTTCCAATATCACTCTGATGACACTCAACTCTATCTCTCTCTCTTTCTCCATCTGTTCAAGCTCGCCTCACCAGCTGTCTCTCTGATATCTCTACCTGGATGTCTCAACGTCAACTCAAAGTCAACATGGCTAAAACTAAACTCCTTATCCCCCCCCATCCTTCCTCTCCCTCCTCCCTGTCGATCCTTATCAACAGAATCACCATCCTTCCCATCCCCCAAGCCCATAGCTTAGGCTTCATCTTTGACTCACCCCTTTCTTTTAAACTTTACTTCAACTCTGTTGCCAAATCCTGTCGCTTCTCCCTCCATAACATTGCTAAGATTTGCCCCTTTCTCTCTGTTTCCTCTGACAAAAGCCTTGTTCATGCCCTAGTCATCTTTCACCTCAATTACTGTAACCTCCTTCTCACTGGCCTCCTCCGCTCTCCCCTTTCTCCCCTTATCTTGATGGCAGTAGGGGAGGAGCACGGGGGGACGGAGGGCCCGTCTGGTCCATCTTTGTGGGGAGAGTTTCAGGAAGTGACGCCGGCCGATGCGGTGGATGTCCTGGGGTCTGTGAGGGCCACGTATTGTGAACTGGATCCGTGCCCATCCTGGTTAATAAAAGCTTCCAGGGAGACATTAGGGACGGTGCTGGCGAGGGTAGTGAATGCGTCCTTTCGGCAGGGGAGGTTGCCGCCCTGCCTTAAAGAGGCTGTGGTGCACCCCCTGCTGAAGAAACCATCGTTGGACGTAGATGCGCTCGCCAGTTACCGACCTGTCTCTAACCTTCCCTTTTTAGGGAAGGTTATTGAGCGGGCAGTGGCGCTCCAGCTCCAGGTTCATCTGGATAGCATCGGGCTCCTTGACCCTTTTCAATCTGGGTTCCGCCCCGGCTATGGCACCGAGACGGCGTTGGTGGCCTTGGTAGACGACCTCCGCCGGGAGATGGATGCAGGATGTTCAACATTTCTCATCCTGCTAGATCTCTCGGCCGCTTTTGACACCGTGGACCATGGGCTGCTGCTGAGACGACTGCGTGACCTGGGGGGTCTGGGCGGGACCGTTCTTGAATGGTTCCGCTCATTCCTCTCGGGGAGGAGCCAACGGGTGGTGTTGGGGGAGGAAACATCGTGCCCCCGCGCTTTACCGTGTGGCGTTCCGCAGGGATCGATCTTGTCTCCGCTGTTGTTTAATATCTATATGCAGCCCTTGGGGGAGGTCGTGAGAGGGTTCGGGGTGCGTTGTCACCAGTATGCTGATGATACTCAGCTGTACCTCTCCTTTTCTACTGACCCAGACCCTGCTATCTCGTTGCTATCCCAATGTTTGGAGGCCGTGGCGGATTGGATGCGGCTGAGCAGACTGAAGCTCAACCCAGATAAGACGGAGGTGATGGTGGTGGGGAGGGCGAAGGGGGTGGTGGCCCCCCTAGTTGGGGGGGTTTGCCCTCCTGTAGCTCAGCAGGTCCGGAGTCTGGGGGTCATATTGGACGCAGACCTGCGTCTGGAGCGGCAGGTGGAGGCAGTCGCTAAGGCTGCCTTCCGCCAGCTTTATCTTGTGCGTAGGCTGCGTCCGTATGTCTCTGGCCCGGACCTGGCCTCCCTCATCCATGCCTTTGTCACCTCGAGGCTCGACTACTGCAACGCGCTCTACGTGGGGCTTCCCTTGTTCTTGGCTCGGAGGCTGCAGCTGGTGCAGAATGCGGCGGCTCGTCTTCTTACGGGGACGGGTCGCCGGGAGCACATTACACCGGTGCTCCGAGCTCTGCACTGGCTGCCGATAGTGTGCCGGGCCAAGTTCAAGGTCCTAGTGATGATCTATAAAGCCCTATACGGTCTTGGCCCCTCATACCTTAGGGACCGCCTCGCCCTTCGCGCCCCAGAGCGGCTCCTGCGGTCTGCCGGGGGTGCCCTCCTGGAGGTCCCCCGTGTTAAGCGGGGGGCCACGATGGAGAGGGCATTCTCGGTGGTGGGACCGCGGCTGTGGAACTCCCTTCCAGAGGAAGCTCACCTGGCCCCAAGCCTTTTAACATTTCGGCGGAACTGTAAGACCTGGCTGTTTGCCCAGGCCTTTGGGAGGGAGGGTGGGGAGGGGGGTGTTTAGTCCCCTACCCATTTGTGTTTTGTTTTTGGTGTAGCCCTGTAAAGTTATACTTATATTTAATATTTAATATTTTAAGCATTTTTTTTGATTGTTTTGTACTGATTTTATTGTATTTTATGGGTTTTAATGTTGGAAGCCGCCCCGAGCTGCGTTGCAGGAGGGGCGGGGTAGAAATTTGCAAAATAAATTAAAAAATAAATAAATAATCTCAGTCTAAAACTCTGCTGCCAGGGTCATCCACCTCGCCCGTTGCTTCAACCATGTCCAGTCCCTCCTCTCCTCTCTTCACGGGCTTCCTCTTCCTGAACAAATCCTGCACAAGCTCCTAATCTTTTGTTATAAAGCATTTAACAACCTTTCTCCCCTCTACCTCTCTGCGCTAATTTCCCTCCATACTCCAGTCCGTGAACTCCGCTCCTCCTCTGTCCCCCCCCTTGCCCTCCCACACCTCCCCTGCTCCCCTAACCGCCTTCGTCCCTTCTCCCTAGCTGCCCCTCAATCCTGGAACTCCCTCCCTGCTCACATCTGCCTTTCCCCCTACTTCGTACCTTCAAATCCTTCCTCAAGACCCACCTCTTCCGCTCTCCCCTCCCCAATTCCTAGCACCCCTCTCCTAACTCCTGCTGATACCTACCATCCAGTACAATCTGTTACCTGAGGTCTGTGTATTCACATGGACCAGCCAACCATCATTCAGGATGTAGCCAAGAACGTGCACCTGAAACCTCGCATCTTTGTGAACGTCTCTTCCTCTGTTCCCTTTCCTTCATTCCCCCCCCCCCCCGGTCTCTCAGACTGTAAGCCCTAGGGCAGGGACTGTGTCTATTCCATTACTTTGTAAAGCACCAGGTATATTGCTGGCACTATATAAATGCTTGCTAATTAAATAATAATAATAATAATAATAATAATTAATAAATAAAGTACCCAACTATCACAATGGCAATCCATTCCCTGTTGTTCACATCCCCAACAGTAAGGGGTTACATCCCCAACACCTTAGTATTTTCAGACGTGACGGCTTTTCATTAACCATGCCTAAACCCACCCTGGGGTGAGAGTCCTCACTTCAGGGTGCAATAAGCCCCGCTACCGAACAAATGTTAAGGCAGCTGGGGCTGTGGAGGGGGCAGGGAGAGGGCAGGGGACATGCAGATGCAAGTCTGCACACCCCTGCCCCCTCCCCGCACTCCTTAGTGTGGCCCCACTCTCCCTGATGGGAGAGTGAAGCAGCCTATCAGGCCGCCATACCTTCCCAGAACTGCTCTGCCCACAGGCTAGGGTTAGGTGAAGCCAGCCATCAGATTTGATAGTCCGCTCTACCATGGTCCAGGATCACCTACGCCAGACCGTGCAAAACTTACCATGGGGTGTCTGCTGGCCAGGAGCCCAGCACACATCCCGTGGTAACCCTGCCGCTGTCTGAGGCAACGTGTCTCCCAACCCGTGGTGAACAACTGGCAGGGCCAGATCAGACGTGGCACTCCAGCCTGTGGTCATGCTAGGGTAAGAATGACCACCGGCCAGGGTGTCATGTCTGAAAACACCCCTATTTGGTTAATAGTCATTAATGGACTTATCCAAGATTTTATCCAATCCCTTTTTAAAACTAGCTACAGTACCGGCCTTGACCATTTCCTCTGGCAGCAAATTCCACAGGTTAATTGTGCACTGAGTGAAAAAAAATACTTTCTCTTATTTGTTTTAAATCTGCTGCCAGTTAATTTCATGAAGTGTCCCCTTGTTCTAGTATGTAAGAGAGGGTAAATAACCACTCCCTATTTACATGTTCCAAACCACTCATGATTTTATAAACACTTATCATATCCCCATGTCAGTCTTCCCTTCTCCAAGCTGAAGAGTCTCAACCTAGCAAGCCTGTTTTCATACAGGAATCGTTCCATACCCTTGACTATTTTTGTTGCCCTTCTCTGTACCTTTTCTAGTCCTACTATGACTTTTTTGAAATAGGGCAACTAGAACTGCACATAATACTCCAGGTGCAGTCACACCATAGATTTACATAGGGGCATTACTATATTTTCAGTTTTATTCTCTGTCCCTCTCAGAATGATTCCTCACATTCTATTCGCTTTTTTGACCACCGCCACACACAGAGCTGAGGGTTTCAATGTATTGTCCACAATGACTCCAAAATTCTTTTCCAGAGTGGTAACTTCTAATTTAGAACCCAGCACTGGGTCATTTTATAACTTGGGTTCATTTTCCCTATGTGCATTACTTTGCACTTGTCCACATTAAATTTCATCTGCCAGGTAGATGCCCAGTCACCCAGTCTCCCAAGATTCCCCTGCAATTCTTCACAGTCCGTTCGGGTTTTAACTACCTTGAATAACTTTTTGTCATCTCTAAATCTGATTACCTCTCTCCCTTCTCCAGATTATTAATAAATATATTAAACAACACCAGTCCCAGTACAGATCCCTGGGGAACTCTACTGGTTACCTCTCTTCACTGTGAAAACTGATAGAAACCAAACAACTCTTTTCTTGCTATCTTTTAACCAGTTGCCGATCCATGATAGGACACTGCCTCTTATCTCATTACTCTTTAATTTCATCAAGAGTCTCTCATGAGGGACCTTATCAAATGCCTTCTGAAAGTCTGGGTACACTATATCAATCAATCAATCAATTTATTGTGTGGTCTTTTACCATTGTATATGTATCAGTCAGCATACAAACAAAGAGGACATACATCATTGTCCATAATTAACTCTCAGTTTAAACATAAAATACAACTCAACAGAAATATACATGAATAAATTATCTAAAAATAATAAAACAAAACATTCAAATTCTCTGAAACACACCAATAAGAAACCCCTCTCTATGCCCTGTGAGCATGCCCTAGCGTGGGGGCCTTAAAATCTAGGAAATTTTCCCTGTCCTTGGCCATCTGGCTCAGAAATTCTGCAATGGCCTCTATTACCTGAACCTTGGGGTTATTCAGTAGGGAGCTCAGAATAAATACCTCAGAGTGTCCTGGATACTTATCCAAATGCCAGGCCAGAAATTTAATCCTAGCCCTATCGTAAAGATGACAGCTTAAGATCATGTGCCCCACGGTTTCGGCGATGATCTGATCAGCAGGGCACAGACAATCGGCAAAGGGCACACCCCGAAAGCGTCCCTCTAAGACTTGCGAAGGGAGGGCATTTACATGCGCATGGAACAGAAGATGCTTTGCCCTTAGCGGGATGTAAGTCCGGAGATAGCTAGCCATACAGCCCTGCTCTGGTACCCAATCTGCATAGTCCCTCAAATGATGTGAGGCATTTATAATCCCTACCTCCCCCTGCCTGTGTATATCCCTCAATCTAGTAAGGATCTCCCTCCTGACCGTACCAGGTGGCTTATGGGACAAATAGTCCCTGGAGATCCCAATCTCTGCCAAATACGTCTCCCAAGATGCTTGCCATGGACTGACAAAAGTATCTCCGGCTGCCTCCCTCATAAGTTCCAAACACTGACCTAAGAAAAGTCTACACCACAACTTAGCTACTGCCTCCAGGGCTGTTAAATGCCACACATCCTGGCCAAGTTCCAATCTGAACGCCGCATGTGGAACAGATTTGGGGCTACCCAAAAGTTTTACTAGGAACTTAGCCTGTACAGCATTCAAATCCTGAGCAAATGGGAGGGCCCATAACTCTCCCCATAGGGTAACTGGGACCTCACCTTACTTTTCAAAACCCGCAGGGCAAGATGAATGGCATTCCTCCCTTGGTGGAAAAAAAGGCCAAGGATTGCCTGCAGCGGGGCTTTAGCTGCCACAAGGGCTCTATTTAGATGCATCCTCCAGGTACCAGACTTATGGAAATTAAGGCCAAGATAGCAGAATGAAGTAACCTCCTGCACCTGGTGTCCGCCTATGTCCCACACAGAGGGGCTGAGCTTTCTGCTGGTAAACACCAGTACCTTAGATTTATCATAATTCAATGATAAATGATTTTCCAAGCAAAAGGAGGCAAAGGAGTTAAGTTGCCTCCTAAGGCCTATTCTAGTCTGGGATAGCAGAAGTACATCATTGGCATAAGCCAAACATCCTACTGCCCTGGATCCCAGTTTTGGAGGGAAAAACCGCCATCAAAGGTATGACATCGTTAATGTAAAAGTTGAACAACATCGGGGCCAGGACACAGTCCTGCCTCACACCCTTGTGGGTGTCTATTGGGGCCGTGACATGGCCCCGATCGTCAACTCTCACCACCATCGAGGAATTTCCGTGGAGGGAACAGATGAGAGCCACAAGCCTTCTATCCATAGTAGACTTCCGTAGCTTTTCCCAAAGGATCTCCCTATCGACAGTGTCAAAAGCAGATTTAAGATCCAGGAATGCCGCAAAAATATTTTATTCTGGGCTCTATATTTAGCCTGCAAATGGGACAGAATAAAGCATTGCTCCATAGTGGAGCGACCGCCTTGAAACCCAGCCTGCTCTGCTGCCAGTGCCCTGGTCTCCATCATCCACTTCGTTAGTCTGATCAACAGAAATTTATAATATATCTTTCCCACTACCAATAGTAAGCTTATGGGATGAAAATTTGCCGGGTTAGACTTATGACCCTTTTTATATATAGGAATAACTACTGCCTTGCCCCACTCCCCCGGAATTCTGCCAGACCCATTAATTGCGGTAAAGAGAGCTGCTAATAAAGGGATCCACAACTCCCTATGTTTTTTAATAAACTCAATATGGATCCGGTCAGCCCCAGGAGCCTTCCCATTCTTAAAGGACTCCACTAGCTTCTCGATCTCAATCTCTGTCACTGGAGACCAGGTAGGCAGATCCTCAGTGAAGAAGGACGAAAGATCCTCCACTGGGGGTCTGCTGATCAAACTATAAAGTTCACTAAAGTGGATCCTCCAGGCTTGGGGGGTAACTGAAAAGGAGGCAACCCTGGGTTCTCGAACAGTAGCTCCCTTAACCAGACGCCAAAAGATTCTGGAGTCGTTATTCTCAGCTGCTTTGCAAAGTCTCACCCAATTTCCCTCCCGGAAACCCCTCTTTTTCTTTGTAAGCAATCCCCGGTACTCAGCCTTGCAAGTCCAATATGCAGATGGAAGCCTAGTCGAGTTACTGCCTCTGTATTGAAAATATATAGATTTCAGTCTGGCCCGAGCGGCGTAACATTCCCTATCAAACCACATCTTACCCCTTCCGTATTGAGGTCCCTGGGAATCTTTGCCCTGCAAACATGGGAGGCTAGACAGCAAGGAGGAGATGTGATCAAAAAGCTCCACCACCTGTTGGCTATCTGGGGAGTGAATTAATTGGTCCCTCAGCTGACAAATGGAAAACAGGGCAAGAGAATTTTCCAGTTCTTTAGCCAGGGAATCATTCCAAGGAGGGACTTTGTGCCTCATTAATCCCGAACAATCACCCTCCTGGGATGTCAACAAACCCTGAACTAGAGGAGTTAAAGCCAGGGTAAGGGACAAAGGAAGATGATCTCCTACCAGTTCTGACCCAATTATAAAATCCAGAACATGAGGGACCAGGTCTGGAGAAACAAGGGCAAAGTCCACTACACTGGAGTCCGCTGGCCCCAGATATGTGAACTCACCTTCTCGGTCAGAAAAGCCTGTCCCATTCAGAATATGCAGGCAATGACCACTGGCAAGATTTGCCAGCTGAACACCTGATAGATTAATAGATGAATTCTTAGACTTTCTAGTCAAGAGTTCGTTTGAAGGCAACTCAAAACTCATGTTACAGTATGGTAATAATGCACTATCTTCCTGACCCAGCCTAGCATTAAAGTCCCCAAGCAAAACAAATAACCCTCCCGGGTACTTACCACTAAGTTCATCCAGTAAATTATCCAAATCACCCCAAATACTGTCCTTGTAGAACCTAGAGTTCTGCGGGGTACACTATATCGATCAGCTCTCCCTTATCCACATGTTTATTTACACACTCAAAAAATTCTAATAGATTAGTGAGGCATGACTTCCATTTCCTAAATTCATGTTGACTTTTCCCCATTATGCCATGTTTATCAATATGCTCAGTAATTCTGCTGTTAACCATTTCCACCAGTTTCCCAGCACCAACATCAGGCTCACCGGTATGTAGTTTCATGGGTCATTTCTGGAGCCCTTTTTAAATACCAGCATTACACTTGCTATCCTCCAATCTTCTGGTACAAGGGCAGATTTTAGCGATAGGTTAAAAATTACCAATAGTAGGTCTGTAACTTCATATTTGAGTTCCTTCCGAACTCTGGAATGAATACCATCTGGTCCTGGTGATTTTTGACTGTTTAGTTTGTTAGTTTGCTCTAGTACCTCCCCCAGAGTCACACTAATTTGTGACAGTTCTTCTAATTCTTCACCTACAAAGACTCGGTCCTACGTTGATATTTCCTCAACATTCTCAACAGTGAAGACCGAAGCAAAGAATTCATTCAGCTTCTCTGCAATGTCCTTATCCTCCTTGAGTGCCCCTTTCACCCCCTGGTCATTTAATGGTCCAACTGTCTCTCTAGCAAGCTTCTTGCTTCTGATGTACTTGAAGACATTTTTATTAATTTTTGTGTGTCTTTAGCAAGTTGCTCTTCAAATTCCCTCTTGACCTGTCTTATTAGCATTTTACATCTAATTTGGCAATGCTTATGCTCTCTCCTATTTTCTTCATAAGGACTAATTTTTCATTTTTTAAAGGATGTCTTTTTGGCTCTAATAGACTCCTTCACCTACCCATTTAGCCACACTAGCAGATGTTGTCTGATTCTCTTCCTACCTTTTTTTAAAATTTGTGGAATACATTTAATCTGCGCCTCCAAAATGGTGTTTTTAAATAATCTCCACACCTCTTACAACCCTCACAGATACTACTTTTATAGTCTTTCTAACTAGTATCCTCATTTTTGCATTGTTGTTATTAATTATTATTTTTATTATTATTTTATTATAAGCATTTGTATAGCACCAGCAGAGTACCTGGCACTTTACAGAACAATAAGATAGACGTGGTCCCTGTCTACAGCTTACAATCTAATAGACACGGAGGGGGGGGAGACAAGGAGAGGGGACATAGGGAGAGACATGGGATAAATAACATTCAGCGGATGCGAAGTCTCAGGTGCACGTGCTTGGCTTAGTTGCAATTAGGCAGGAGTCTGTGGGGAGGGCAGACAGTAAATATTGAAGGAAAGTTCTAGCAAGCATCGGGAAAAGCAGCAAGGAAGAGGTGGGTTTTGAGGAGGGATTTGAAGGTGCGGAGGGAGGGGGCAAGGTGGATGTGTGGAGGGAGGAAGTTCCAGGCATGGGGGGCAGCAAAGGAGAAGGGATTAAGGCGGTTAGGGGAGCAGGGGAGATGAGAGAGAGCGAGGGAGGGGGCAGAGGAGGAGCGAAGAGTGTGTGCAGGAGTGTGTAAGGAGACTAGGGCTGAGAGGTAAGAGGCAGCCAGGTTGTGAAGGGATTTGTACGTGAACACCAGGAGTTTGTGAAGGATGCATTGTGGAAGGGGGAGCCAGTGAAGCGAGGAGAGGAGAGGCTGCACGTGGTCGAAGCGACGGGTTGAGTGGATGACTCTAGCAGCGGAGTTTTGGATGAAGATAAGGGGGGACAGGTGAGAGCGGGGGAGGCCAGTAAGGAGGAGGTTACAGTAGTCAAGGCGAGAGATGACCATGGCGTGAGCAAGGGTTTTGGCTGAGGAGACAGAGAAAGGGGCGAATCCAAACAATGTTGTGGAGGGCGAAGCGACAGAACTTGGCAACAGATTTGATGTAAGGTTTAAAGGAAAGGT
>QEPC01012585.1:1775667-1787356 GCA_003113815.1 Sphenodon punctatus | reverse complement strand
GGACGGGGGTTGTGGGAGCGGGCAGGGCGGGAGGAGAGGGAGGCAAGGGAGGCAAGGGCGGTGGAGAGTGAGGCACTGAAAGCAGAAATGACAGAATCAGGGGAGGAGGAGGAGAAGACTGAGGGGAGAAGGGGGGAGAGAGAGGAGGCAAAGTCCAGGGGGTTAATGGCCTGCAGGTCACAGAAGGGCCATGGAGAAGGGGAAGAGCAAGGGGGACAGTGGGAGACATTGAAAGAGGCAAGGAAGTGGTCAGAGATGGGATGAGGATCGAAGGAGAGACCAGAGACAGAGCAGTTCCTCGAGAAGACGAGGTCACAAGAATGGTCGTTAATGTGCGTGGTAGGAGTGGGACACCAGGGCAATTACCAGCTACCGGATTTACTGGTTACCGGTTTTCAAAAAACCAGATTCCCGGATTAAATCCGGTATACCGGTACCGGATTTATTCCATTGATTTCAATGGGGAACTGTCCCCATTGAAATCAGTGGAATAAAAAAAATAATCCTCCCCCTCCCAGGCTGTGCTGGTGGAAGGGGGGGCACCCCCCACCCACCCTGGATTTTTTTTTTTAAAAAATTTCTCTAAGTCCCTGCTAGTGCGGGCTCCGGGCTGCCGCCGGCGACCTGGAGCCTGCAACAGCATGGACTAGGGTGATCCCTGGCCTAGTAGTGCACTAGTAATGCACGGAAGTCCTAGTAGTGCACTGAGCCGGCAGCCACAGCCAGCGCTGAAGCTGCCGGAGCCGGACTGCCGCCGCCACCGCCGCCCGGAGCGCAAGGTAAGCGATCCCTGGGTGGGGAGGTAGGGTGATTCCTGGGGTGGGGGTGTGTGTTAAACCACCCCCCACCCCAAAGATCACCCTAGTAGCATGGTACCGGTAACCTACCTGCTGCTGGTGCGGGCTCTGGGTCGCCGGCGGCGGCCCGGAGCCGGCACTAGCAGGGACTTCGGGGGGGGGGAATTGCTTTTTTAAAGCCAGGCTGGGCAGGGTGGGTGGGGGGTGCCCCCCCTTCCACCCACGCAGCCTGGACTGGAGAGGGAAAGTGGGGGGGGGTTTGTTTGTTTTTTTACATTGCGGCCATTCATTTGAATGGCTGCAAAGTAAAAAAAACGGTACGGGGGAATCTGGTAATTTTAGCTGGATTACCGGGTTAATCCGATACTGCCAGTACACCGAAATACCGGCAGTATCGGATACCGGTAGATCCGGAATTCCCACCCCTAGTGGGTGGGGAAGTTGGTCCAAAGGTGAAGGTTGAAGGAGGAGGCTAGTGAGAGGAAGCGAGAGTTGGAGGGCTGGGAAGGGACATCAACGTGAATGTTGAAGTCACCAAGGATGAGAGTGGAGGTATCGTCAGAGAGGAAGAAAGTGATCCAGGACTCAAATTCAGAGAGAAAGGAGGAGAGAGAGCCAGGGGGGCGGTAGATGACAGCGATACAGAGATGGAGGGGGGAGTAGAAGTGCACAGAGTGAGCCTCAAAGGAAGGGAAGGAGAGAGAGCGGGGAGAAGAAAGTGGTTGGAATTGACAGGAGTTAGCGAGGAGGAGGCTCACGCCACCACCCTGGCCTTCGGGGCGTGGCTGGTGGGAAAAGGAGAGACCCCCAAAGGAGAGGGTAGCAGGGGTGACAGAGTCGGGGGGGGGGAGGGATCAAAACATGATAGCACATGTTTTCTCTACTCTTTAATATACAATTGGAAGGCTCTACCTTTAGAGATTGTAAACATATTGCACTTTTCTTGCCACACTAAGTGTACAATGCCTGCATTAGTGTATTTTATTACACCAATTAAAAAAACCTAAATTATTACTATTTAATAATGAGTTCCACGAAAGTGGTAATTTCTGCTTAAAGGGCCAATACTTTTCCCAGTTTCCCTGTCCTGCTACAGATGTCAGTCATTGCTCCAGTCAGGATCAGGGAGGTGGTCCCTTACGCCATCCCACCTATTCCCCCTTTCCCTCATCTGAATTTGCTGTTGTACTTGGACCACAACAAGGAACATATAGTAGGATGGGTAGAATTCTGGGTCTATATTCCTGCCTGAGTTTCTTTCATTATCCGTGTGGAGTTCACTTGGACAAAGCCCATTTGCACAAGCAGCATTTGGGGTAGTAGATAAGGTGCTGGACTGGGAGCTAGGAAGCCAGGGTTCAAATCCTACCTCAGCCATAAACTCACTGGGTGGCCTTGGGCAAGTCTGAGCCTCAGTTCCCCATCTGTAAAATGGGAATACAGGTTTGCCTCTGTTCTCCTTATCCTTGTTTATCTTAGATTGTAAGCTTACTGGGCAGGGACCTATCTGTGATTGTAAAGTACTATGGATGCCTAATAGTGCTACAGAAACGATTAGTAGTTGTAATTTAGCTTTCACTAAATAAGCGAAACAAAATACTAGGGCGAAGGGTAGAAGAAAAGACTACCATAGGGAATAATAAGAAATGTAAAGTTTTAAATATCTTTGCTTATTTGAAAATACTTAAATCTGTAGAATTTTTATTAGAACCAGATCTGAATGTACCAGAGTTTGGATGTATAAGCAAAGCCAGCCTGAATCCTTAAGCCATCATGCAGCAATGCTTACGTCAGTAGGAGTTTTGGCCTCTGACTTTAATGGAATAAATTTAAACCCTTAATCTTCAGCTAGAACACACAGCTCTTTTTGCTTCTGAACACAGAATCTACTTAGTAAAAAGTTTGAAAAGCTTCTCTCAAATAACCAGACCCCAAACTTTCCTATTAAAGGAAAGAATAAAAATGAGATTTACATAAGAAGTGGACTGTCCAACGGAGCCTCTCCAGAGAAAATAAGTTTCAGTCTTTAAAATCTTTTATTTCTTTAGTATTAATTTGCTAGACATAAGCATTTCAGCTTCCCAGGGAAAATGGAGGTAAAACTTGAAATGTTTCTCAGCAAAAGCCCTGAATTTTGAAAGTTGGTGTCAGCTAGATCAAGATTTTAATTTTGCCACAGAGTCAAAACCCTAAGTATAAACATCTCATCTTGCAGATCTTAAGAACATAACATGTATAAATTATCTAGATTGAAATTCTGCAACTCAAGCACATATAGTCAAAAATTTTGAAAGGTTTCTTGCTATGTCCATAAAACTTGTGCTATCAGTCAGAAAGAGTGCAAATGCCTTTCTTTAAATACAAACCTCTTGATCAAAGTCTAAGAAACAATTAAAAGAATCTGGCAGCTTATGAATATTCACAATGACCCAAGCAGATATGACATTTTATTTTAGCACTGGTTATTCTAAAGATTTCAAAGTAGACATATATGTGGTTTTCCTTGGTCTGTTTACCTGTGACAAATTTCATAACAAGACTTTTATGCAGGATTTTAAATGATCCCAGACTTTATCCATCTTTATGAATGTTTAGTCCTTCAGAATGCAATTTAAACAGCAGGTGTAAACAGATCGACGGCAGCTCCGGGGGCATCAGTGTCAGCCCGCTTCACGCCCAGGCTGGCTGGTCCATATGAAGGTGGCTCACCAGATGCTGAAGCGGAGCAGGCACAGGGCAGCCCCATTGGTGCTGCTTCAGAACATCCCACAGCACCGCCAGCAAAGCAGGCCGGCCAAACCCAGGGTACTGGCCTGGAGTGGAGCTGCTGTCCATCTGCTTGGTAGACCCATGCTGTAGCTGCACTCCTGGCCAACCGTTGCCTTGGCAACACCATAAAGTTGGGAGGGTCAGCCTAGAGTGTTGGGTGATTGCCTGCAACTCTATGGAGTGGGGGGGGGGGTTACTGTGTGGGCCAACTGTAGAATCCGCTGGGTGTGTCTAAATTAGACCTAGGCGGAACTAGAAGCAGGCAGATGTGAAGGTGCACCCCCAGAGCAACTCCGGGGGCAGGCTACCTCCATGGCCTTCTAAAAACACCCAGTGAGTCTCCCCATTTTTCCTATTTGGATTCAGAGACAGAAAGGTGAATTTTTAAGTTTTAATTGTTTCTATAGATAAGCCCAATTTTTAACTGCTTAATCCTCCTAGTGAGAAAAATGAATAATCTGAAGTAAACTATCTATATTCTTAAACAAGGCAGAGAGAAAAATATAACATTTTTTTCCTTGTGCTTCAAATCAAATTCTGGTTGTCTATTAAACATGTAAATGTGGAATAATCCCACTTCAACCAGCTGAGTTACTCCAGATATACACCACCATTAATAAGAGTAGAACGTGGTCTTTGTACTTTGGTTCCACTAGTTAGGGCAGACCCATTGCAAAATGTATTAATGAATATTAATTCATTATTATTATTATACCAACAGTGTACCTGGCACTTGTACAATCAGTAGTTATAGACAAGCCTCTACCCCAAAGGGCTTACAAACTAAGAGAGACAAGGGGGTGATGAGGGGAAGGTGACCATCTGGAGAGACAAGGATACATTCATGAGATTGAGAAAATGCAGGTGCATGTGCTAAACTTAGTTACAGGGAAGAGTTTCTGAGTGAGGCAGGGATGAGGATGCAATTTCACTCCTGACAAGCCTTTTGATTCATGACCAGGGAAAGCCTGAAGGAAGAGGTAGGTTTTCAGGAGGGATTTTACAGTTTTTTCATTCATTTTTTCATTTCAACTTTTATTTGTATCCTGCTCTCTCTCGCCTATGGCAACTCGAGGCGGCTAACAACAAAAGTAGAAACATACAAAAACATAACAATTATAGATTCAATACAAAACAACACAACCTAAATAACCCCTCCATTTTTACAATAACATAACATTTCATAACATACCCTCTCCTTCCCTCACATAATCCAATATAACAACAATAAGTCAATAATATTACAATATATCACAGTTCATCCATATCAACCCCTCCATATGCTCCATCCCTGCTGCCACCAGGAAAGGACCCCATCAATTCTCCCCTTACCCTCCTGCTCTCACCAGGAGGGGGGACCTATCATCCGTAACTTTACAATAATCTAAATATCGAATCAAATACAATCTAAATATCGAATACCCATTTCTAAATCAACAAAATACAACCCCTCCATCTCTAACCAATCCCAGTTGGTGAGGGAGGGAGCAGAATGAATGTATCCAGGGAGGGAGTTCCAGCCAGTCATGCAGGAAAGAAGGGGCGAAGACGTTTAGAGGTGCAGAGGAGTCATAAGCAGGTGAGGGTGGGGGCAGAGGAGGAGCGAAGCTCACGGGCAGGAGTGTGGTGAGATGCAAGAGCAGAGAGATATGGAGGAGCAAGGCCATGAAGAGCCTTGAAGGTGAAGACCAGGAGCTTGTGTTGAATGCGGTGCCATAGAGGAAGTCAGCGTAGGACAGAAAGGAGGGGCTGAATGTGGTCAAAACATGGTCAAAATATCAATCAGAGAAGAAAATGCCTAAATGTCAATCTTCCCATGATTATTATTTCTTGTCCTTGTGCAGCTTTTTCCTATCAAAAATCATGTAAGTAGATGGATAAGATAAGGCTGTCATTTCCCAACTGTTTTTGATAATGGATCCTCTACTCTGCTTTGAAATCCTTTTGCGGATTTAAAAAAACCCTTCACTCACTGATAGAAGGGTTTAAGGGTTTAAGCAGTGGCTACAGCAGGGAGAGGATCCAGACAATGGAGCCTCTCTCTGCCACAGCTTCCAACCCCCCAGTGGGTTCCCACATTCAAGGGATGAACATGTAGGAGCCTCACTGTTGGAGCTTACACAGTAGGTGGCCAGTGCAAAGCCACCAATTAGCAACCCCATGCCAGTTAAAACCTGCCCCTAACAAGTGTGACTAGGGATGTGCGAACGCAGTTCGGATGTTCGGAGTTCGGACTGAACTCGATCTGTTCGGACATCCGAACCAAATGTCCGAACCGAACTTGCAAACAGCCAAACAGTTCGGTCATGTTCGGGTGAGTTTGGGGGCAGGAAAAACGTGACTTCAGGTGGGAAAAACGTGACTGGAAGGGGGAGGCAGCTGAGGAGCAGACTTCCTGGCACCAGGGGTGGAGACCAATCTGGTATCAGTATTGGTGTCGATAGCGCTATTTTCGAATGTTCGGCCAAGTTCGGCCGAACCAAACTCCGCCAAACTGAACAACCGAACCCGAACTCGGGTTTCGAACCGAACGACCAAACGTCCAAACATGCAAACCGCATTCCGTTCGCACATCCCTAAGTGTGACACTACCCATCCACTTTTGAGTGTCACATAAGTTTCTACCCCTGAATGGAGAGAAAGCACTATATGTAACACCACTTTATTCCTATCAAAAATAATGTCAGTAGATGGATAAGATAAGGCTGTCCTTTCCCAACTGTTTTTGATAATGGATCCTTTGCTCTGCTTGGAAATCCTTTTGAAGATTTAAAAATTAAAAGGTTTGTAACAGGCCTTCACTACAATTTTCTGTCATATGGCCCAAGTGTTTGCTTTAGCCAAGTTTAAAAAAAACAAGCTTTCAATACTTCACTGGCACTACATATTTTTTGTTTCTTCCTTTTCAGCCATGATGTTTAGTTACTAACACTTACTGATCTTCTCTCTGTTTTGGCAAGCTCCTGCTATAATTTTTAAAATATATTTTTGCACTAGGGAACAAAGATGGCTTTGGAATCGGTAGCACATCCAACACCTTCACTCAGAGTGAGATACAGAAAGGCCTAAATATGTACTGTTGCCTGCTGTCAGAGGTGTCAGAAAATGAGATCAACGTCCCTTCAGAATTATGGGACACTGCTAAAAATAATGACTTATAAATCTTTTCCATACCTCCATAGATGATGTGCATTGCAAATGTGGAAGGACACTTGGCATTCCCATTGCATTTAAACTTGGCTTCCTGTGGATCTTTGTGTCTACACTAGTATCAGCATATGGTCTACAGACATTAACGAATGGCAAATCCATAAGATCCCCTTAAGATGCTACATGAAAAACCTCTGAACTGAAAGTACTTTCCCACATGCGGGAATGCGACCTTATAAGGCTGTGGGTGAAAACACGCTTGCAAATGGTGCATGTTTTCCTGCACAACAAGAAGGTACTAATCTGCATAATTGCCACTGTTATTTGCATTTACAAGATCACTTCACAGAGCTGGATTTCGCAGTCCTGTCAAGCACCTTTGTAAATGCACACAACAGCAGCAATTATACGGATTGCCTTCACATGTGATTTGCAAGCAACTTGCAAGCACATTTTCCCCCACAGCCTTGTATGGCCAATTCCTGCATATGAGAAAGCAGCATAAGTTAAACTTCATACAGTGTTTATTAGTCATATCCAGGGTTTAAAATAACAAGGTGCAAGAGGAATGAAGATGCCTCGGATTTTCTGAAAACAGAGGAATACTCTCCCTCCTTCCTTTAGTATGACTAAATGGTCAATTTTCACAGGCTAGAGAGGTATTCAAATTTATTTATTAATATCAACTCTAGCTTTTGCCATGATCGCAAAATATTACAAAACAAACAATTATACAAATGCTATATAAAAACATTATGCAACACATATACACTAAGTGGTGTGTAATAGCAACTGAAGGATAAGATTGTCTATGCTATTCCACTTTAAAAGTAAATAAAGCAACTCTCAAAAGTATTCCTTCTGCTGAAGGAACCAAACAAGTTTTTCAAGATTAGTAATATAAACTTGAAAATGACTGTAAATAAAAACTCCATAAATCTTTATACAGTGAACATTCCATTGACCAGTGAACAATATCTTCAACAACATCAGATTAGCAAGGGCATAATCTTAAATCCCAGGTTATATATAACCTACTTCTCAGGTTAAAGGTGGACATCATTTGTCCTGTTTGAAACCTACTAAGTGACACCAATAAATGGTACTTTAAACCAAGGGTGAAAACAGACATGACATTCCCCCACCCCTGCGCCCCACTCTCCTGCACCTGGCCTGGGGGCCCCTGTTCTGCGGGGCTGGGCCTGCTCCCCCACCTTGGTGGCCCTTGACCATGGCCCGGCCTTCAATCAGCCCCCTGGCTGCCTTGGAGAGTGTGACTGGGGGGCCACCATGCCCTTCCTCCCCCGTGCGGGCGGGGGGGGGGCCTTTCGGTGCCTTCATCCAGTGACTACCCTCGAGCACTGGGTGTGCTTCTCCATCGGACCCTGGCTCCGTGGTGGGACGTTTGCTGGTTCCCCCCCTCCCTGACTGGGCCCCATGCCCCTCTTGCTGCTGCCCCTTCTCTTGCACCCTGGCTCCGCGCACTCCCGCGATGTGTGCCTCTTCGCCGGGCCAGAGCCGCTTGTGTCCTCAATAAACACCTGTTGTGCTTCACTGTGCCTTGTGCTGCCTCCTGTCTCCTTGGGCTGCTGGGTCCCCCTTCCCCTTAACTGCTGGGCTCCTGCCCCTCTCCCTTCTGCTTGGCTGGCTGTGCCGGCCTCTCCCCACCCCCCCTCCTCCCATGCGTCCGACCGGCCGGGGAGTTTCCTGTCCCCCCCTGGGGTGTGCCTTCCTCTGCCCCCATGCTCCACTCCCCTTTGATGTGTGGGTGTGCTGCTTCATTTGTATTTATTTATTTTATTTATTTTATAGATTTATATCCCGCCCCCTCCTGCAATGCATTTGTGTGTGCGCTTCTCATTTTGAAGCGTGCGCACCTTCTGTGCACTCGCACTGCAGCTCCCTCCACCCCAACCCTTCATGCTCCCCTTCCCTGGGCGGGGCCCTGCGCCGTCTTTGGCTTCGTTTGCCCTCTGGCAGCCATGATTGCGTCCGTGTGACCCCGGTGCCTTGTGGGGCTCCCACTGCGGTTCTCGCCAGTGCATCACATCTGTTGGCTTCCCCCGGCCCATGTTCTCTCAGGTTGGCCCTGGGCAATGGTGCTGCCCCTGTCACGTCTGTTGGGGCCGCGCGTCTCACCACGGCCCGCGGTGAAGCCATTCACACCGGGCTGGGATTCACTGTGGTGAATTTAACCGCGTAATGTCTGAAATCACCCACTGTTAATGTTAACTGTCAAGTTATTATCTTTGATGGAGTTAACAAACTTAGTTACGGCTCTTTGTAAGTCAATTAGTATTCTAGACAGGAGAACTGCATTATCCGCATACATCAAGATGGAAATATGAATATTAAGAATTTTCAATGAGTGTAAATCTGAATCTTCCAACTTGTTAATAAAATGTATGTACAGGTTAAATAATAGAGGAGTTAAGATACAACCCTGATGAACTCTATTGTAAGTAGAAAATTTGGAGGTTAGTTCACGTTGGGGGTCATATTTCATCTGCACCCATGTCCCCTTGTGATAGGCTATCAAAAGCCTCAGAAGGGGAGGGCCAATCCCAAGTTAAACAATTTCTGCCAAAGTGTCCTAAGGAATCGAAGGTTGTAGAGAGATTAATAAAGGCAGCATCTATTGACTCCTTGTAGACCTGTGTAGACCCTTAAACTTGTGTCTAAGGTATTGGATGGTAAACAGATGAAATAAGGTAGAATAGCCCTTTCGGAAACCAGCTTGTTCCTCACAAAGTATATTGTGTACAGTACAGGTACAGCTTGTTCCTCATAAAGTATATTGTGTATACTGTGTACAGTAACCCAAGACAATAGATGAAATAGAAGATGTCACCCAAAAAGCTTAGGTTAAATACTGATGAGACTAATACGGTGATAATATCCAGGATGATTTCTGGGCCCTCTCCTGTAAATAGGGACAATTGTAGAAAAAGTTTTTGTTAAATGTTAAACGAGATTACAAAGACTGCAAAAGCAGAAAATGCCATGATAAATAGCCAAATCCTGATTTAGTCCTAAACGTAGAACTGAAAAGAATAGCAGTTTTCCTATCTAGCAGCTAATTCAACAACTACCAGATAGCTCTGCAATTAACCACAGAGCTATCCAAAACCTGTCAGATTAGCTACTGAGTAGGGGAAAAGCTAGAGAGGTTGGGAGTGGGCAGGGGAATGTGACAAAACTGCTTGGGGTTCACTCTATCTAGCTGTCCCCCAAAGTGCCACCAGACCAGCCACAACTTAGGTATCCCACTGATAGCCACCACTTTCCCCAGAGTGTGTCATCCCATAAAGGGTTAATTCTCTGTCTCCTGTATCTCAGATGCTTCTTTGTCACATATAAATGGGTCAGGCTTGTCCCAATATCTGATCAAGAATTTCCCAAAGTCTTAGTATTCAGTTCCAGTAACCACACAAGTTTTATAATAAGGTTTTATATAAAATTTAAGATATATAATATACGTTCAGAGTAAATGCAAAAGGTGCATAAAGAAAAAAAATCATGCAATGCTAGCTTAACTTACAAGTGTGTCTAGCTACACCCTTATCAAAACATAAGTTCCTGAAGATCATGATTCTTGATCAAATTGAGCAGGCAACTCATATTAAACATTAAGTTCTTCCCTCTTCACATGTTAGTAATGCATTATCTCTTGAGTTTTTTACATGCATCTTCCATGCTGCATGAGTTGGCTGTTTAAAAAGCCAGTAGGCCACTTTCATGTTCCAAATTCCTTCCCATCAGCGTTTTAATTGGGTGAAAGCAAACAAGACAAGGGTAAGCTAGATCCTCTGGCCGCCCTGGGGATGGCCGCCACATTTTGGGAGCGCGGGGAGAGCAATTCGAACAAGCAATCCCCTGCTTGTCACAGGGATGCTGTCACAAATTCCACCATGCCATGGGTCAGCCGAGGAGCCCTATGTCTATTTTCTTTATGAAGTGCAACCGTAACACATTAATTTGTTTTATATCACAGAATCTTAAAAGTTAGCTGGAACATCACAGGACATATAGACCAACTCTCTGCTTGGATGAAGGAAGACTACAGCTACAACACTGCCAAACAGATGGGTTGTCAAGCCTCTTTCTGAAAATCTCCATCAGGGGCGAGCCTACGACTTGACTTCCCTAGGAAACTTGTATGGGTGTGCATTTGGTTTGGTTTTTTTTGGTATTGATGACAGAATTTTGTTTTTGTTATTAATACACAAAAAACAAAAACTAAATATTTAATAAAATTTCAGAATAAAAATGAAAATTTTGAAATTTAAAAAATGAAAATTTGGGGACATAAATATCAGTCTGTAACTTATTTGTTTCCTGTCCAATTTGTATGACATTTTGAGAAAATGTACATCTTACCGAGGGGATCATGTGTCACATTTCAGAAAAATTGGATAAAGTGTCCCAGTTTTGTAAGCATCATGGTTTGTGATGCATTTCTGTCTGTCACGTCTATTCTACTTCTCCAATGTGGATGAATATTTTTAACGATTGTACCCCTCACACATGGGATCATGCCTACCAGGTTTTATAAATATTGGATAAAGGGTCCTGATTTTATAAGCAATTTACCTTTCGTGGTTTGTAAACGCATTTCCAGCAGTAACGTCTTTGTTTTCCATCCAATGTGGATGAAATTTGGATTTGCTGTACCCCTCACCCAAGGGATCATCCCTGCCAAATTTTAGAAAGATTGCATAATATAAGCAATTGAACTTTTGAGATTTTTAACGGAAAACTTGCTAATAAAGGTCCTGAAAATTTTGGGACAAAACCGAAAATTTCAGAACGTAAGTGGGACTTCAGGCAGCAAGGTAGAGGAAGTGAGAAGCAGCCCAGCAATCAAGAGACATGATTGACATACCCAGGCTGGCCAACTGGTATCCCAAACACACCTTGCAGCACTGCAACAAAGGACATAAGAGAATCTCTTATTGGCTCCTTCCAACTTC
>QEPC01012585.1:1739730-1770921 GCA_003113815.1 Sphenodon punctatus | reverse complement strand
TTTATTTATTTATTTATTTATTTATTTAAATTTTTATCCTTCCCTTTTTGAAGGCTCAGGGTGGCTAACAACATAGAGAGAAACATTAAAAACCATAGAAACAGAATACAACACACACCCCAAAACCCCAACCATCCCACAGCCCCCTACAAAACTGCCCAATACCACTGCCACATGTCCTACTCCAACCCCACTCACAACCCTATCCCAATCAACCCAGAAACCCTCCCTTCCCTACCCATCAAATGCCTTTTACAAAAAGAAAGGTTTTACTCCACCTCCAGAAGATTCTCAGGCACTGGCTCAACTGAACCTCTGGGGGAAGGAAGTTCCATAGCATCAGGCAGCAACCGAGAATACTCCCCTGGCAGCCCTCATCGTACGAACAAGACTAACCGATGGAACCAACAGGGAGGCTCTCCCGGCCAATTGCAGGGGCCAAAGTGGGGCATGGAAGGACAGGCGGTCTCTCAGATATGTGGGGCCCAGACCATTTAGGGCTTTAAAGGTCAAAATCATCACCAGGGTAGAATCCCCCTTGTCAATCTCCAGGCGCAAGTCATTGACCAAGGCCACAAGTGCAATCTCCATACCATACCCATGATGAAAGCCTGACTGAAATGGGTCCAGGAATCTGACAGCATCAAAATAAGCCTGGAGCTGTCAGGCAACCACCCATTCAATAACCTTCCCTAAAAATGGAAGGTTAGAGACAGGCCGATAGCTGTCTGGGAAGTCAGCATCCAAAGATGGCTTCGTAAGTGGGGGCCAAAGAACCACAGTTTTAAGGGTGTCCTATCCTCCTAAAGGAAGGCATTGACAACCCCAGTCAGCAATGGCCCTAACGTCTCTGAGTTAGCCTTCACCAGCAAGACTGACAATGGATCTCCAAGCACCTCCCTCGCATCGGTGGGTTATACTGACTGAAACTGATCTAAATAAACCAGACAAGTCTGAGTTAACCCCAAACTCTGACTCTTTAGAAAAAGTTACAGCACCCAAGAGCAATTTTGTCTACAAAGTAGTCAATAAAAATGTCACAGCGAGCAGTAGATGATTCTAATTTGTGATGGAGACAGGCTGGATTAACCAGGCTCCGACCTCCTGAAACAGCTCAGATGGATGAGACTTTGCAAACACTATAGCAGGGAAAAAACTTTCTTTGCCGCCATCACAGCCACAGCACAGTCCCTTAAAAATGATCTATGCCACAATAGGTGGACTTCAGCGCGAGTCAACTGCCACCTGCCCTCTAACCGCCTGCCCTTCTGCTTCAGCCATCTCAGGTCCTCCGTATACCAGGGGAACCTGTGTTGTCACAGAAGTGGGAGTGGACACCTGGATGCAAACGTGTCGATGGCCATGGTCAAGATATTCTACAAAGCGACCAGGTCACCAACAGAGTAGCCGCTAAGGTCAGTAGGTAAATCCCCCAGAGATTTTCGGAAACCAATTGGATCCATTAGCCTCCGGGGAGTGGACCAACCTAACTGGCCCACCATCCTGACAAGGGCATTGGAGGGCTGGGATCTGGGCTTTCGAAAGGTAATAGTCCAACCACGACAAAGGTATTGTACCAACACCCCCGATAATCGGAACCCTTGTATCCAGGCTGGTGCAAAACAGAAACCTTTACTTTTGAAATGTTATGACTTTTCAGGGCAAGGTTTACTAAGTTGAGTACTGCATTAGCAATATTATTTATTTCAATATGACCATAACTGCAGAATTCTCTAGCCACAAGATAATCATTTCTTAATCCCATTGTGCAAAGAACTCAGCAATCATCACTTCTTTGAGCTCAAGAGCAGATTTTTGAGGCGATGAGTTTTCAGTTTTCTGGAAGAGGCTGCCTTAAACACGCTAGAAGCCCTGTTCCTCAGCAGGTTTGCTCCCAAACCATACCCCATTAAATAAGAGGGGCACGAACTCAGAGGGGCTGATGACTTCCCTCCAGGTCTGTCCACATCTATATAAAGCATAAGAGCTGGGCAGAGCTTCGTCCTACTGCAGACAGGCAGGATCATAGGTAGGCCTCCTAGACTGAACAATCCACTACTTCACTTGGTTAGGTTCGCACACTAGGCAAAGTCCGAGAGCACGCTGTAGGGGAGAGGAGAGGTCTCAAAAACTCATCCCCCTCCCCCCCCCACACACACAGACCAGCTCCTCTCACTCCACCACCAGGAGGCAGCTACAGTATAGCCCTTGAGCTTCATGGGAGGAAGGGATCAGGTTGTTTGTTAATAGAGGATAGACAAGCTCCACAGCCGTTATGTATATATGGTACCTTTGGCATCTTGCAGACACTGGGCACCTGGTAGGTTCAGGCTGTATATAACACTTTGCATACCCTAGCCTATGTGAATACTTAAGAAGTGCATGGAATCCTATAAGAGAAAAATCACACTTTCCTAATCACTGTACATTTCCAACATGCTCAGGAGGCAAACCTTGCAATTATTAATGTTCTTAATTATTATTATTACTCAGTATTTATATAGCTTTTATGCCAGCAATTATACCCCTTGAGGAATAAATCCCAACTAATTCCCTGCCAATACACAAAGGTTACCACAGCCTAGTTTTGTAGGTGACGGGAAAGCTTGTTTCCCCAGTTAAGCAACAGAAAACAGTAAGGGGAGTGTATTATTTGCGGCTCACCATTAGTGAAGGTTGCCAAATCTAAATTTTAAAATAATGATCACTATGAAGCTGGGATTTTCTATAATATGGAACTTTACTTTAAATTTGGGACACCTAGCAGCCCTACCATCAACTTTCAGCTCCAAAGTGGAGTTGACAGCAGACAAGAGTGGCAATAATCAGTGTGACTATTTCCCATTTTGCAGGGAGCATCTCTGCCTAACATCCTGGATGCAACCAGATGACCTGGGTGGGACTGATCCCCCATGCACCCCAGGGTGGGAAATTGCAGCCGTCACACTTTGGGGCCAGCACGAACAGGGCAGACAGTCCGGCCCCCATGGGGAAACTCGGTGGGCGGGCTGCTGTTGACCATCTCACTACGCCTCAGGGAAGACTGAGGCACCAGCCACATGCCGATGCTCAGTCCTGCCTCACCCATCCTTGGCTGTAATGTGACCATGCAGGAATGGCAACAATGCCCACTGCTGAAAGCCCTGCAATGGACCTCACCACGGGGTGGTGTAAACGGGGACCAGGCCCACAAGTGGCGGCGTGGTACTGCAATTTGGTCAGCCTTACCCCACTTCAGGTAAGGCTGCTACACCCTGCATCCTAGGCCTTTTTCTGAGGATGCCGGGTGTACAGGGAGAACATCTGGCAGCCGCTGGGCACACGAGCCACTGCTTTATGTGGCAATGATGCCCAAATTGGAATAAGGCTGCACAAATCACAGTATCATCTCATGTGGCTGTACCCTCTAGTTGTTGTACTGGTAGCTTATAGACTCACCATAGTCACTTACTACCCCATAAAGCTTCTCTGGAATCTGTTGCTATCTTTCTTTCAAGGGAATTGAGGGGGAATCAAAAACTATCATGCATCAGAAAACCTTATTTGATGCACAGGTGGAATGCTTTGCAACAATTGAGACAACTATTTAATAGTTATCTTTGCAGTTCAATTAATGATTCCTTGTTTCATTCACTGTCTACCATCCACTTGTGCTGTAAGTTAAGCAATGTCCTGAATATCCTGCCTCATTCACTGTTAAGTGTCCAGTGCAGGATCATTCTGATTCTCAACATGGAAGATAGGTACATCTTTTTGTATTTCACTCAGCTCCTCTTATGAGGAGCTAAGTTCCCAAAGAAGTCAATCAGAGCTGTGTTTGTGCTTAACATCTAACAGGATGAGCTTTTAAATAGAATATACGTCTTGACGAACTTTTTAAGGTTTATCCCTTCTTTGGTGCAGAATCTCCTCTCTCAGGCCATTTCATAAATTGTGCTTTTTTAATTTATGGTGCACACAAAACTATAAACGAAAGACAAACCTTTCCTTTGAATAATAAGAGCAAATGGCAATTTAATTTATGAAAGTTGTTAAAATGCTCAGCGTGTTATGGTTCATTCAAATTAATGACCACAATGAAGAAAGCAAGACCTATTAATAAACAATGTTTGAAGAAGTTTAGAAAACTGACTCGAGTATAAAAATGTTAATACTAACACTATCTGCAGTGATACAAACAGCATGCAACCCAGTCTCCAGTTTGTCATAAAATTAATCTGATCAATCTAAAGTGAACAAGATATATATTCAACTTGGTCTTCAGGAAGTGTGTATTTTTTTTCTTAGAAACCTTGGACCTCACTGCTCTCTTTGATTGTGTTATTAAGGCATATTTCACAGGCAGCCAGAAACAAGATTAATTAAAACAACATTCTATTTATCTATTTCATATTTTCCCCTTGATTTTCTTTTCAGGTATAACACTTACTAAGAAAGATCAAAGTGTACATATTGCAAGATCAATACATATAAAGAAAGTTAGTTAAATTAGACTCAGCTACTGAATATAAAACAGTCTACTGTATGTCTTCTTGTGTATTTCTTATACTTTACTCAAATACTAGATGCTGAGAATCATCTATTTTTTACCAAGCTTTCAGGCAGGGTTGGTACATGAAAACTGTGCAACCATACAGGGAGCTAAATGAACTGTGGAAGTAGCACTACTGGCTTCCTTTGGGAACTCTGAAGAACTGGTGTCACTCTCTCTCTCTCTCACACACACACACACACACACAGAGCAATACTTATGTGGAGGTGTCAGGACATATAGGACTGGAACCTGAGATTGCTGGGTCCCTGAGTGGGAACTGAGCTGTACTGACAAACAGCCACGCTAAAGATCAGGGGAACTGCAGCTTTCATGGAAGCCCAGCTCTGTTTAGTCCACCCACTCCAGCTCTTTAATTGGATACTCAGGACCCATACCCTGATTGAGCAGACATGAATGATTACTATATAGCTTCCTGGATGCTCCTAAAAACTTATCTGAGCGACCAAATGTTACCCTGGCCAGTTGTCATAGGTCATGCCCTGCTCTGTTCTTTGCCGTATCTGCATCTTCTCTATCAGCCTTTATTAAAAGAGCAACTTAGACATAGTCTTTTATGCTATAATGCTATAAAATTATGCTATAAAAATATAAAATAGACACAAAAATATATTCCTTAAACATATATCAGTAACAATAAATAAATAAACAAATATTCAACAATACTCTAAAGTAATTTAAATCTGTACATTTCTACTAACATAAAAATAGTTAAATTAATTATGCAAAATTCCTAGATCGTTTCATAAACATGATGGGACTGGTCCCAAGCCCTGCGGATCCCATGTGCAAACCGTGCAGACCTTCGTTGCGGGCACATTGTGCCTCGTGGAAACTGCGTGCATGCGTACTAGCACAGGATCTATGGGGCTTGGGATCGGCTCCAATGTCTCTATAAGAGCAATGTAATAGCTATAGGTTATTTAATACCACTAAGCTGGAAAGTGTGTATATAATATGGGATAACTAAGGCCCCAATCCAAGGTTCATGTGCATGCATAGACCAACACTGCAATTGCATGCGCATACACAATGTGGGCATAAGGGGCCCCTGCTGAAGTCCCCATCTCCTGAGCATGCCACAACCAGGAAAGTCAGGGCTGAATTGGCTGCTGCCATGCAGTGATGTGGGTTTTCCAGAAAATTCGGAACTGGAAAATTTTCCCATGCTAATTTTTTCTAATTGTGCATAAAATTTGCATATATATTTTTTTTCCTCAGAAAATTTTTCTATGCAACTTTTCCCAATCCCTTAAATAGACTGTGGTGTGATTTAGCATGTTTGACCTATATCTTTAGTAAACAACACTAAACAATTCATCATATTAATTTTACATGCTGTAATATAGCAACGTTTTTCCAGTAGCCTGCCAAGTGCCAACTGCAATATTTGATTGGGGGGGGGGGGGTGAGAAAAAAATCAATAAACACACTTAATGTGGTTTAACTGTTTTGTATTGAAACAGATTCAAAGTTGGAAATGAATAGCTCCAGTTGGGAACATAAAGGAAAGAGTAGCAGAGACAAAAGCATGCAGTCAACACCGCTAGAAGCACTTATGGGTCAAGAGACAGTACCTTTCTTCTGTCACATTCATGGATGACCACTCTTTTATCAGGACTGCTTCTGCACACAGCAGATTCTTAACTGTGCTTAGCCTGTCTCTTATACACATCTAGATGTGTATAAGAGACAGCCATTCCCCATCTCAATCCTTGTTCCTGCCTTGTGACCTCAATGATGAGCTGTAAGCCCTCATAGTCTGGGGGTTTCAGCTCCCATACTGAGAACTCCATCCCCTGGTAGTGGGGAACGGCTAAGAGGTTTCCTGTTGCATCTGCGGGGACTTCTGTTCCCTTCAGCCCTTTCCCCTCCTACCTGCCCTTCTCTTACCCCCTTTCCTGGCTCCTGTCCCCGGAGCTGTGACATGGACCTCCCCTCCTTTAGAAGACAATGTAAGACCTGACTGTTCTGCCAGGCTTTTGGTGGGGGAGATGGGTAGTGGGTAGGGATTGCGGTTGGGAACTTTCAGCTACACTCAGATATTGTATTTTAAAGTTATTTCTTGATTTTATATTGTATTTAATCTTGTTTTATATCTTGTTTTAACTTATTTGTACACTGCCCAGAACTCCCTTTTGGCAGGAGGGGGTGGGATACTAAATCATTGTAACAAACAATACCACCTGAGCCACCGCCCATCTATAAGGCTTATAGAACAATATTTCATGACCTCTTAGTGTATCTCCATTCAAGTCCCCTGAAGTTGCATTTGGCCTTCTAGGGCTCAATCAAGGTCTGCACCAAGTGCAGGTTGCACACATGCACCAAGCATGTATCGCATGCACACCAAATGCACAATGTGCACTCCTACCATGCACATGATGTTCATGCAGTGTGCACTTGGTCCATGTATGTACACTGAATTGGCTCCTTGCTCTATAAAACACTATCATATAAAATGGGCATATAAGTTCCATGCTGCAGAGTAAAATATTTTCCCATGAAGTAGAGACTCTTCTATATATATATATATAGCGGTTGACAATTTTTCTGGATTTCCTGTTTATCATCTGCCATGATTTACGATTTACCGTGATTTACAGTTTATCATATAATGATTTAGCATATGCCACTTAATGAGTACTGTGCTAGCCCTGGTAATGTGCATGCACAAAATGGTTACTGGAGCTTTCTGTGCATGCACAGTCCTCTTACAAGATGGTGCCAGCAGCATCACTGCCATTCTAGAAAAGGGCAGCCATTTTGTGAATGTGCATTACCAGGATGAATGCAGTACACAGTAAGCAATACATGGTAAATGTACTGTGTATGGTACACAGTAAATCATGGTAAATGCTAATAACTGTAAACGTTAAATTGAGGAAAAATTCTCAATGCTTTCGGTTTCCTGAACCCATGTCAGTCAGGTTTTCATCCTGTGCATGACACAGAGACCGCGGCTGTGGTCTTGGTTGACAATCTCCACTTGGAAATCGACAGAGAATTTTACCCTGTTGATTTTGTTAGATCTTTCATCGGCCTTTGGTACCATTGACCCCGGGGTGGTGTTGACATGGTTGTGGGACCTGGCTGGGATGCACAGGACCACTCTTGAATGATTCTGCTCATTCCTGGCAGGGAGAACTGACAGACTAGTGATGCACCATGGCTCATCATCCCCTGGGAGCTCCCTTGAGGAGTCCACAGGGTTCCATCCTGTACCCGCTCCTGTTCAATGTGTATCTGAGGCCCCTGAGTGAGATCATTTAGAGAATTGGAGTGAGGTGCCATCAATATGTAGATGATACCCAGCTCTAGCTCTCCTTTCCACCTGACCCAAGTCATGCAGACCAGGTGCTTACCTGGTGCCTGGATGCCATTGGGGACTGGATGCAGGTGAGTAGATTGAAGCTGAATCCAGACAAGACCGAGGTGATGATAGTTGGCTGATCTTGTGACCTGGAGGAGGTGGGAACCGCAGTCATCGACAGGGTTTGGTCTCCCTTGGTCACTCAGGTTCACACCCTTGGGGTGCTCCTGGATCTACTGCTGCATCCGGACTGTCAGGCTGTGGCAGTGGCCACTGGCCAGGAACACTTTTTACCAACTTTATATCGTGAGATGGTTGTGACCTTTTCTATCAGATTTGGATCTGACCACCATCATCCATGCCTTTGTAACCTCAAGTTTGTGCAGAACTCAGCAGCCTGCCTCCTGTCGGAGACAGGTCACCGGGAGCACATTACGCCAGTGCTCCAGAGTCTGCATTAGCTGCCAACAGCCTTCCAGGAACAATTCAAGGTGCTGGTTTTATTCTATAAAGTCCTAAAGACTGTAATAATAATAAAAATAAATTTATTTACAGCTTTAGCCAAATACAATACATATATTAATACTGTAAAACAATATCAAACAACAAACAAAGCCTAAAGACTATACTTCCTCCCCTGGGACTCTCTCGTGTGGGGTCCCACAGGGTTCTATTCTGTCCCCTCTCTTGTTCAATGTGTATATGAAGTAGAACAAACAACATTGAACTTTAATTAGCTGTCAGGTACAATAACATTCAACCCAACCCTCCTCTGGGAAATAACTAATTTAGAATCCAAAGATACAGGAAAGAATATTCAACAGCAAACTTAATTTTCAAACTAAGTGTTCCTTGCTATAGTCTAGTGGTGGCTGGAGATAAAGCTAATAAGGGCCAAAGTTTATTTATTTTTATTTAACATTTTTACCCCGCCTTTTCCTGAAGGCTCAGGGCAGCTTACAAAAAACATAATATACCCTCCAATCTTTCTCCCTAAGTCCTACCACCCAATCCCATCCACCCTTATCCCTGCCCGCCAAATGCCTGGCCAAACAAGAAAGTCGTACATTTCCTCCAGAAAAGGGGCAGGTTTGGATTCAAACAGACCTCCATGGAGAGCGAGTTCCATAACTGTGGGGCAGCCATGAAGAACGCCTCTCTGCGTGCCATTATGGTAAAAACTAGGTCTGAAACTCGGTCTTTGTAAAACTTCAGAACTCACTGAAGATTCCGGTCCATGGTTCGGAATTTCTGGGTTCCAAAGTTCCGAGGACCAAGGCCGTTTCCTTGAAAACTTTGGAAGCCACTGCACGCGTGGTTGGAGTTGAGTTTCTGGAAATGAAACTTAGTGCCATATTTGGTAGGAGGGGGGTATGGGAGGGGACAGTTGAGTGATGGTAAGCCAGATGGCAAGTTTTGATTGGTTTGCAGGGCAAAATAAAAGTGGCTGCACATCCATTTTCTATGGTCTTTGGTGAATTTAGCTGTGTAATCGGCTGGGGGGGGAGGGGTGCCTGGCCTGGAATGGCATGGCATGGCATGGTTTGGCCTGGTCATAGGGTCAATGCTGGGGGATGGGGGTTACATTTTCCACCGTACCATGCTTTTAAAAAAAAATAAATTGGGTGCCACATTGCTGTTGCCTGCTGCTTGGTTGGCAGCACCATGAGGCAGAGGGGTCTCTCTGCCTGGCTCCACTTCCCTTTGCCTGGGCTATTCAAGTTTCCAGCACCACACACCACGCCAATCAAATGCCATGCCTTTTTAAAAAATAAGTGTACCACTGCTGTTCACACTGCTTGGCACCATGAGGCCAGAGGGATCTTTCTGCATGGCTCCCCTTGCCTGGGTTGTTCAAGTTACCAGCACCACACACTACACCAATGCNGGCAAAATAAAAGTGGCTGCACATCCATTTTCTATGGTCTTTGGTGAATTTAGCTGTGTAATCGGCTGGGGGGGGAGGGGTGCCTGGCCTGGAATGGCATGGCATGGCATGGTTTGGCCTGGTCATAGGGTCAATGCTGGGGGATGGGGGTTACATTTTCCACCGTACCATGCTTTTAAAAAAAAATAAATTGGGTGCCACATTGCTGTTGCCTGCTGCTTGGTTGGCAGCACCATGAGGCAGAGGGGTCTCTCTGCCTGGCTCCACTTCCCTTTGCCTGGGCTATTCAAGTTTCCAGCACCACACACCACGCCAATCAAATGCCATGCCTTTTTAAAAAATAAGTGTACCACTGCTGTTCACACTGCTTGGCACCATGAGGCCAGAGGGATCTTTCTGCATGGCTCCCCTTGCCTGGGTTGTTCAAGTTACCAGCACCACACACTACACCAATGCTATGTCTTTTTAAAAAATAAGCATATGACATTGTTGTTAGCACTGCTTAGTACCATGAGGTCATCTCTCTGAATGGCTCCCCATGTCTGGGCTGTTCAAGTTACCAGCACCACACCACACCAATCATGCCATGCCATGCCATGCCTTTTTAAAAAATAAGTGGGTGCCACTGTGTGGGTGGTTGCGTGAATATCTGGTTTCTTTCTTGTGGATGTTATAATAATTATGTTTGCTGGGCAGTCTGGCTGGCTTTTGCTGGGATTTCTCCATGCAGCTGCACACAGTTTTGTGGGGTTGTGTGTTGTCTTCTTTCGTAATATTAAGGCTGTCGCTGCCACATGGCACAGAAGAGCCTAATTGCAAAGTGTAAGTTAATTGTAACTTCTACTGCTCTGTCTGCTGCTTGGCACCATGAGGCCAGAGGGATCTCTCTGCCTGGCTCCACTTCCCCTTGCCTGGTCTGTTCAAGTTACCAGTGCCACAGTACCAATGCCATGCCTTTTTTAAAAATAAGAGGGTGCCCCTGGGTGCGTGTGTGTGAATGTCTGGTTTCTTTCCTGTGGGTGTTATAATGATCATGTCTGCTGGGCTGCCTGGCTTTGGTGGGATTTCACTGTTTTGTGGGGTTGTTGGATTCTTCTTGAGTGAATGTCCCACTCTTGCTAGCCTGTTTTTCTGTGCACTGCTTGGTTTGCATTATGATTTTAAAGTTGGTGCACTCACTGCTGATGATGGGCCATGCTGTGGGTACACACTACTGTTGGCTTTTTTTACAAATTTCTGCACGCAGTTGCACTTTTGTGGGGCTGTCTTCTTAAGCGACTGTCCCACTCTTGCTAACCTGCTTTTCTGGGTCGTGCTTTGGCTATGGACTCAGAACTTTGACAAGATGTGACCAGCTGGGGCACTGGGGGAATACTTTCTAGTTACTTTCTGGTTAATAGGGTGTGTGGGGAGGGAGCTTGTCTTGCATAGGTGGTCTGGGCACACACAATGGTGGCTTTCTTTTGTGGGGCTGGGGAATGTCTGGAAACTTTCTTGTATGTGTTTGTTATGGCTGCTGGTCTGGCAGGTGTCACCTTTGGGGCCACGGATCAAAAAAGCTTGTTGAAACTTGATTGATCAATTTGATTTGCTTGCTGATGCAGCCTTTGGACTTTTTTGGTGGGGCACCCCAGTCCAACAACCCCTTCCACCTACACACCCCTAAGCTTCAAGCCTTGCATGTGTATCATTCATGGGGCATGCTTGGGAGTAGGGGGGTGGGGCAAACTTGCTGGTGATTTATTTATTTATTTATTTATTTATTTATTTTATTTAGCACAGTTTATATGCAAATCAGTTCGGGGCAGCTTACAATTTTAAACAAAATATAAAATACTTAAAAATACAAAGAGAAATAAAATTATAAATATAAAATCTGTTGAATCTCATAAAAAGGGTAAGTCATTAAAAATGTATATACTACAAAAACTCTCCCACCATAACCCTCAAAACCACCCACCCTACCCTTTTGTTTTAACTACATGGTAGTGGTGGTGGTATTTTTTGTGTGCTGGCTTCTGTTCTGTCTCTCCCACTCTCTTTCATCCTGCTGGCAGGCACAATGGACCCAGCCACAGGGACCAAACTTTGGTAATAAATATGTTTGAGGGGAGGGGGACACGCCACCCTGATGCCTTGCTTCATGTATAGGGGCTGGTGGCAATGGGCCCCGCAGGGGAGAGGGTGGAAGCTGCTGGTTGCAATTTGTGAACATAAAGCATGATTTCTTTTTGACTGTTTGGATTGGCGTGTGTGGGCATGGCTTTTCTTCTTGATGGCAGGGTAGGGCAGGACAGAGGAGGGACCATGTGCTAATCCTTTCCTAGTCTCTTGTCTCTAAGGTGCACTCCAGGGTAACACACGCACTCACCTACCACAGAGCTTGGATGTACTGTATTATGCAATGGAAGACGGGGGTCTGTGTGTGTGCTGGTTATCATAATATGGTTTGTCTTTGTGGGGGCTTGTAGCAGTGTCTGCTGCTGGGAGGGCAAGAAGGACCATGTGCTCTTCGGTTCACCCACCTACCCCAGGGTCCCCCAGGCCCAGAGTTACCTTGCATGGGAGCATGGGGGTGCATACTTGCAACAATGCTGAGTTGGTTGTGTCTGGGAGTGGGTGCTTGGCGCATCTGGTTTCTTTCGGATGCCACTACCTACTGGCAGGGGCCTGTGGCACAGAGAACACTAAGCTTGTGCACCGTAGGGGCATGGAGGGGTACTGGGGGCCATAGGACATACTGGTGGGGGTGGGAATTGCATTTCTCAAACTGGCCTTTGAATAATTAATTAATCAATCAATCAACAAATAACTAACAATTAACAATAAATAATAGTAATGCACATAGTCTGTACTATTTCTCTACGGTACCTTGGAGTTGGAGGACATCTGTGTCTTATCTTCTACTCAGTGCGAAGTTGCAAACTAAGTGCAAAGAGGATTTTGTCATTGCAGTTTACACAGACAAAGTATGGAGAAAGTAATCTCAATTATTGGAGATTCCTATGTTGGAGCAGTTTGTCAGGACAGAGAGGCTTCATTTTTCGTCTGACAACAAAATTTATAACCTTAGGGAGGGCAGAGTGCTGGGCTGCCTCAAGGAGGTGGTGGTGAGGCCTCTGCTCAAAAAAACATGTCTTGACTTTGACACCCTGACAAGCTATCAGCCAGTCTCAAACCTTCCCTTTTTAGAGAAGGTTATTAAGCAGGTAGTGGCCCATCAGTTTCAGGGGCATCTAGACCAGATAAGTTTCCTAGATCCCTTGCAGTCTGGCTTTCATCCAGGCTATGGCATGGAGACTGCACTTGTGGCCTTGGTCGATGACCTCTCCCATGAGTTGGATAAGGGCCATTTGACACTGTTGATCCTATTAGTTACTGTTGACCGGGCTGCAGAATGGGTGGCACCGTTCTTGAATGTTTCTGCTCTTTCCTGACCGGGAGAACTCAATGTGTGGTGCTGGGTGATTGTTCACCTTCTCCCTGGGACCTCGCTTGTGGAGTCTTGCAAGGATCCATCTTATCCCCTCTCCTATTCAACGTGTACATGCAGCCTTTGGTAGACGTTGTCAGCATGTTCAGGGTACGGTGTCATCAATACGCTGATGACACCCAACTGTACCTCTCTTTTTCACCTGACTCAGGCCCGGCAGTCTGGGTGCTCACCTGGTATTTATCAGCTGTGCAGGATTGGATGAGGGCAAGTCACCTGAAGTTCAATCCCAACAAGACACAGATGATGCTTTGGGGGGGGTGCCGAGGGAGTGGTGGCCCCTGTCATAGGTGTAGTCCGTCGTAAGTTGGTACCCCAGGTCCATAGTCTGAGGGTGCTCCTGGACCCACAGCTCTGCTGGATGTCCAGGTGGCAGCTGTGTCAAAGGACGCATTTCGCCAATTCCATCTGGTGCAATGGCTTAAGCCGTATGTCTGAGACGCGGACCTAGCCACTATCATTCATGTTTTTATCACCTCAAGATTAGATTGCTGGCATGTGCTCTACATGGGGCTACCCCTGGTGATGATCCAGAAACTGCAGCTGGTGCAGAATGTGGAGGCCTGCCTCCTTAGGGGGGATGGGTCATCGCAAGCACGTTACACTGGTGCTCCACTCTCTGCTCTGGTTGCCAATAGTCTTCTGGGCCCAATTTGACCTTTAAAGCCCTAAACGGCCTGGGCCCCACCTCATTTCCAGGATCTCCTCATTCCCTGGGTTCTGGATCAACTCCTGCGGTTGGCCGGGAGCTCCCTCCTTGAGGTCCCCTGGGTTTCCCAGGTGTCAACGATGAGGAGGGAGTTCTCGGTGGCTGCACCGTGGCTGTGGAACTCCCTCCAGCCAGAGGTCTGCCTAACCCAGGTCCCCCCTCTTTCTGACAACTTTGTAAGACCTGGCTGTTATGCCAGGCCTTTGGTGAGGGAGATGGGTGATGGTCGAAGGGGTTTGGTTGGATATGGGGGATATTTTTGTTTTAGCTATACTATTTATTGCTTTCAATGTTTTTATGTATTTTTGTATATGTTTATATTTTTTAAATGTTGTGAGCCACCCCGAGATGAGAAGGCAGGAGGGAGCGGCAAAGAAATCTAACAACAACAACAACTTCTATGGGTTCAGAAAAGGAGGAATGAGAGGGTCTGGGATTCTTCCCAAATTGGAAGAGACTAAGAGAAGATCTATTCTACCTCCTTTTGGAATTTATTTATTTATTTATTTAAAACATTTCTATCCCACCCCTCTTGCTCAACGTTGACTCAGAGTGGCTCACAACCAAAATAAAAACAATAATAATATATATACAAAAATAAATACAAGAATATAAAGCCACAATAACAAAGTATAAAATCAAAAGTAACCAGTACAAGAAACAACCTCTAACCTAACCCATCCCACCCTCCCACTCGCCAAATGCCTGACGGAAGTGGCAGGTCATACAGCTTCATCAGAAGCAAGGAGATCTGGACTGAGGCGGATGTCTGCCATGAGGGCATTCCAAAATGATGGCATGGCCACCGAGAATGCCCGCCTGCCTTTTTGGACCTGCCGGAAATGCGGAACCTCCAGGAGGGCGCTCCCAGATGACCACAGGGGCCGCCCAGGGCGTGAGGTGATCCTTTAGTTAAGCAGGACCCAGGCCGTTTAGGGCTTTAAAGGTTAAAACTAGCACCTTGAATCAGGCATGGAAGACAATAGGCAGGCAGTACAATGCTCAGAGCACTAGTGTAATGTGCTCCCTACGACCCATCCCCGTAATGAGACAGGCCGAAGCATTCTGCACCAGCTGCAACTTCCAAACCATCGTCAAGGGCAGCCCCATGTAGAGCGAATTGCAATAGTCCAGTCTCGAGGTGACGAATGCATGGAGGAGGGTGGAGAGATCTAAGTCTGCAACATATGGGCGGAGGCTTCAAACCAGATGTAATTGATAAAAGGCGTCCCTGGCCATAGCCAACATCTGGGAATTCAAGCGTAGCTGAGAATCCAGGAGCACCCCCAGACTCCACACAGATGGAATCAATGGAGGGTGAATACTCCCAATAACAGGAGTATTCCCCCTCCCCCAGATCACCAGCCTCACGCACCAACATTACCTCTGTCTTATCGGGATTGAGCTTCAGTTGGCTCGACCTCATCCAAGCCCCCACAGCGGCCAGACACTGGGACATAAAGGAGACAGTAGGGCCTGGGTCAGATGAAAAAGATAAACAGAGCTGGGTGTCATTTTCTTATTGATGACAACGCACTCCCCAGATGTGCATGACCTCCCTGAGTGGCTTCATATACGTGTTCAACAAGAGAGAGGACAGAATAGAATTCTGTGGGACCCCACATGAGCCCAAGGGGATGAAGTACATTCCCCCTATGACCACTCGCTGTGATCTCCCAGGGAGGTAAGAACAGAAACATTGTGAGATGGTTCCGTCCATCCTGGCCAGGTCCTGCAGGTGGGTCATCAACATCTCATGGTTCACGATATCAAAAGCCGCTGATAAATCCAGTAGAACTAGTATGGTCATTGTGATCCAACTCACAGGTGTTGCTTTGTTGCAAGCAATGAAAGCTGACCTGTCCAATATCATAGAATCATTTCCAAACTGCAAGATATTGGTCTCTGATTTGATCAAAATACAATATAATAGATACACAAAGAAGGTTTGCAGACTTAGGAAATTGATGAGAAATGTAAACAGTTAAATTCATGGTTTTCTGCGTGATCGAGATATAGATGCAATTTGGCATAGGGATTTTTCCAGAGATCCACTTTCACTGTACGACAGAGATGGAGTCCATTTATCAAGAGCAGGACAAACTCAATTTTTTACAAATCTCCATGAAAACATTCTGGAAAATATCTAAATTACTCTCACTCGGATCAATACTCTTTAAAAAGTTATTGCTTCTTCTAAGAGCTATTCTACCACTTAATAATTCCCAGAAAGACTTAAAGATGTTTTCTTTTTCTCCAAACCAGTTGACCTGTGTTTTTTTTTACTAACTCAAAAATAAAAAAATAGGATTCCATTTTGTATTCAGGGAATCCCTCAGTTGACATAAGCACCTGCAATACTCCCCTCTGAGAAGGACTGTGGACACTGAAGACTGCGAAGAGGACCACCGCCAAGTCCACACGACGAACACAGAAAGTGACTAGTCCACGTGACGGTGAGTGGGGGAGGGGGTTGCACACGAATGCGTGTGATGTTTGTGATAAACTATATCTCTATCAACAGTGCACCCTGATGGATTTCCTCTCCTTCCCACACCACAAAGGGACTGCTGAATTGCAGCCCCTTATATACTGTATGGGGAGTTGGGGGTGGAAGGGGAGGAAGGAAGGGCTGCATGTGTTGCCTAGCCACTGATTGGCTAGGCAATTAAGGGGGGAGGGAGGAAGGGGTGAATGTGCGATTGTGCACCCTGATTGGCTAGACAATTAAATGGCTGCAGCTGCTCAACATGGCAACACGTGCTGAGGTGCTGACTTGGCGCCTAATAGTTCAGAGTTTCCACGATTCTGACTTCCTACGCTCCAAAGTTCCAAGGATCTCTGATGTCTGGAAATCCGATTTCCGAATTCTGAAACTTTGGAAAAAGCACCGAACTGCCGGACCAATTATCCGGAACTTCAGAAATCGGCCCAAGTACCCGGAAGGACTGTGGACACTGAATAGTACATTCAGTACAACCCTAGTAAAAAAAAACTATACGGGCAGTTGGTACTCGCAAGAGGGCACCCTTGGCCAACCTCAGAAGTCATGACAGAACACAGGGGAAGAGGTGGTCCTTCAGATACCTGGGGTCTAAGCCATTTACAGCTTTATAGGTTAAAACCAACACCTTGAATTGTGCCTGAAAGGCTATTGGCAGCCAGTGCAGACTGTGGAGCATTGGTATAATGTGCTCCTGCCGACCCGCCCTCGACAGAAGGAGGGCCACCATGTTCTCCACCAACTGCAGCATCCAAACATTCTTCAAGGGCAGCCCCCCATAGAACGCATTGCGGTAGTCTAGCCTCGAGGTTACAAAGGCATGGAAGACGGTGGCCAGATCCAGGTCTGATTTTTAAAAGGTTGCAGCCTTTTCACCAGATGAAGTTGATGAAAAGTGCTCCTGGCCATGGCCACAACCTGATAATCCAGACGAAGCAGTGAATCCAATTGCGCCCCAAGGCTGCACACCTGAATGATCAATGGAGGCTGGACCCCATCAGTAACAGGGGTTCCTACGTCCTTCAGGTCACACAGTCAGCCAACCATCATTACCTCAGTCTTATCTGGATTCAGCTTCTATCGCCTCACCAATGGCAGCCATGCACTGGAAAAGCACAGAGACTGCATAACCTGGGTCAGATGAAAAGGAGAGATGGACCTCGGTGTCATCTGCATATTGGTAGCACTTCATAAAAAATTCTCCAAACAATCTCACCCAGGGGTCTCATATAAACGTTGAACAAAAGTGGGGACAAGATGGAACCCTGTGGGACCCCTCAAGAAAAATCCAGAGGGGACAACAAGCCACCACCCTCTGGGTTCTCCCAGCCAGGAATGAGCTGAATCACTCCAGGGGTCCGATGCACCCTGGCCAGGTCCCAGAGCCATGTCAACTAGCGCTTTACCAAATACTACTTCCGAGTACTCGCACCGAACACCGAAGTTCGGAATAATCGGCCTGAGTACTCAGTGGCCCTTCGACACTGTTTCCGAAGTTTCAGAATTCAGACTCAAAATTCTGGACCTTGGAAAACTTCAGAAACTTCTGAACTATTCAGCACACATCCGGTACCTCAGCAGTTGTTGCCATGTGCAGAAGCTGCAGTAGTTTAATTGCCTAATCAATCAGGGTGCACAATAGCACATCCACCCCTTCCTCCCTCCCCCTTAATTGCCTAGTCAATCAGGATACACAAAAACACATGAATTAAAAAAAACAACAGTAGTGTACCCACAGCATGGCCCACCATCGGCAATGAGCGCACCCACTTTAATCATTATGCCAACAAAGCAGTGCAAAATGCAGGCTAGCAAGGGACATTTGTTCAAGAAGCATACAACAACCCCGCAAAACAGTCTGCAACTGCATGGAGACATAAAAGCCAAATGTCAGCAAGCCCAGGCCCCAGCAGTCAATTTTATTTTTTTTAAAATGACATTCGCACACACACACACACACACACACACACACACACAGGGGCACCCTCTTGGCATGGAATTGGTGTGGCACTGGTAATTTGAACAGAGCAGGCAAAGGGGAGTGGAGCCAGACAGCAAGATCCCTCTGGACTCAGGGTGCCAGTGTGCAACTGAATGAATAAATGCCACCAAAAGCCAACCAGCCCAGCAGACAAAATTATAACACCCACAAGAAAGAAACCAGACATTCACACAACACACACCCAGGGGCACCCTCTTATTTTTTTAAAAAGCATGGCATTGGTACTATGGGACTGATAACTTAAACAGACGAGGCAAGGGGAAGTGGAGTCAGACAGAAAGCTCCCTCTGGCCTCATGGTGCCAAGCAGCTGGCAGAACAGTAAAAGTTACACTTTACAACTAGGCTGTGTTGCGTGCCACCATGCCACAGCCTAGACAACACACACAAGACCTCGCAAAACAGTCTGCAACTGCATGAAGAAGTGAATCCCACCAAAAGTCAGTAAGCCCAGGTCCCAGCAGTCAAAAAATTAAAAAAAAACGACATTCACACACACACACCCAGGGACACCTTCTTGGCATGGCATTGGTACTGTGGCACTGGTGACTTGAACAGACCAAGGAAAGGGAAGTGGAGTCTGGCAGAGATCCCTCTGGCCTCATGGTGCGAAGTGCCAACCAAACAGCTGGCAGCAATGTGGCACCCAATTTTAAAAAAAAAAACCAAAAACTGCATGGCACCGTAAAGTGTACGTAACCCCCATCCATTGGCCCTATGGACAGGACAGACCATACCATGCCAGACCAGGCACCACTCTCTTCCCCCCCAGCTGATTACTTACGGATACAGCAGCACTGTAGCACATGGACAAATTCACCAAAGAGAATGGACAAAATGGCTACAGAGACTTTTATTTTGCCCTGCTAGTCATCTGACTTGTCCAGCCAATCAAAACTTGTCTTGTAGCTTCTACCATATATGGCCCTAAGTTTCATTTCCAGTCCAGAAGAATGGGAGCTCCACTGTCCACCAACACAAACACATACACACACACACAGCGGGGTCTGAAGTTTTCCAAAAAACAGGTTTGGTCCTTGGAAATTTGGTCTTCAGACTTTCAGAGCCGAAAACTGTAAACTTTGGCAATTTCTGAAGTTTTCCGAAGACCGAATTACAGTCAACAATACCTCAAGAATAACTATATCAAAGGCCACCAAAAGATCTAACAGAATCAACAAGGTACAATGTTCCCTGTTGATTTCCAAGCGTAAAGCATCAGTCAAGGCCACAAGTGAAGTCTCAGTGCCATGCCCAGGATGAAAACCTAATTAACATGTGTCCAGGAATCCAATAGCATCGAGATACATCTGGAGCTGTGAGGCAACCACCCGTTCAATAACTTTCCTTAGAAAGGGAAGTTTAGAGACAGGTCAATAACTGGCAGGGGAGTCAATAGCAAGAGATGGTTTCTTGATCAGGGGATGGACTACTACAGTTTTGAGACACCCTACCCTCCCAAAGGAAGGCATTAACAACCCCAGCCAGAAATGCCCCCAGTGTCTCCCAGCTGGCATTAACTAGCAAAGACGGCCATGGATCTAATTTATAACCGTTTGCCCACACCCCACCAAGCACATCCTCTGCATCAGTGGGTGAGATTGACTGAAGTTGATCCAAGTAAACTGAATAAGACCGATTCTCCCCAGACCGCAAAGTTCTTACAGTTTTGAGACACCTGGCTAAATTTTACTGCTTAGAAATGTAATGAAGCCCTTTTTATTTTAAAACATACAAACACATAATCTTAGGATAATATGCCATTATGAGCATACACTTTGTGGATGTGGGTACTATTTAAATCAGAAATACAATAAATACAGGCTCAAGAGACAAAATGCACATCCAGATTTTCAAGAGCGTGAAAGTATGGAGATTGAGGAGCATATGTCCCCATACACTGGAGATCACATGTCCCCAAAGAATGGAGCTTGGGGAGCACAACCTATTAAAACAATAGTGACCATTTCAAAATATCAGACATCAGTTCCACTGGTTTGGCTCAGACCCATCTCTAAAACAAACATTGTAAAGTAAACTGAAAGGTTCCCACATACACACAAACAAAAACACACACGCACAAAAAATGAATTTGTTTCTCTTGATCTGTTTCTCTTGCAAGGATTTTTGGACTTTATGACATACAACAAGTTGTCATTTTTTATTGAAAAGAAAGGAAAAGAAAATACTTTATATACATAAAGGATGAAATCCTGGTCTCACTGAAGTCAAAGGAAGTTTTCTGAACCAACTTCACCAGAGCACGAATTTCAGAGGGTTTGAAACTTTTGCAAGTTCACATTTTAATGTGTAAATTTGACAATAGGAGTATGTATTATTCTGGTATCAAAGTTTTAGTAGCATACAACAGTAGTAGCACAATATGACCTCAAATGTCTAAGCTTCTTTCTGAAGAAACAATGATCATTCAAGTACATGCATATTGCTTTTGATATAAGAAACAGAACTGGTTTACAGAGCACTTCCACTTCCGAAAAAGAAATCAAATGCCCATTATTGCAACATGAAGTCTATTTGTCCCCCAAAGTCATTCACTTCTGTGATTTATCAAACAACATTTTTCAAGCATCTTTTTGCCCAGCTTACAATAAATAATTTCCCTGAATGATCTTACTTTCCGCTTTACATACATATATTTTACATTTTATACATATTTGTTTCCAATATATATTATTTTTCCTGTTCTTGAAATAGATCATAGCAAGTCATTCCACCCTCTTTGGGCTGATAAAATGATCCATTGGAAATGCACAACTTCCATTAGCTTACAGCCTGAGAGTCCATATGTCTGCCATAAATAGTATTACCGTTAGACTCATTTCACATCAGCATCCATTAGCAATCTTTTCAACGTTTAATCACCCTTCTGCTTCCCCTACAGTACTTAAAGGTATCTCCTCTTATAGAAGAAGATTAAAATCTACCAAGTTAATTATTAAAACAATCATTGACTGATATCCACAGCACAAGCAGAAACACCATTTTATATCAGCAAAACTTAGTTTTATGTTAATGTAGCTATATATACATTTAGAACTATTTACATATCTACTCAAATTCACATGCTTTTACAAGTCTAATCCTAAACAAACATCCTAGTGTAAACTAAGTCCCATAAATACAATCTAAAAGCTGTATCCTAACATAAAAACTCTCTATTTTTGTTGACGAACTGATAAGTGATTTCCCTTTCTCTAACACCTAGTTTTGTAGTAGGCTGCAGTTCTGCAAAGAATTATGCATTAACTTTTCTGATACAGGTGTGTCATGTGAGCCAATAGAACTACTCCCATGAATAAGGTTAGACATGTGCATAAGTATTTCCAGGATCAGGTACCTAGATCCTCATCCTGCTTTGCTTTCTTCGCAGTGCTGGTTTTAACCTATAAAGCCCTAAACACATGGACTGCAGGGAGTTGGAGGGGGCTATCAGCAGCTTGTGGCTCTGCAGCACCGCAGGCACACCCTGCAGGCTGCACATCTAAGGGCTGCACCAGTGGGACTGTGGGGTGTGTGATGTTGGGCTGGGTATTAGTTTAGGGAAAGCTTGTGAGGGGGGTATGTGTTTTGGGTAGGGGGAATTATGTTGTGGGATGTTGGGGATTTTCTCTGGCCTCTGTGTGAGGGGGGCTGGAGAGAGAGTGGGTTGGGGAGGGAGATATTTTCCCCCAGTGTGGGGGGGGGTCCTGAGGGGAAGGTGTGAGATCCTGCCAGGTGTGTGCAGGTGGGATGGGGAAATTGGTGGGGAGGGGATCTCCCTTGCCATTTGGGTGGAGAAGCTGGGAGGGGGGTATTCTAGGGGGGGGCGGCAGCCATTGGGGTCATGATGGGGTGGGGGAAATATGGTCGTTATGTGGGGAGGTGAAATCTGTGAGATGGGTCAGGTGTTTGCTGCCTGTCCCTCTCACTTCCCCCCAAGCAGGGGACAAAGCAGCTCATGATCAGAGGACCCCTGGCCGGAATCTGATGCTGCTGAACACGAGGTCGGTGGTTAATAAATCCATTACAGTCCAGGAGTTAATCCTGGACCATGACACCGACCTCGTGTGCATTACGGAGACCTGGCTGGACAATGAGTCGGGGCCTATTTTGGCTGACCTCATGCCAGCTGGGTAGTTCATGTAGCATCAGCCTCGGTCGGAGGGATTGGGAGAAGGGGCAGTATAGCCATCATTTTTAAGGATTCATGGTCTGTCAGGAGTTATCTGGTGCAGGACATATCGGGGGTAGAGGGCCTCCATCTTCATTTGGCAGGGGACAGATTGCAGGTGTTACTAGAATACTGTGCACCTACCTGTATGGCAGCATCCCTACTCGCCCTGACGGAGCTGGTGTCAGATGTGGTGTTGCGCTCCCCAAAGACACTACTCTTGGGGAACTTCAACATACATGCCGACACCAGTCTCGGTGGTGCGGCCCAAATTGTCAACGGCCCAACACATGATGTGGGACATACCCTGGACCTTATTTTTTCCACTGGCTTTGAGGCGGGAAATTTGTTGATGAGGGAGGTGTCAGTAGAACCCTTGTCATGGATGGATCATTACCTCCTGCGAACATGTCTCCTGGCGTATGTCTGCCCAGGGGTGGGGTAGAACCGATTTGGATGTTTCTCCCCCAGAGAGTAATGGAACCCAAGTGGATCAGTTCTAGAAAGCTCTTGGGGAGTTACCCTCTGATCTTGACGACCGCCTGCTCAATGACCTCATGGCTTGGATGACCTGGCTGTTGGAGGCCATCCACTGGACAGCACCAAGGCGTCTGCTCTCTCGGTGACGGCTCCTCAGCCCTGAAGTGGGAAGGTTGCTGAAGTGGGAAGGATAGCGGTTGGATCCGTTTGCATGCTGAAGCTGGCAGATTGCAGCATAGAGCCAGTTTGTGTGCCTATGCTATAGCTGTAAGGGCAGCAAAAAAAGAAGTTTTTTGCTGCCTGTATAGCCTCTGCAAAATCTCATCCAACGGTGCTTTTCTGGGTGGTGATGGGGATTGGTCGGTCCTCCCTCCCCCCGCCTGGAATCAGAGATATCTAATGCCCGCTGTAACATGTTTGGTGATTATTTTGCAGAGAAAATCGCTTGAATTCACCACAACTTTGACGCCGCACTTATTGCAGTAGGTGAACCAGAGGTTGTAGAAGCCCCTCCTTGTCCGGTTTTGTGGGATCTATTTCAGTTGGTGTCATCTGCCAGGGCGGGGGATGTTCTTGGGGCTGTTAGGGCCACCTTTTGTGAACTTGACCCATGCCCGTTCTGGCTGGTTAAGGCCAGCTGGGAGATGGTGGAGCCGCTGCTGGCAGGGGTGATCAATGTCTCCCTTCGGGAGGGCAGGGTGCTGGGTGCTCAAAGAGGGGGGAGGGGCGGTTTGGTTTGTGCCTTCCCTTTTATTGTATTTTATGGTTTTATTGTTTTTATGTGTTTTGATATTGTAAGCCGTCCCAGGTTGCTTGGAGCAGGAGGGGCGGGGTATTAAATGATTTTATAAATAAATAAATTTCATAAATAAACGGCTTGGGCCCCAGATATCTGAAAGACCACCTCTTCCCCTATGTCCCAACACAGCCTCTGAGGTCGGCCTAAGTCACCCTCTTGCAAATGCCAACTGCCCAGGAAGTTGTTACAACGAGGGCACGGGAGGCAGTGTTCGGTTGCTGCCCCACAATTATGGAACTCCCTCCTCTTGGAGGTCTGCCTAAACCCGAGCCTGTTCGTCTTCCGGAGGAGATGCAAGACCTTTTTGCTTGGCCAGGCATTTGGCAGGTGGGAATAGGGTTGGGTGGTAGTGAGTAGAGGGAGTTGAGGAGGGGGACTGATAGGTGGTGGGAGGTGGGGTGGTTGGGGTGATATTGGGGTTTTAAGGGATTTTAATGTATTTTATATTTTTTATGTTGTTAGCTGCCCTGAGTCTGTCGAGAAGGATGGGATAAAAAACGTAATAAATACATAAATAAATAAATAAAATTATCACCCTTCTGGATTTAACTTGGAGTTTCAAAGGTTCCACATCTGTGTGCTAGGTCTACACTCTTTGTCCATACAGGTGTACACTGGGGGTATGGGGGGGAGGGAGGGTAAGTTTTGTCTTTGTCTTTTTGTGTATCCAAGTTTCATGTGTTGTGGTTTTTTGTATTTTTGGCGTTCATAGAAATTTACAGTATATAACAAACGGAATGCACTTTAGATTTTAAATGATAAATAATACATAATGAATAAGTGAAAAAAATGTTTTTAAATAAAGGCATGTAGACTATAAGGAGAATACAAAAGCAATACACACACACCCTAGTACAACAGAAGCCTTCCAAGCCACCTGCCCTATGTCCCCCCTCCCTTTCAAGCCCCAAGCCCTCAGGTCCCACCCTTCTGGTCCAAGAAACCTCAAGTTTGCTACCTCTGAATCTCTCCTTTCTGCCCCAAGATCCCTGCTCCTCTCCAAGTTTCCCCAAGTTCACTGCTCCTGGGTCTCTCCTTTCTGCCCCAAGGTTCCCTCCCCTGGGTCCCTCCTGCCCCAAGATCCCTTCCACCTCACTGCTCCAAGCCCCCAAGATCCTTTCTCCTGCCCCAAGACCCCACCCCACCCCTCCACCCCCACTGCTCCAAACCTCACACACCACCACATTCCAGGTGTTCTGCCTCCGCTTTGCCAGCTTGTACACTGCTGCTGCTGCTCCCTCTCATCCCTATGTATCCAGTTCCAGAACCATGCTGCTGCCATGTCCTCCGGTCTCTTTGGCCACCCAGCCCCAACTCCTCCTCGTCTAGTCCCACCGCTCACATCTTCGAGATCCCATGACTCTTACTGTGTGTCTGTTAGGTCCCGTGGCCTCCGCCGCCACTTCCAGTCCCTTAGGGGGCGGGGCCGCGGGCAGCATGTGGAGCGCGGTGGTGGGGACACGCTCAAGGGAATGGCCTTGCGTGCGGGGGTGCAGCCAGCGGTATTGACACCGCGGGAAACTGTGGAGATGGGGATGGGGCCCCCACCTGAACCGTCAGACATCGGCGGGGCAGGGCCCTCTGGCGTGTTGCACCACTCTGCACATTTGTGCACCAAAGAGGGCGGAGCCAGCAGTATTTAAGGAAGGATCGGAGACACAGTCGCTGCCGGTGATCAGCAGCACTGTGAGACTGGCTCCTCGTGTGGACTGTATCAGCAAAAGTACGGTATAGTTTGTGAAATTGTGGTTGTGAGTGTGTGTGTGGGGTGGTGAGTTCTAGGAAGTGGGTGGCAGAAGAGTGTGTGTCTGTAGAGAAAGTGTGTGGGCGGAGGCAAGAGTGGAGAGTTAGTAGGGCGTGGGCGCACTCCCTTTCCCTCCCGCTGCATCTGGTTCCCCCTTACCCCTGTACCCTTGGTGAGAGTGGTGGTTAGCACCCTTCCCCGTGCTCCCGGAACTACACTCCCATGTCTGGCACAGACCCCATACTACTTTCCTCCTGACGCCCGGTATAGGGCTGGGGGGGTGGTACGGGTGATAGTGTGATTGGGCGGAGTGTTGATTCTGTGTTGGGTGGAGGGGCTCCACTCAGGGCCTTGCTGTCTCCCCCCCCATGATGATCTGGCCTCTCCCCATTGGGACATTTAGGGCCACCTAAGATCCTGAGGGGTTGTTTTCCTCCTACCTTGATGTGGAGCCCTTTCGGGTGCAAGGACTTGTGGGTTTCCCCGGATTCGTAGTCCCTTCCTGGTTTCCCCTACCATAACAGTGTCTCTTCAGGGATACAGTGCCATCCCTCATCACTACCCTGCCTTTTGGTCCAGCACCATTCCTCCTCTCACTACTGTGGTTCTAGGATCCATCACCACTAGCTTTCATGCTGCTGCTGCTGCCTGCAGAGTGCCACGTCCAAGATGGAGCTGTTTCCACCCAGAAATCATCAGACGACTTCAGGGTGTGAAAGTGAGGGTTCAGGTAGAAGACGAGTACTCTGAAGCTCCTAGGGCCTTATAGGTAGCCCTGTTTAGGGACCCGGTGGGAGTGGGGAGAGAGTGGGGGCCTCGCACCTCCCTCCTGATAAAAACGAGGGCCTACTGCAGGGCCCCCAGAAGTAAGGAAAAATTGCAGTGCCGTTTGGTAAGGCCAGACGTGCCAGCAGGGCTGGTTCACGCATGTCAGAGCTGAGGAGGTTCTCTTTAGGGAACCCAAGATCCAGGGGGAAACCCTCTGGATTTGGGGTTCCCCTAAAAGGGGAAAGTTTATTGAAATTTGGATTTGTTAGAACCCAAATTGCACACCCCTACTTGTCCTGCTCAAAAAATGGGAAGGGATCTGAGGCCCTATTCCTCTTCTGGGGATGATCCTGAGTCACTACTGTAGAGATTTATTTTCCAGGAGGGATCAATTTGGGCCTTAAAACTGAATTTGGGATATTATTTATTTATTTTTAATTCGTTTATTTGGATTTATATGCCACTATTCCCAGATGCTCAGGGCAGCTTACAATACATAAAAACATTTAACTAATTAAAAAAACCTAAAAACCCCATAAAACCCACCCAATAACACTTCCCCACTCAACCCCCTCTCACATTCATACCCCAAAACCACTCACCACCTGACCCCAATCGCCTATCCCCACCCGCTGAATACCTTTTCAGATACAAAGGTTTTACACTGCCTCTGGAAAATGCTCAGGTCTGGGTTCAAACAAACCTCTGGGGGAAGGGAGTTGCAAAGCACCAGGGTAGCAACCAAGGATGCCCCCGTGCGAGCCCTTATCATATGAGCAAAGCTAACAGACAGTACCCATAGGGAAGCATACCTGGCCGATCACAGGGGCTGCAAAAGGAGTCCCAATCCCCTCCAGGCCACAAGGCCGGCCAACTATCGCCACCTCAGTTTTGTCTCAATTTGACCTCAATTGGCTCACCCTCATCCAGTCCCCAACAGCAGCCAGGTGCCGAGACTGCAGGGCCTGGGTCAGATGAAAAAAAGTGGTAGAGCTGAGTGTCATCAGCATACTGATGGCACTTTACCCCCAAACCTCTGAATGACCACCCAGTGGCCTCATACGCATTGAACAGGAGGGGAGACAGAACAGAACCTTGTGGGATCCCACAGTGGAGGTCCCAAAAGGATGATCAGCAATTGCCCATCACCACTCTCTGAGACCTCCATGACAGGAAGGAGTGGAACCACTCGAAAGCAGTCCCACGCACCCCCGCCAGGTCCCACAGTTGCTTCAACACCACCTAGGGCTAAGATTCTCTCATGGTCTTTTTTTAAAAAAAGTCATAACTCGGTCATGGCAGAAATGATAAAAAGGTACAGAAAAGTCATGGGTAAAAAAAATGAAGGGTAACCCCCCCCCCCTTAGATTGTAAGCCCATGAAAAATTAAGGAGAAACCCATTCACCCCTTGGATTGTAAACCATGAGAAAATTAAGGAGAAACCCCCCACCCCCACCCCAGATTGTAAGCCCAGTGAAAATTAAGGAGAACAACCCCCCTTGGATTGAAAGCCCAGGGAAAAGCCTCAGGAAAAAATCCCCTAGCAAAGACAAGAAGTCCTTGGTAACAGGGAGATGAAGGAGCCCCTGTTAAGAAGAAAGGTGTGAGGAGAGGCAAAGGAAATGCTGCCATCTGCTCCTTGGCGCTCCTGGCTGCCTTTTGAAGAGCAAGCAACACCCGCGCCTCCAACAACAATGCCACGCTGCACAGCCACATTGCTACACCCAAAACTATGCCCTCTGCAAGAGGAGGGCTTTGGAGCTCAGTGAAGATGCCGCTGCATTACCCTGTGGTACCAAGGTTTCTGGCCAAGGGTAAGGGTTTGGAGCTGCCACTGCTGTTCTCAGCAGCACAGCTCTTCGGGGCGTGCGCTTCTCGCCAGAATATAGTCTGCTCTTCAACTTGGGGTGTTTTCAGACGTGATGGGGCCAATTGGCCCCATCATGAAATCAATGAATTGATCCCCCACCGGGATGACCCATCACGCCCTAACAGACGTGCCAGGGGATCCCGGCGAGGAATTGGGGAGGGGGAGGGGCCGCGCAGCACAACGTGCGGCCGCATGGCCCCGCCCCCTCCATGCTCCCCGCCAGCGCTCGCCCGAATTGGCCACGGGCCGGAATCCCTGCGAGGATTCTGGGCCATGGCCGCCGTCCAGACGTGACGGCGGGGGTCACCGCAGCGGGGAATCGCCTTCACCACGCGATGGCCTCCGGTCCCGCCGCTTCGGCCGCTCGCGTGGTGAATGTGATTCCCTGCCATGGTAACATCTGGGAGGGAACATCCGTTCCCCCCAACAGATGTTACGTGGTCCAAGCCACCACAGGGAATTGACTGTGGTTGACACTGACCACGTAACGTCTGAAAATATCCTTGGTGCGGGCTTCTTCAAGTAAAATGGGAAATTTCACAGGAGTCATGGAGAAATGGTAAAAGTCACAACAGGGGGCAAAATTCACTAAAATTGTGACCCCTGTGACAAAATCATAGCCCTAACACCTCATGATCAAGGGTATCAAAGGCCACCAAAATATCTAACAGGATCAACAGGGTAGAATTTCCCTTGTCAATCTCCAGGTGCCTTTCAGTCTCCAGGCCAGGTCATGGACCAAGGCCACAAGCGCAGTTTCCGTGCCATACCCAGGACAAAAACCTGTCTGAAATGGGTCCAGGAATCCAATGACATTAAGATGGGCCTGGAGCTGTCAGCCAACCACCCGTTCAATAACCTCCCTTAGGGAAGGCTAGAGACAGGCCCATAGCTGGCCTGAGAATCAGCGTCCAAAGATGGTTTCTTGAGCAGGGGCCTGATAATCACAGTTTTAAGGATGCCCAACACCCTCTCCTCCCCAAGGGAGGCACTGACAACCCCATCAAGCAATGGCCCCAGCGTCTCCTGGCTGGATTCCAGCCAGGACAGGCAGGCAAGAATCTAATTCACAACTGATTGCCCTCAGTGCCCCAAGCACCTCCCCAGCATCTGTGGGTGATATCAATTGAAACTGATGAAAATAAAGAGGGCAAGACTGTTTCCATAACCCCAAACTCTGATTCTTCAGATAAAATGGTAGTACCCAAGTCGTGGTGAATAAGAGCTTCAAAGAAATTAATAAAAATGTCACAGTGGGCATTGGAGGACTCCAGTTCTGGGCAGAGGCAGACCGGATTAGCCAAACCCCTCACCACCTGAAACATTTCCACTGGACAAGACTTTGCAGATGCTATGATAGCAGAGAAGAAAGTTTTCTTCACTGCCATCACAGCCATGGCTTAGTCCTGCAAAATTATCTATGCTGCAATCGAACAGCTTCAGCGAAAGTCAAGTGCCAACTGCACTCTTACCGCCTACCCTCCTTTTCAGCCGGAGGTTCTCCATATACCAGGGGGACTTACACAGCCACAACGGTGAGAGCGGATGCTTCATACTAGGGATGTGCCATGCGGTTTGGGGGTTCAGGGTTTGGCCCAAACTCGGGGTGTTCGGCCCATCCACAAACCCCAAAAACCCGAACTGCCCCCTGCCAGAACCGTCCAAACAAAGTTTGGGTTCCGAACTCATCGGGGTGGGAGGCAGAGGAGAATCCGGTTTCCCCTCCCTCCAGGCTGTGTGGGTGGAAGGGGTGCCCACCCACCCTCTGCAGCCTACTAAATTTTGTTGTTGTTTTTTAAACACCCCACCCCAGGGATCGCCCTACCAGGTGACACCGGGGCTCCAGCCTCGGGTCCCGTGGCGGCAGGTCCGGCTCCGGTAGCGCTGCGGAGCGTTTCAGGCCCCGCTGCCTATGGATGGGCGAACGCGGTTCGGAAGTTCGGAGTTCGGCCCGAACTCAGCCTGTTCGAACAACCGAACCCGAATCCGAATCCGAACATGAACTGACCAAACCGAACTTAATTCCAAATGCTGAAATGACTGAACAGATCAGTCAGTTCGGATTGTGTTCGGGTGAGTTCAGGTGGCTAAAACAACAAAAACGTGGTGTCACTGGAAGGTCAAACGTGACAGGGAGGGGGAGTCAACTGAGGAGCAGACTTCCAAGGACCAGCGGTGGAGAGGCTTGGAGTAGCAGTCAGCCTGCCCAATCACCATCCCTTTTCGCCTCAGACCACTGGCTTTGCAGTCTGCGATTGGCCACGGGTTAGAATGCATGAAGCCAATGGGGCTTGCGGTGAGGCGGGCGCAGCAAGCAACAAAACTGATTGCTTCCCCCCTTCCCAACAACTTCTGAGCTAGTCACTGTTCCTGAACACCAGGCGTTTCAGAAGGCTCCCTCTCTCCCAGCAGTTTTTGTTCCTTCCTATTTCTAATCCACTGCCATCCTCCTCCTATTTCACCCATCCAACCCATCTACCTCCATATTCTCATTTATTTAGATTATATTAGATAGATTTAGGTGTTATTTTTTTGTTTTTACTCCTCCCTGTGTTCCCTGTGTTCAATCTTCCTTCCTCCCTCCCCCCTTTATTTAATCCTTTCCCCTCTCCCTGATTATTCCATCCCTGATTCCCTTCCCCTGTTTTAAGTTTGGGATTTATTTAGATTGATTTTCATTTCAGTTTTGTACCCCTCCCTGTGTTCTTTGTGTTTCCCCCTGTGTAATATTGTATATATAGATAGATAGTTATTAGATAGACAGTTACTACATAGATATACATAGTAGTTAGCTTAGTTATAGAGATAGAAAGAGATACAGTGTGTTTGTAGGACAAGGCCTTTGTAGTTAATTATTAGGATATTCCATTTAGTTCAATAGGTTTTAGAATAGTTAATA
>QEPC01012585.1:1708935-1728713 GCA_003113815.1 Sphenodon punctatus | reverse complement strand
TTTGGTATGAGCTCCGCCGGTGCTCCTGTGCATTACAGGAAGTCGAAACTCCTGAACATGTTCTCCTGAGATGTTTACGTTATTCCCATTTAAGGGACTTATGGTTGGCACCTCTGTTGGCCAAGGCTAGGGAGAAGAGGATAGTTGATCCCTTCCTATTCATTACTAACTTATCCCAAACTGATGACTTGGTTGCAGTGGCATCTTTCCTGGCCGTTGCTGCAAAGAGGTAAATTGCCATTCGATCATGAACTAAGACAAACATTGAAACATGATATATTGGGTTAGTGCTGTGGTCAGTCTAGACGGACTGGTCTAGTTTCTATGTGGAGTAGGAGGAGGTTTTTTGGCAGTGTGAGACCTAACTTTTTTTTCAGTAATGTCGTTTTATTATAATATGTGATAGTTTTGGACTTCGTTGGATGCTATATTTTAGTTGCTATGATATATGCACTTTCCGATAAGCTGGGATGGATTTACTTTGGATCCATTCAATTGAGTCTGGATTATATGCAGAGGCTGGGGAGCATTACATCATAGGAGGGTCCTTACCCTCCCATATAACCCCCGTGCCTCACTTTGCTCAGTGTACAGCTTGGATTTCTGACTTGCCTGACGAAGGATCCTGTGAGGTCCGAAAGCTTGCAAGCCTCCACCAACCTAAGTTGGTCCAATAAAAGATATCTCTACACTACTTTGTCTCTACGACCTATTTTTGGAACCAACACGGCAAACACACTCTCTCTGTGATTATCTTAGGAGCCTCACTCTCCCCACTGGATAACGTAAGAAACTGAAAACATCGTAACTTGAAAATTACATTATGTATTTTCAAAATCCAAACTCAGGAATGGACTAGAATGTACGCTTGAATTTTCTGACATCTCTAAACCTCCTGACCAATAACTTTAAACACACTCTTCTGCATCAAGAAAAGTCAGTCACAAAACCCAGAAAAACAGTTCTATCTCCAATATTCAAACTCCTATAAGTCAGCCATTTAAAAACAGATCTGTCTTAAATTTGGACAGTTTCTCACGCAAACGATCTTCCCTACGAAAATTCACTGTGATAGAATAAATCATCTTGATATTATAATGAGTAGAATGTTCATGATTTTAACAGAGAGTGCATGTCACCTTATTTTAATTATTGAGTAGGGATGGGAATTTCAGGTTCTGATAAAACCTAAAGTAGCCGAAAATGGACATTTTGGATTAATCTGAAATTTCGGTTCTTTTTTGGTTTCGGTACTATTGGATCTTTTGCATTGATTTTTGTACTGGATTTTTAACATTGCAGTTTGCCCCCCATTCAAAAAACGTAATGTTAAAAATATGGTACAAAAATCAATGCAAAAGATGCGATTGTTTGATTTGATTTGATTTTTATATCCCGCTCTCTCCTGACATAGTCAGCTCGAGGTGGCTCACAAATCGATGCACTATAAGTGTGAATCCTACACAGAGGACCACACTTATCAACAACATTATCAAGTCCTACACAGAGGACATAACATACATAAACATAATAATCAACCCCACAATTTACAACATCATTGAAAAAAACAAGCCCAAGAAGGCCTCCCACAACTACAAATTAAATACTGCTACTTCCACAATTCCTCACTATGACACCTGACACACCGGGATCAGCATGAGTATCTCCTTCCCTCCTCCCCTGCTGCCACCAGGAGAGGCCACCTCCTTCTATCTCCTCCTCCCTCTCACTGAGGGGAGATTTCTAACCCCTGCAGTATAAACAAATTAACAATGCCCTGTCTATACATTACCCCCTCCACCTCCACCACAGGGCCCCGCTGAAGGGCACGGCCAAAGGGCAGGCCCCTTTGGATGTGCCCCTTCGGCGGGGTCCTGGCACGTGCCTCCGGCACAGCCTTCGGCCGCCCCAATGAAATAGGGAGCAAGCTGGGAGTGTCTCTCTTGCAGCCCTGCCCCCACAAGGGTGGGGGGGAAGGTGAGTGGAGCAGCTCTTGAGCCCCAGCTGTTCTCAATGAAGCCTCCCCCCCACACCCAGTATCAGCACAACTGCAGTCCCTGAAGGGGGGGAGAGAAGCTGCTGGGCTCTGTGGTGTTGCCTCTGCCATCCTTCTCACCCGAGTCCCTGGCCACCAGCGGGTTGCTGTTTGTACCAAAACCAAAAAGAACCGAAATTCATGATAACTGAAACCGAAATTGACCAAAACCAAAATTTTGTCCAGAGTCCCATCCCTATCTCCTATTAAACTATTGGGGTTATCAATGAAGCCTCCCCCCCACACCCAGTACCAGCACAACTGCAGTCCCTGAAGGGGGGGAGAGAAGCTGCTGGGCTCTGTGGTGTTGCCTCTGCCATCCTTCTCACCCGAGTCCCTGGCCGCCAGCGGGTTGCTGTTTGTACCAAAACCAAAAAGAACCGAAATTCATGATAACTGAAACCGAAATTGACCAAAACCAAAATTTTGCCCAGAGTCCCATCCCTACTATTGAGCCATTCCCACGTTCTGCAATATGTGGTTCAGTCGTATCCAGCTCATGTGCTTCAGACTTTCTCTCTCCCTCTCCCTGTTTTTGTTTGGCTTTCCCCTTGTTCTTCTTGGTCCCGGTCTCTGCTACTCTCCTCTGTCCTCACCTGCCTCTTAGAACTAATCTCAGCTTGACAATTGGTTACCATGGCAACACCTCAGGTTTTCAGGGCTTACTACTCCATATAGTGGGTTTCATTCCCAGAAAAAGATCAGAAATGGTATAAGACAGAACAATGGTCACAAAATGAGTAGATGAACCTTATCATAAGGATGTCCCTTATTTCAGATCACCAGAACTGTACAGAACTCCATAAAGTAGAAAGTAGATAGTACAACTCCTTGCTGTCCCTTATTTTTGAAATTTTGATTTGGAATCTCTGTGCAGCAACCACAAATAACAGCAAACAGAAATGACAATACGGGTCAATTTCTCAAACTCAACTAGTACAACATGAATTTAATTATGAATATTACATGTAAAACAACAAACTTGGCTAAGCATCTTACCAGATCACTCTCTCATATACACCTTACTGAAACTCCAAAATATATAAGTGAAGAAATATTTAACGATATTTTAACATTTGACACTTTGTAGATTACAGCAATGAATTCCGTTTTCTTTTGGCTGTTATGAAATCTCATGAATATTAGAACATTACAGAAAACTATCCGAAGTGTGAGAGAGGATTCAGCATTTATTTTTATTATATATTATATGCATACAGTTACCTACATAGATACAGAATGTTGCACACCCGTTTTTTGGGCTGTAATAAATCACCTAAACTATACCAAGACAAAGATTGTGGCATGGAACAGTCACCATGTAACGTCATAGTTGAAAAACATGGAAAGGTCCTTTTGAGAGTACAGCTTACATGATATAAGCTACAAAATGCTTTCACACTCTATCCACATTCTGGATAATTAATGTACAGTGAGTTGTGTTTTTCCATCAAATTTTGAACATCTAGGTGACACTACAGATGTAATCCTACAAGCTTATCTGTATATTCTCATTAGAAAGTATACAGTTCTCATGAGAAATCTCATGAGAACTCGAACCAGGCTCGAGATCCCTCTGTTTGGTGAGGCCAGAGCAGACCCAGCTTTGCAAGGGGTTGTCCTGGTGCTCTCCCAGCCAACACATCCCCTTGAAAAGCCCTCAAGCAGTTGCCTGGTCAGTTTGAGGCTGAAATTGTCCAGGCAGCCGCTTGCGGCTTTGCAAGGGGCCACTCTGGCTAGAGCTGAGTAGCCCTTTGCAAAGCCTGCTTCCTGAGGGGCTGCATTGGCAGGGGCAGTGGGAGGACCCATGTCCCCCCACAGTACCTGCCAGGAAGCACCCACAAACCCCACTGAGCAGCTTACAAAGTGCTGCACTGGGGGGCTTCTCTCCTCCCACCCCCCATGCAGCGCCTTGCAAAGGGGCTTGGGGATGCTTCCCAAGCGGCTGACCTAGCAGAGGGAGTGGGGGGGACCTGAGTTCCACCATTCCTCCTGCCAGGAAGCACCCCCAATCCCCTTAGAGTGACTTGCAAAGTGCTGCCCTAGAGGAAGAGAGAAGCAGATCTGCTTCTCTCCACCACCACCACCACCACACCAGCAGAGTACTTTCCAAAGGGGCTTGGGGGTGCTACTTGAGGGGCTACCCTGGCAGATGGAACTGGGGGACCTTGGTTACCACATTCCTCCTGCCAGGAAGCTCCCCCAAGCCTCACCGGCTGGCTTGTAAAGGGCTGTGTCAGGGGGAGAGATCATTTAATCTGCTTCCCTCTCTCCTGGTGCAGCACTTTGTAAGTCACTGAGCTGGGCTTCACAGCAATACCTAGCAGAGGGAGTGGGGCGGAGAAGTGGAAATATGTAGGAAGTGCAGGGGAAGTGCTGGGGGAGGGAAAGCGTAAGGAAGTGAGGGCTGTCTTGAGTTTCTCACTTTTCTCAGTGAGAATCCAGGTAGTATCTCAGCTCATTCTCATTTGGAAGAATGCGACAAGAACCCTGATTTTCATTAACAAAAGCGAGAATCCAAGATTTGAGTTTCAGCCATAGTAGGAACTGTATGACTGACTGACCCTTATATTTACACTAGAGTATTGATAAATAGGTACACTATGACCATTAGCAGCATAACCCTCTTGCTCAGGGGCAGTCAAGAGGTAGATCACGATCTACTTGTAGATCACAAGCTAGTCTCCAGTAGATCATGGTGTGGGGATGGGGACCGTCCTCTCACAGGTTTCCTCTGGGAAGGAAAGCAGTACAAGCAGCCCAGAGAATGTCTCCAGGAGGATACAGTACAAGAGAGCTCCTCCATTCCAGCAGGGGACTCTCCCTGAGGGAAATGCTTCTCTGTACTTCTAAGACCAGTTGCTGTGGTGCCCTAGAGCTCAGAGCCAGAAGAAGGGGTCCCAGCCTGGAGCACCACAACCACCAGAAAAAATCCTAGTAGATTGCCTGAGGTTGGATCAAGCAAATTGCATGCACCATAAGTCTGGCCACTACTACTCTGTTTAGTGCCAGCACTAACCCTAGTGACAACTTGAGTCTCACCCACTTCAGTGGAACTTGTGTCAGTGCTTAGAGTTTGTACTAGAGCTAAAAGCTTAAGAATTGTACTGTGCAAATATGAACTCGTAATACATAAAGAGCTACATTTATCCCTTCACCAAGCCATTTATTTTCATGTTTATTCTTACTACATGGCTCTTTAAGCACAGGCTTACATTTTAGAACACCGACTTCACCATTGAGATAAAAAAGTAATCTAGGCCAGTTTGTCCCTAGACAAAGCTTTAATGAGTTTTAAACACAGATAATTTTCTATTTTTGCCATCACATCGCAAAACACTTACTTACATTGGAGCCTTTGATCTTTGCCAAAGTGATACTTCATTAAAAAGTTTAATGTACAGTGGCCACCCTGGTCTTGTAAACTTTGCCTTAGAGTACTAAATAAGGTATTTCTTATCTTTCATCATAGACATTAGAGAAAATACAAGAAACAACTGAGATAGCTATATTTAATTAGCTAGAATACTTTGCAAATTTTTAGGGTTACCATTGTAGACACTCAATAAATTACTGTTTTCCTAAGGAAATTACATAGAGTGCCCCCTTTCTTTAATGCCCTGTGTTGTATCTTCCAGCTATAATTAATCTGGTGGTTCCCACCCCTGGTCATTACAGGACACCATTCAGTATTACGAGTCCTTACTGTAATGAACCAAAGGATTAGATTTCAAAAGCTCTGCTGTAGTGAGGATGTACTGTAATTTTAAGATAACAGATCACTTGTTCAGACCATGAGAAATTGCAACTTTATAGTTACTGTTTAACTTTTAATGATATCGGGGAAAATAAATTATGCCCAAACGACCAACACTTATAAAAGAAATTGCTCCAATTGTGAATAGCTCACAATTCTTATCTAATCAATGCAGAAACACTACTCAAAACAATTTTATTTTGGTATAAACTTAATCTCAATGAATGTTCTTGCAGTGCTTTTTCTTGTCTCCAGATGGAAATGTTTCTTCTTTTATGTCTTAGTTATAGTAAAATGTTAACCTGCATTTGAATTACCCCATACATAAGGGAACCTCATACCCTTGTAGTCATAAATTTCTTATTTATTTTGTTGTGGTGGTTGAGCTTAGTACAACATGACACACAGAAGAAATGTATAAAATATTAAGGTAATACTAAGCATAAATTCTTGGGGCTGGACACTCAACTGGTGTAAAATGGGGTAGGGTATCTCTATTGACTTCAATGAAACTATGCGAGTTAACACTAGCTGAGAATCTACTTCATGCTGTTCTGCCATGGGCATGATAACAAATTGAAATCTATCAGACTGAAATCTTTCAAGCCTGTTTATTTCTCACAAGACATGAAAAACTATTAGGGAGTCTAGGTTCAGCCAAACAACATTCTAAGATGCAAAGGCTTTGTTTATGTTTAGCTATTGACTTTATTAGCTGTGCTTCATATTAATGAGGAAAGTCTGTTTTTTCCCCTTAATCTAGCACTCTCTATATTCTCATTCTAGTATCCTTGAACATGGGTTAAGATAATATAATTTTCTTTAGTTATCATGTTCCTTGCATCTACTTTAACCACTTGGAATGAGAAAAGGTTTTCTGAAAAGCATTCCTGAAAGCTATATTTTTATATTCTAGCTTTCCTTCTTCAAATAAAAATAAAAATCCCAAAGCAAAGCAAAAAATATTGGAATAGGCCTAATTTCTATTTTCTGAGGGTTTGTATGACACATGCTGCTCACTTTTGAAAATTCTCACATTTGAATTACAAAGAGAATAATTCCCTACACATCAGCTGGGCTGTCACGTAAATATATTTTGGTGTTCTCCTGATAAGGTTTATTTAGTGATTTGTTTGTTTCCTTGTGATGCTCTGTAATCTTGCTATCAATTTATTCTTTTATTCTGATATGCACGTAAAATGAATGGCTGACTTCTCTCGCAGGAGACTGGATCCAGTACATATTTCAACAAGAAAATAAGAAAATCTTGTCTTCACAAGGGTCATGTCCATAATATATACAATAAATCTATCAATGCATTCCTCCTTTCCACCACCCACTAGGAACATTTTAACACCGCAGAATTTGTAAATAAATTATTGTAAATTAATTTGGCTAACATTTTTGAAATAATAAAGTCAATTAGTATTGGACTGAGATGCTGCACACTGTTTATGCATTCCAAACCTTGTTTTGTTATTTTTATATTAATCAGGATATTTTAGTTGTTGACCTTAATGAAAAACTTACTGAGTTTTGAGAAGTTTTGCAGTCATTTTTTTTCAGACTAACAATTAAAGTACAAGAGCACTTATGCACAATAAGTCTATGCAAATCCGCATACCAGGAAACAATCTATAAGTGCTTTTGGACCATTCAAAGTAAAGCTATATTAACATACCAAGTAGCTGAAAACTGGATGAATGTTTAAAGGTTCATATATTTTATATATGGCAAGTGTTTTATTTATACTTATATCTATAAAACTACATCTCAGTGTTTACACTAATGAAAAATATATTTTAAAAGTCACACAGCTATTCATCTGAATTGAAACTAGTAGCAGATATTCTATATCAAATTTTACTCATCAGCCTTTCCCAATTTGAAAGGTCTTATTTAATCTGTACAACATTTTCAGTGCCAAAGATGTTTGTCACCAACTTGCTTTTCCTCTCTCTTCCAGCAAAATATTGATAGTGCTATTGTATCCTTGTCACTTACAGCCTAGTTTACTTCTCCCTGCTTCACCATCAGCTTTTAAGCATGTTCTTCCAAACAATAATCTAGATCCAGTGAAAACTAAAGAGTTTCTTACCATTCTGATCCAATTTTTTTTCTCTCGAGTCCAGCAGTAAGAAGCTGTTGCTGTTGCACTGCTTACTGGAGCTACCCGAGGGCTTGGAGGCAGAGAATGTCTTATGTGGTGAAAATGTATCACCACCGATTATATTTCAGTCCTTCAATTGCTAGCCTTGATGCTTTGGAAATCAGCCAATCCAAGTGATAAAAGGAGGGCTTGGAAAAGGAAATCTAAGAATTGTCACATAGCATGGTTAAAAAAAATAAATATTTGTGCTCCCTTCTACAAGGTTTTTATATCTGCCAAATGCCAGAAGGAAGAAAATTAAATCCTGAGTTCCCTCTTTTCCTCCTTTCCTTATTCAGTCTGGAATTTATATATTGTTCACAAAAGGAACTCTAGCACTAGCTAGAGCTAGGCATTCTACAGACAGGCAATATGCCAAATTACACACACACACAGTTCTGCCAAGCTACCTGAATCCTGACTTCCAACACCCTGTTATTCCAAACATAGACCTCCTCTAAGCTAGTACTTCTAGCTGAGCCACACACAGTGTGATGGTTTTTTGATGCAGACAAAATTATATGTAGGGGTAGAAGGGAAACATCATCTTTGTCTTGCAGTCTGTGTTTAAAATACACTTCTCCTGAGATGTCGAGTTCAGTGTAGCTATACCTCCCTTTTAAAAGAGGACACTTATGAAAAATACATGGTGAAGGCCTGGTTTGGAACCAATGCAGCCCTACAACATGTATTTTTTCATAAGCATCCTCTTTTAAAGGGAAGGTATGGCCACCCTAATTGAGTTACAAGATCACAACGAAACATATCTGTAAAGGGAGAGTACAAGCTTTAAGAAATAGCTTTGGTTTCAAGATCCTGCTTCTGCTCTGTGGAGAACTGAGGTGGAAAGAAGAAGAAAAAGTCTGGCATTTCCACAGTATGTTTGCTCATTAGAGGCCACAGGAACCTCTTGAGCCATCTTGGTGCACGATCTCAAACAGGATGTTGTGGAACAAAGAAGTAAGAGATCTATGTCAGGAAACAATAGTAGAAGTTAATGGTGCTAAAAGCTGTGTACTCTCAAAGAAGGGGAATGACATATGCTCAGCATCTGCAGGCACTGGCAGAATAACTCGTAACAGAGCCAGAATGCCACTGTAAGAGGCTTTATAAAATACAACACAGGGTAAAAACAGATGTGCAGGTGGTGAGGCAAGTCCCTGGTCCTCTCAGGGTTGGAAAAGCATGGCTGCCACATGCCTGATAGCCAGAGAAACATCTTAATGCCTCTACGCCCTGGGTAAGATAGGTGAACACAATGTGAAGGCAGCCAGCTGTGCCCCTGCTCGCTCCCAGCACCCCACCCTCCCATGACGGGTAGTCATGGTGATCAGCCATGGCAGCTCCCACCCCTTGGCAGAGATAGATGGGGCTAAACAGATGCACAGGTCCACGTTGGCCTGTGTGGGAGGCCCTTTGTCCGGGATATGACTGAGAGATTTTTTTGCAGGACAGCCACCTACCCACGCTTGGCAGTCCCAGCACAACATCAACACCTGCAGATGAGCAGGTGAGTCCCTGGCCCATGTAGGCCACAGCAGCCAAAACAGGCCACTGTCTCATCTGTTTTTACCCATAGATGATCATGCCCTTTTAACAACTGCCTCAAAATTAATGGCCTTTGTTTCTTATTTCCATAAAATTGTGGGGACCATTTTTATTTCTCATTTTCATTAAGGCTGTGGGGAACAGTTTCCTTTCTTCTAAGGTGATTTCATAGTCTTTAACAACAGTAGGGTCCATTACCTTATTTAATTGACCTCCTATTTAAGGGTAGCCAAAGAATTGTTTTGTTGAATTAGAGCTTATTTTTTTAAAATATACACGCTTGAATTAAATGCTCTAAGCAATGGCAAGGCCAACATCAATCCTGTTAAACAGTTCCAGAGTTCAACTATCCACAGGGTTAGGCCATTACACCTTATTTCAAGACATATTTGTCTATCTTCAGCTATCCACCACTAGATTTTTGCTCTGCCTTTGTCCTTGGTATTGATGAATCCACTGCTAACTGATGACTTTTTCAGATGAAGTACTCAACTCACAGTGACTAAGTCATCTCTCCATGTTTCTTCAGTAAACATACTAGAGTAAGCTCTTCAGGCTTGTTTTCCATGCCCTGGATCACTTAAGTGTTTCTTCTTTGAGTTCACTTCAATATCTCATCATCTATGACAAAGTGTGGGCACTGAAACTGATCTCACCAACACAGTGAACAGAAATACAATTCTTGCTTGATTGTTTCCACTTTAGCCTAGTCTCCTATGGAAAGAAAATGAGGGGGGAGAGAGGGTGTCCATCCATGTCTCTGGCCGCTGGGTGGGTGGGTGGATGGGTGTGCACCCGTGGAAACACCACAGGCGTTCCCGGCGCACACCCACCTCCACCCATCACCCACCCACGGAGCCATTTGACCAAATGGAGGAGTCTCCGTGGGTGGAGATGGGTGTGCGCCTGTGGTAAAGAGAACACACCCACCTCCACCCACCGTTGGTACACACCCATCCCCCCACCTGTGTGAAAACGGCCCCTGTAGTAAGTTTTGATCCCAGAGGCTGATCTCAGTCACATTTGGGACAGAGGCAGGAAGCCCCACATAAGGAGCAAAATTTTACAACAATAGGTGCAGTTGTAGGGGAGAAAGGACCCCTTTTATAGTTAAAATATCCATGCTACTCTTAAGTCAGGCAGAAGAGGCAGGGTAGAACCTTGGAAATTAACTGGGATAAAGAGACATAAACCTTCACAGGCAACGGTCATAGCATCTAGAGAAACAGACTGTTGCCTGCAAGCTTGTGTCACTTTACCCCAGTTAGTCTCAAAAGTGCCACCCTGCTTCTTCTCCTCCCAGGAAGTAATCATTCAGTGGAAATCCCCAATCTGAGATGGAATAAAATACAACAGAAATGCAGATCAGTCTAACAGAACCACTTCCCCAATGGAAACTTCTGTCAAAACTGGGGCATCTCATTAAAGCTTACAGTCTGTATGGGACCATATTTCCTAATGGAAAGACTACATCAAGAAATTCCAAACCTAACTGAACATTTCAATTCTAAAGTAGAAAGATAAAAATTGTCTTCTTGTTATACATTAGCTAATTATATTCAGAGCATTCTAAGTAGGTGAAACTCCACTGAGACCAACTAGTATAATAATAGCAAGTCCAAAGCATCTAAATAGTAGAATAAAATTAATCTTCAGGGATGAAGGAAAGAAAAACCCAGAAAAAAGAAAAGAAAAGAAAAAAACAGTTGAAGAGGAGCAAATACTTAGGCCCTTTTCAAACAGGTCACTGTGCATGGGGGGATGGGTGGGCGGTGCATGGGTGTGCATTCCTATGGACACACGCCCACCTCCGCCCATCTCTACACACAGAGCATCCAGCATTCACGTCCATTGTTCTGTGCATGGGTGGTGGGTGGAGCACGGGAGCATGCATGCATCCCCCTCACCGGCCACGGCATTCGCACAGACGCCCCCCACTGCCCACATTGGGGGGGGGGTGGCATATGTCTAAAAAGGGCCTTAGGTTGGAAGGAAATGTGTTTTAGCCTGCAGCAATCTTAGCTAGTTTTCTCTTAGGACAGTACCTGATTGTGTTGCCCAGATTTAAAGGTCCAACTTCCAAAGCTCTTGTGTAAGGTGAATTCAAATCGGGAACTTCGACTTCCATAATAGAAAGCAGTATTCCTAATCTCAATTGTTCACAAATCATGAATCAGACACCCCATGCCTTCCCTCACTCAATCATAAAACTGATCTTTTCTTAATAATAATAATAAAAAAGAATTCCATGTCCAGGAGGAGGAATTAAATTGTTTCTTTGGTTTCTGAGTCTTTAGGGAAAATTGCAGTCATACTTTCAAATTATTTCCACAAACATGATGACCTGAATCTTACTTTTCTAAAAAATGAAACCTGATATTTTTGCAATTTCCTGAGCTGAGGCTATAAGAAAAACACCAAACATGTAACTTGTGATAAAAATCATGGGAGCTGGTAGCAATGGGACAAGCCAGAGCAAGGCAAACGGGCTTGTTGAATTCCCACCTTCCTACGGGTCAGAGATTTAAGTGACAGCCTAAGCCAGCCCGAGTGAAAAGGGCCTTTTTTTCTTTGTTTTTCATATAACAGAGATCAGAATCTCTACGAAACACCATTCTCTCCTTTGCTTGGAGTTTATTAACACTCTCATTGTTTTAGACAGGATAGCTGAAATGCTTGACCTTCTCAAAGTATTTATATGCCTGCCATGACATAGGCCTTTTTTAGAACAGACGCCTCAGTAGGCCCTGTGGGTGGAGATAGGTGGGGGAGCACACCCGGCGAACACCTGGCGGCGCCGAGCCGGGTAACGTTTACACGGACGGCGCCCCGGGGGGTTGTGGGATGGAAGGGGAGGGACCAGTACACACCCAGCGGCCAAACACCCACCCCGGGAAACACCAAGCAAACACCCATGACAGTTACATGGACACGCGAGACACCAAACGAAGGGGAAGCCCCACCCAGCACAGCGACGGCACAACATGGCCGACTGAGGGCAAACGAAGCCATGGCACGCAGCTCCACCCATGAACCGCCAGACCCCATGCAGGTGGGGTAGGAGGGATCTGGGATGACAGGAGACACACAGTAGCAGACCCCAGCCAGTCCCGTGACAGGCCCAGACAGCCAGGTGCCCCAGCCCCCCCCCCCCCACACAAACGTGCACACAATCACACAGGGAAGAGCTGCATAGCCAAAGAGGTGGGGGGCCCCCAGCGGGGGGGGCGGGGTGGAAAGGGTCACAGGGGAGGGGGCACAGGCCCGAAGCATCAGGGGACCCCAACACACACACAAACGTCAGAAGAGGACCCCCCACGGCCCCTGGACAAGGAGCCGGGAACCAGACACATGCAGTCACGCTTGCAGGAATGGAAACCCACAGCACAGCTGGGCTGGCAGGGATGGGTGTGCTGGGTGTGCTGTGTTTAGCGGTCCTTCCCTCTTCCCCCCAGGCCCATGGGGCCGGCCCCCCTCCCCTGGGCGTCCCGGGGTCCCTCTGCTTACCCTGGCCCATCCTGCACAAGTCACGGTGCTGGCTCCCTTCTTTTTGTCAGCAGCTTTCCGTCCAGACATATTGGGAGCCGGCACACCCATGTCCTGTTTCAGATCCCTTTTAAGGGCTCCTGGGCAGGCGTCTGGCATCTCTCCGGGTGGGCGTGTCTGTGTGTGGGCCTCTGCATGGCCTCTCTAGTCACCTCTCTGTGGTCTCGGTGGACCCATTTCCATGGGTGTGGGTGTTTTGGTTTTTACATGGACGGGCGGGTGTTGAACACCCATCTCCACCCACCGAGCATGCCAGCTCCTTCCCAGCTGCTCCGTGTTGGTGGGTGGGTCGTGAACGCGCACCCACCCACTCGTGGACATTTACACGGGCACTCTCACACCCATCCGAGGGGTGTTTATGGGTGTTTGTGGGTGGGTGCCATCCATGTAAAAACGGCCATAGATTCTGAACGATCTAGACTTTCAATTTTATTTTATTTCATTTTTTATTTTATTTGTTTAAAGCATCTCAGGCACTTATGGTAGTGAAGAAAACTTTCCAAATGTTAACTAAGTATAAACCACAGCAATCTGTGCTGTCTCCTGAGTGGGCTAACAGACAGCCCTAAATCAATGTCGTCAAAAGGTGTGAACTCTCAAGTTCACAGAATGAGTTTTGACAATATTAGTTTAAATTATCCTGGAGGGAGGAAGGTGTCTTTTCTATTTATTACCAAGGAAATGCATCAACAGCTCCATGAGTTTTACAGATTGTAACCAAAGGTTTTCCCTGAAGCTGGTCTTTCAACTAGCTAAATCTGAAGGTGGCTTTAGTAGTAATAAAATAATAATAATAATAATAATAAATAAATAAATAAATAATGTTACACAACTGAGAATGGTTACTTTGAACTTACTCCTCAAATCTAAAATGTCTTCAAATTCTGCATCTTCAACTTGGAGTTGATTCATGATTCTCAGTATGGAACATAATTGCAAGAGACTACACACATCAGAGGGTAGTCACATCAGAGAGGTCTTGCACATGTTCAAAACTGACCTAACCTCTATGGATTTAGGGCATTTTTAGATGTAGTCACTTTTTCCTGAACTTCAAAAGTCCGGGTTTGGCAAACTCACATGGGGGGATTTAGATGCTGACCCTCAATCAAAAATTGCTCTGGGGCCTTTGTAAAGTGCCCATGACTCCCAGAAGTTTTGAGAACCAGACTTGTGAGACCTTGGCCATCAGGGTTTTACAAATCCGAGACTCAAAACTTCCAGGAGTTGCACAGTGCCGCTGTTTACAACAGTGCCCAAGTGACCTCTGGGGGGGAGGGGAGGGGAGCATCTAAATCCCCCCCATGGGAGTCTGCTGAATCCAGACTTTGAAGTCTGAGAAAAAGCGGCCACATCTAAAAACGTCCATAACGACTCAGAAATGTCTGAGGAAGGCCTGGAATCCTAATACAGCCAGCTGAAGGCCTTGAGCAGTTTTAACACTTCTCCATGAAGGAATATTTTTGTTTTTCTAATGTTGGCTATCCTCCACCTAGAATCGCAGAACTGTAGTCCTGGAAGGGATGTCAAGATGTCATCTACTTCACCCACCTGTACTGAGGCAGATTTAATCATCCTATTGCTTCTCTAACCACTTTTTCTCCAATCTATACTAAAAAGTTACTAATCATGGGAATTATACACCTTCTCTTGTTAACTTATTAAAATCACCAAACCATCTATAGCAGAAATTTTTTTCTTATATTCAATACAATTCTTCCTGCAACTTAAGACCACTGCTTCTTGTTTACCCTCAGCAGCCAAGGTTAACAACTGATTAGGGATGTGCAAACAGGACGGAGTTCAGATGTTCGGTCATTTGGACTAAAAACTTAGTTCAGGTTCAGGGGTTTGGGGATTCGGTCCAGCTGAGTTTGGACTCCCCCCCCCCGAATGTTTGGCTGAGTTCAGTACCGCCGGGAGGCTTGGGGCGCTCCAGGGACCTGCAGGGGGGCCCGTGGTGGCATGGCAAGCCGTTGAAAACCCAGCAGCAGCAGAGACCGGGAAGGCTTGGTGCTTGGCACCCCTGCCAGCTATTGACCTGTCTCTAACCTTCCCTTTTTAGGGAAGGTTATTGAATGGGTAGTGGCTCAGCAGCTCCAGGGGCATCTTGACCGCATCGGTTATCTTGAACCATTGCAGTCTGGCTTCCGTCCAGGTCATGGTACTGAGACAGCACTTGTGGCCTTGGTGGATGATCTTCGCCGAGAAAAGGACTGGGGTTGATTGACCCTATTGGTCCTGTTAGATCTGTCTGCAGCATTTGATACTGTTGACCATGAGATGTTGGTGACGCGCCTGCGGGACAATGCGGGGGTGGGCGGGATCGTTCTTGAATGGTTCCGCTCATTTCTGATCAGAAAAACTCAGCGGGTGGTACTTGGTGATTGTTTTTCATCTTACCGAGACCTCCCGTGTGGGGTCCCGCAGGGTTCGATTTTTTTCCCTCTCCTGTTCAACGTGTATATGGAGCCGCTTGGCAAGGTGATCAGAGAGTTTGGGGTGAGGTGTCATCAGCATGCGGATGACACCCAACTGTATCTCTCATTTTCAACTGACCCAGGCCCAGCTGTCTCAGTGCTTACCCGGTGTTTGGCAGCTGTGCGGGACTGGACGAGGGCTAACCGGCTGCGATTGAATCCTGACAAGACGGAGATGATGCTAGTGGGTATGTCGGCAGAGTTGACAGCCCCATCGATTGATGGAGTCTGCCCTCTGCTGATGTCCCAGTTACGAAACCTGGTGGTGCTCCTCAATACGCAGTAAGGGTGGGACTTGGGTAAAAAAAACGGTTACCGGTTTTACTGGTTACCGGTTTACAAAAAATCGGTTTACCGGATTAAAACTGGTATACCAGTACCGTTTTTCCCCCACTGATTTCAATGGGGAACTTTCCCCATTTAAATCAATGGGGGGAAAAAACCCAATACCTCCCCCCCCAGGCTGCGCGGGTGGAAGGGGGGACACCACCCACCCACCCTGCCTAGCTTGGATTTTTTAAAATTTTATTTTAACCCAAAGTCCAGCTGCTAGTGTGAGCTCTGGACCGCCACTGCACCGGCGGGGCGACCCGGAGCCCGCACCAGCAGGTACTAGGAGATTCCTGGGATGGGGGTTGGTTTAACACCCACCCCAGGGATCACTCTACCCCCCACCCAGGGATCCCCTTACTTGCCTTCTGATGGCGGCGGCGGCAGCAGCACAGTGTGGGTCCAGATTCAGCGCTAGTGGATGGCTTCAGAGCTTCACTAGGCCTTCCAGGGAACTACCGGGTGTATTTTATTTCTAAATAAATAAATCTAGAAGCTGCCACTCCAGTCCCAGGACCCACCATCAGGGTTCTTCAGCTGTCATTCTGCTCATGGGGAGCAGTCATTCCATCGCATCAAGAAAGAGCTAGCCACTCCAGCCCCAGGACTCGCCCTCAGGGTTCTGGGGCCTACGTTGCAGGCAGGGAGGGCTGTCCATCCACATCATCCAGAAGCTGCCACTCCAGTCCCAGGACCCACCGTCAGGGTTCTGGGGCCGTCATTCTGCTCACGGGGAGTTGTCATTCCACCGCATCAAGAAACAGCCAGCCACTCCAGCCCCAAGACCCGCCATCAGGGTTCTAGAACCTACGTTCCAGGCAGGGAGGTCTGTCGTTCCACTTCATCCAGAAGCTGCCACTCCTGTCCCAGGACCCACCATCAGGATTCTGGGACTGTCATTCCTCTCATGGGGAGCTGACATTCCACCGCATGAAGAAACAGCCAGCCACTCCAGCCCCAGGACCCACCATCAGGGTTCTGGGGCCTACATTTCAGTCAGAGAGGGCTGTCGATCCACGTCATCCAGAAGCTGCCACTCCTGTCCCAGGACCCACTAGGGGCCATCATTCCACTCATGGGGAGCTGTAATTCCACCACTGTCATTCCCAGGCAGGGAGGGCTGTCCATCCACGTCATCCAGAAGCAGCCACTCCAGCCCCAGGACCCACCCTCAGGCTTCTGGGGCCTACATTCCAGGCAGGGAGGGCTGTCATTCCACTTCATCCAGAAGCTACCACTCCATCCCCAGGACCCACCGTCAGAGTTCTTGGGCTGTCATTCTGCTCACAGGGAGCTGTCATTCCACCGTATCAAGAAACAACCACCACTCCAGCCCCAGGACCCACCCTCAGGGTTCTGGAGCCTACGTTCCAGACAGAGAGGGCTGTCCATCCACATCATCCAGAAGGAATAGGGGTGCTGCTGCTGCTCAGCCTGCTGCTGGTGCTGCTACTGCTAGGGTTGGGGGCAGGGATAGACCCTGCGGGGTGAAAGGAGTGGCTGCTCCCACTCCCACCATCCCCAGGGGCATCCTGCTGCTGCTGCCGTGCACTCTCCAGAACCCTCTCTGCCTGCCGGACCCTCTCCACCAGCTCACCCTTCCAGGGGCCATAGAGCGGTGTCTGGAGTGCCACACTGCCCTTAACCCTGAGGTCCAGCATGGTTGCCAACACATATTCCTCCCACTGCAGGAGCTCATAAAACCACGTCTTCAGCCCTGCCTTCAGCTGCCGCACCAGGTCAACCACCTCATCCGCCTGAGGGCCACAATTCCACCCCTGAAGAATCTCATCCAGCCTCCTAAGGAGACTCTGGACCAGAGGGGTCACCTGGCTGATGGTAGCTGTGGAGGAGCTGATGGTCTCCATCATGGCCAGGAACGGTCTGAGTACAAAGACTGTCTGAGCCAGGATCTCCCATTCCACCCCATCGTACCCTGGAGGTGCCCCACTGTCCGTCACCAGTTGAACCTGATGCAAGGCGACATTCTGCTCGAGACGCCATTCGAGCATCAGGAAGGTCTAATTTTTTATTTATTTATTTATATTAAAACTTATATGCTGCCCCCTCCTGCCTCAGGCATCTCGGGGCAGCTAACAACATTTTAAAAACAATAAAATACACAGTAATAAAACTACAATTAAAACAACCTAAAAAGCCCATAGCCACCCACCCCACCTCCCTCAATAAAGGCCCGGTGGAACAGCCAAGTCTTACAGGGTCTACAGAAAGAGGGGAGGTCAGTAATCAAGCGGACTTCAACGGCTCAGATGTATAGCATGGAATTCAACATGGAATTCAACACTGCCTTAATTTAAGTAGTTTTGAGAAATTTCACTAGCCTCTACATGTGCTACTGTGGTGAAACACTGGGCTGAGTAGCTGCAGGAGCAGGCCCAGCGAGTTAGAGCACTTCACCACTCGCTTACTTGGGGCTGAACCCTTAAGAGTTAACCCAGTGCCCAGAGGATCATGTGACCAGTGTGGAATTCTACCGGGTGGACACATCCTGCACCAGCTGGTGCACTGGGGAGCCTTGCTCGGCCTGCTTTGCCCGGAGGAGGTCACTGCCCTTCATGCTCCGGTTAAAGAAACCGGCAAGCTTCCTCTCCTACTCGATCAGAGATCTAAGGGTGCCTGCCCCAATCTCCTTCTCCCCCAAGCCCAGAGCATCCCTGACCACCAGGTGAAGGGTGTGTGCAGCGCAACGGATGCTGGTGAAGCCCCCCTCACAGACTGCCCTCAGTATATTGGCTGCGTTGTATGTCACCACACACCCCTTGGTGAAGGGCGCACCTGGCGTGATCCACTGCCTCACCATGGCGGTCAGGGCTGACTCGATGTTCCGAGTGTTGTGGGGGCCATCCATTACTTCCGCTTGAAACCTATACCCTGCTTCGGGACCACTCCTGCCACTGCCAAATGCTGCCTCTGGGTCCTGCCACCAGTGCGCTGTCACTGCCAGGCAAGTGTGCTGCGTGTTCCTACTCGACCACAGGTCTGTGGTGGAGTGGATGGTGGCACCCCCAGCCCTTGCCAGCTGCTCCCTCACCCGCTCCTTTAAAGTCCAGCACAGGGCTGGCACCACCTGCCAACTCAAGGTGGTGCGCAAGGGCAGCTTAAACTGGGGGGCCAGGAACCCAATCATGTGTCTAAACCCCATGTCCCCGACCACCGAGAAGGGCTGCCCATCCAGCGTTATCATTTCCCCCAACGTGAGCGTGGCCCACCCTCCACGTCCTGCAGCTGCTGATGGACTTGGCAGCTGCTCTCAACCCAGCTCTTCCACAATGAACTGACGACACCACTGCTGCTGCTGTTCCCCCCTAGCTGCGATACCGCTCCTGCTGCTAGAGGCAGCTGTTCGAGCAGGACGTGTGCCTGCTTGATGGAGATGGACGACTGGCCGCTGCAGTCGGGAACCCGCTGGTGTCCACTGACCCTGCCTGCCCACTTAGCAGCACAGTGCTGTGGCATCCCTTCAGGTGCCTCGCCATGGCAGTTGTGCCAAGGTTGGTGAGCACCTGCCCATGCTTCACCACCTTCTGGCACAAAGTGCACTGCACCTCCCTGGAATCATTTGCCTGCACCAACTTAAAATGTGCCCAGACGGAGGATTTTTTTCCCCCTCCTGCCTTCTGGCCTGCACCGGGTGACGCACCGCTGACAACACTGCTGAAAGGGGCAGAACATGGTGGCAACACAGCTCTCAGAGGGACAGCCATCGCCTCAGGACCAGACATCTCCTACGCAGGACTAGTGTCTGTCTCGCTGTCCCCAATATGAGTGATGTTCCGTGGAGGGAAGTACTGGGACCCTGAGGCTGATGGACTACCCACCATGCTGCTGCCACTCTCCCTGTGTTCCCTATAGCTGCTGCTGCTGCTGCTACTCTCCCTGCTGCCATTGCCCAGGGATCGGGCCCTGCCTCTA
>QEPC01012585.1:1689728-1708711 GCA_003113815.1 Sphenodon punctatus | reverse complement strand
GTGGCTGCTCCCACTCCCACCATCCCCAGGGGCATCCTGCTGCTGCTGCCGTGCACTCTCCAGAACCCTCTCTGCCTGCCGGACCCTCTCCACCAGCTCACCCTTCCAGGGGCCATAGAGCGGTGTCTGGAGTGCCACACTGCCCTTAACCCTGAGGTCCAGCATGGTTGCCAACACATATTCCTCCCACTGCAGGAGCTCATAAAACCACGTCTTCAGCCCTGCCTTCAGCTGCCGCACCAGGTCAACCACCTCATCCGCCTGAGGGCCACAATTCCACCCCTGAAGAATCTCATCCAGCCTCCTAAGGAGACTCTGGACCAGAGGGGTCACCTGGCTGATGGTAGCTGTGGAGGAGCTGATGGTCTCCATCATGGCCAGGAACGGTCTGAGTACAAAGACTGTCTGAGCCAGGATCTCCCATTCCACCCCATCGTACCCTGGAGGTGCCCCACTGTCCGTCACCAGTTGAACCTGATGCAAGGCGACATTCTGCTCGAGACGCCATTCGAGCATCAGGAAGGTCTAATTTTTTATTTATTTATTTATATTAAAACTTATATGCTGCCCCCTCCTGCCTCAGGCATCTCGGGGCAGCTAACAACATTTTAAAAACAATAAAATACACAGTAATAAAACTACAATTAAAACAACCTAAAAAGCCCATAGCCACCCACCCCACCTCCCTCAATAAAGGCCCGGTGGAACAGCCAAGTCTTACAGGGTCTACAGAAAGAGGGGAGGTCAGTAATCAAGCGGACTTCAACGGCTCAGATGTATAGCATGGAATTCAACATGGAATTCAACACTGCCTTAATTTAAGTAGTTTTGAGAAATTTCACTAGCCTCTACATGTGCTACTGTGGTGAAACACTGGGCTGAGTAGCTGCAGGAGCAGGCCCAGCGAGTTAGAGCACTTCACCACTCGCTTACTTGGGGCTGAACCCTTAAGAGTTAACCCAGTGCCCAGAGGATCATGTGACCAGTGTGGAATTCTACCGGGTGGACACATCCTGCACCAGCTGGTGCACTGGGGAGCCTTGCTCGGCCTGCTTTGCCCGGAGGAGGTCACTGCCCTTCATGCTCCGGTTAAAGAAACCGGCAAGCTTCCTCTCCTACTCGATCAGAGATCTAAGGGTGCCTGCCCCAATCTCCTTCTCCCCCAAGCCCAGAGCATCCCTGACCACCAGGTGAAGGGTGTGTGCAGCGCAACGGATGCTGGTGAAGCCCCCCTCACAGACTGCCCTCAGTATATTGGCTGCGTTGTATGTCACCACACACCCCTTGGTGAAGGGCGCACCTGGCGTGATCCACTGCCTCACCATGGCGGTCAGGGCTGACTCGATGTTCCGAGTGTTGTGGGGGCCATCCATTACTTCCGCTTGAAACCTATACCCTGCTTCGGGACCACTCCTGCCACTGCCAAATGCTGCCTCTGGGTCCTGCCACCAGTGCGCTGTCACTGCCAGGCAAGTGTGCTGCGTGTTCCTACTCGACCACAGGTCTGTGGTGGAGTGGATGGTGGCACCCCCAGCCCTTGCCAGCTGCTCCCTCACCCGCTCCTTTAAAGTCCAGCACAGGGCTGGCACCACCTGCCAACTCAAGGTGGTGCGCAAGGGCAGCTTAAACTGGGGGGCCAGGAACCCAATCATGTGTCTAAACCCCATGTCCCCGACCACCGAGAAGGGCTGCCCATCCAGCGTTATCATTTCCCCCAACGTGAGCGTGGCCCACCCTCCACGTCCTGCAGCTGCTGATGGACTTGGCAGCTGCTCTCAACCCAGCTCTTCCACAATGAACTGACGACACCACTGCTGCTGCTGTTCCCCCCTAGCTGCGATACCGCTCCTGCTGCTAGAGGCAGCTGTTCGAGCAGGACGTGTGCCTGCTTGATGGAGATGGACGACTGGCCGCTGCAGTCGGGAACCCGCTGGTGTCCACTGACCCTGCCTGCCCACTTAGCAGCACAGTGCTGTGGCATCCCTTCAGGTGCCTCGCCATGGCAGTTGTGCCAAGGTTGGTGAGCACCTGCCCATGCTTCACCACCTTCTGGCACAAAGTGCACTGCACCTCCCTGGAATCATTTGCCTGCACCAACTTAAAATGTGCCCAGACGGAGGATTTTTTTCCCCCTCCTGCCTTCTGGCCTGCACCGGGTGACGCACCGCTGACAACACTGCTGAAAGGGGCAGAACATGGTGGCAACACAGCTCTCAGAGGGACAGCCATCGCCTCAGGACCAGACATCTCCTACGCAGGACTAGTGTCTGTCTCGCTGTCCCCAATATGAGTGATGTTCCGTGGAGGGAAGTACTGGGACCCTGAGGCTGATGGACTACCCACCATGCTGCTGCCACTCTCCCTGTGTTCCCTATAGCTGCTGCTGCTGCTGCTACTCTCCCTGCTGCCATTGCCCAGGGATCGGGCCCTGCCTCTAGCAGCTGGGGTGGGATCCACCAGCCCTGGACTGCTGGGGATCACTTCAACAATCAGGGACATTGGTGGCCCTTGAGGAACATCTGACCCTGAAGCAGACAGCCGCAGCCTCCTGTACTCCAGGCCTTCCAGTGCCCTGTGTGGCAGTGGAGGATGCTGGCAGGAGGCACCGCTGAACCACACCCTGGCTAGTGCCACTGCTGGGAACCTCTGAAGCCCGACTGCCAAAATCAGGCCTGTGCAGTTTGGGGCGTGGTGATGGGCTCAGGCTGCTGATGCCTGCCACTCCACTGGCACAGCCCCTGCCACCTCTGTCATGTGCCCCATTGCCTGCCTTACAGGCTGCAGACTGGATTCTCCTGCTTCCCTTCTCCATTCCTCTCACCCAAATAACACACATGAAGATTTTTTAATTTTTTGTATGTATTTATTCCGAATTTGAATATTATATATATCTACTACACTAACTCTAACTGCTATTAACTATTCTAAAACTTATGGAACTAAATGGATTATATCTACAAAGGCCTAGTCCTATAAACACACTATAAAATATTAAAACTGAATCACTACACACTATCTCTATCACTAAGCTAACTCCTACAACTATCTATCTGTAGTAACTATCTAATATCTAATGGTATTGGGGGGAGGGGAAACACAGACAGCTCACAACAAACAACACAGGGAGGGGTACAAAATTGAAATGAAACCTAAATCAATCTAATGCTACTCTAAATAAATCCAAAAACAGGGGAAGGGAATCAGGGGGTGATTTCAGAAGTGACGTGGTGAATGTCCACCACAGTCAACCTCAGTCAAACGCGGGGGGAAAGTGCCATGCATGTCTGTTTGCTCACATCCAGATGTTCACCAGTCAAATGCGGCCCGGGGTGAAGCTAACCACGCTTCTTGAGGTGGGGGCAGGAGGAGGTCCAGAAGTGTGGTGAATGGTCACCACGGCAGGGGTGAATGAAAAGTAACTTCTGAACGGAAACCCGCAGCCGTGGTGGAAGGAATTGACCCCAGACACGGTGCATTCTGGGGCTCGAACCGTGGTCCACGTCTCCACTGCATGTCTGTTGTGTTCCCCAAGTCCATGTTCTCTCTGATTGCCCCCGGGCGGTGGTCACGATCCTGTCACTTCTGTTGGGGCCGCACGTGTCACCACAGCCTGCGGTGAATCCGTTCACACCGGGGTGGGATTCACTGTGGTGAATTGGAACGCATCACTTCTGAAATCACCCAGGGACGGAATAGGAGGGGAGGATACAATGGAGGGTAGGGAGAAAGAACACAGGGAGGAGTAAAAAATAAAAATAACACCTAAATCTATCTAATCTAATCTAAATAAATGAAACTACGGAGGTAAATGTGTGGAAATGGGTAAAATAGGAGGAGGATGGCAATGGATTCAGAGGTACACAAACTGCTGGGAGAGGGAGACTTCTGAAAATGCCTGCTGACAGGATCAGTGGGAAATGCTATGAACTAAATGGATTATCTAATGAGGACAAAGGCCTACTCCAGAAACACTACTAAATCCCTAAACACTATCTCTATCTCAGCTAACTCCTACAACTATCTCTAATCTAATCTATCTATCTATCTATATGGGATGGGGGTGGACACAAAGAACACAGAGAGGGATACAAAACTGAAATGAAACCTAAATCAATCTAATGCTACTCAAAATGAATAAAAACACAGGGGAAAGGAATCAGGGATGGAATATAGAGAGAGGGAGAGGGAAAGGATTCAATGGAGGGGGGGAGGGAGGAAGGAAGATTGAACACAGGGAACACAGGGAGGGGTAAAAACAAAAAATAACACCTAAATCTATCTAATCTAAGCTAAATAAATGATAATATGGAGGTAGATGGGTTGGATGGGTGAAATAGGAGGAGGATTGCAATGGATTGAGAACAAAACTGCTGGGAGAGGGAGCCTTCTGAAACGCCTGCTAGCTCAAAAGGTGTTGGCAGGGGGGAGGGCAATGAGTTTTGTTACTTGCTGCACCCGCCTTACCACAAGCCCCATTGGCTCTGTGCAGCCTAGTCCGTAGCCAATTGCAGACTGCAAAGCCAGTGGTCTGAGGAAAAGAGGGATGGTGACTGGGCAGGCTGGCTGCTATTCCAAGCCTCTCCACCCCTGGTGCCAGGAAGTTTGCTCCTCAGCTGCCCCCTCCCCCCTGGGCCTGCCAGCCCTGTTTTTCCCACTCAAATGCACCCTAACTCATCCCAACGTGGTCAAACTGTTCGGGGCTTCGGGCGTTCGGTTCGGCCATCCGAACGGGCCAAGTTCGGGCTGAACACCGAATGGCTGAACTGCATTCACACATCCCTACAACTGATCCCTATTGTCTTTATAAGTAATGTTATCATATCCCCTCCCATATCTTCTCTTCTCAAGAATACATATGCCCCGAAGTGTGGAGCCCCAAACTGAAAATAAATACCCAAGTTGAGGCCTGATTAATGTGGAACAGAAATAAGCTATTGCATCCCATCTCCCACATGCAAACTTTCTGTTAAAACAGCTCAGAATGATATTGCCTTTTTTGGAACACACCGTGGGTGAAAACAGACATAGCGCTAACTTCACTTTAACACCGCTTTAACATCGCATTAACATTTCTTATGCATATTGAAGGGGTTTATTGGTGCTCTATGCAGCCCTACAACATGCATAAGAAATGTTAAAGCAGTGTTAAAGTGGAGTTAGCATTATATTGTTGATTCATATTCATTTTGTCATCCACTATAAAACCAATCCCTTCTCTGAACAAACTCTTCTCCTTCCCCAAGAATGCACTCTACTTCTTCAAGTCATTTATAAAATATTAAACAGAACCAAGCCCCAGATACACCTTTGTAGAACTCCACCTGTCATCTTCTCCCAGTTTGACAAAGATCATAAGAACATAAGAAGTGCCAACTGGGTCAGACCAATGGTCCATCGAGCCCAGCATCCTGCCTCTGACAGTGACCAGTCACGGGGGCCTGGAAGAAGCACCCAACAGTTCACCATGTTATCCATTCCCTGTGGGTCATCCCCAGGCATCCCCCTAAAGGGTTTTGTTCCCCAATCCTATCTGGCTAATAGCTGCTAATGGAACTATCTTCCAGAAACTTGACCAAACCTCTTTTAAACTCAGCTATACTGCTGGCCTTGACCACCTCCCCTGGCAGTAAATTCCACAACCTAATTGTACGCTGAGTGAAAAAATACTTTCTTTTGTCTGTTTTTACTCTGCCACCTGTGAGTTTCATGGAGTGTCCCCTAGTTTTAGTACTAGTTGAGAGGGTAAATAACCGTTCCCTGTTTACAAGTTCCACACCACTCATGATTTTATAGACCTCTATCATATCTCCTCTCAGCCGTCTCTTTTCCAAGCTGAAGAGCCCCAACCTATCAAGCCTCTCCTCATACGGGTGCTGTTCCATACCCTGGATCATTTTTGTTGCCCTTCTCTGTACCTTTTCTAGTTCCGCTATGTCTTTTTTGAGATGGGGCGACCAGAACTGCACACAATATTCAAGGTGCGGTCGCACCATTGATTTGTATAGAGGCATTATGACATCCTCAGTTTTATTCTCTATTCCCTTGCGAATAATTCCTAACATTCTATTTGCTTTTTTGACCGCTGCGGCACACTGGGCTGAGGATTTCAGTGTATTATCCACAATCACTCCCAGATCCTTTTCCTGAGTGGTAACTCCTAGCTTAGTACCCAGCATTGTGTACTCATAATTTGGATTATTTTTCCCAATGTGCATCACTTTGCACTTGTCCACATTAAATCTCATCTGCCATTTAGATGCCCAGGCACCCAGTCTTGTAAGATCTTGCTGCAGCTCCTCACAGTCTGCTCGTGTTCTGACTACTCTGAATAACTTGGTGTCATCTGCAAATTTGATCACCTCACTCTTAACACCCTTTTCCAGATCATTAATGAATACATTGAAAAGAACTGGTCCCAGTACAGATCCTTGGGGCACACCACTTTTTACATCCCTCCATTGTGAAAACTGGCCATTTAGTCCCACTCTTTGCTTCCTATCCTTTAACCAGTTACCAATCCATAGCAAAACACTACCTCCTATCCCATGGCTTTTTAATTTTCTCAAGAGTCGTTTATGTGGGACCTTATCAAAAGCTTTCTGGAAATCCAGGTACACTATATCTGCTGGGTCTCCCCTGTCCACATGCTTGTTTACGCCCTCAAAGAATTCCAAGAGATTAGTGAGGCATGACTTCCCTTTGCTAAATCCATGCTGACTCTTTGCCATTAAGCCATGTTTATCAATATGCCCAGTGATTCTGTTCTTAATGATAGTTTCCACCATTTTGCCCAGCACAGACATCAAGCTTACCGGTCTGTAGTTTCCAGGATCACCTCTGGAACCCTTTTTAAATATTGGGGTTACGTTTGCCACCCTCCAGTCCACAGGTACAGTGCCAGATGCCAATGTTAGGTTACAAATTACTACTAGTAGGTTTGCAATTTCACATTTGAGTTCCTTCAGAACTCTGGGGTGAATACCATCTGGCCCTGGTGATTTGTTCGTATTAAGCTTGTCAATTTGCTCTAGAACCTCCTCCAGGGTCACGCTTATTTGTGACAGTTCATCCAATTCATCACCTACAAAGTAGGGTTCCGGCGTGGGTATCTCCCCAACATCCTTCACAGTGAAGACCGAAGCAAAGAACTCCTTTGGCTTCTCTGCAATGTCCTTGTCCTCCCTGAGTGCCTCTTTTACTCCCTGGTCATCTAATGGCCCATTCGACTCCCTAGAAGGCTTCTTGCCTCTGATATACTTGAAAAAGGTTTTATTATTTGTTTTTGCCTCTTTAGCAAGTCTCCTTTCAATACGTACTCTCTGAGTAAGATTTTCCAACCAGTTCAGCCATTTTTCAGTCATTTTACAGTAGTTCCATTTAGTCCACATTTCCCTAGTTTGCTTGTGATAATCTCACGTGGAAGTGTGTTCCTTACCTCTCCTCCATTGCTACAGCATCTCCACAGAGGAAACAGCAGCTTCTCTAGACATTTAGCAGAGAAGAGAGTATAGGGAAATACCTGGTGCCACAGTTAGGAGAAAGGTTAATGTTTATCACTTATATTTATTTTTTAGTTATTTAATCACATTTATATGCCTGCCCTGTATCCTTTGCATTGGCTGCCTGTAGAGCGACAGAATGAATTTAAGATTGCGCTGCTGCTTTTAGGGCCATGAGCAGTAAAGGCTCTGGCTATATTCTTGACCTGCTCCTGGAGCCTCACACTGATGGTTATCTGCACTCAGAAAACAACCACTGCCATCACTCCTTAAATCGGCAGGCGATCAGGCCTTTGCTGTGGTAGGACCCTCAGTGTAGAAATCGCTCCATCCAGATGTCCATCTCAGTTCCTCCTTCCTCACCTTTAAAAAGCACCTGCAGGTTTATTTGTTCTTCATGTGCTTTTAGGATTCACTGCTGGTTTCCGTTAAAGAGTTTCCTCCTCCTTCTCTACCTTCCCCTTTTAAATTGTTGTTAAATGGATTTCTATTTTAAATTGATTTTATATTGTTTCATCATATGTTGTGGCAATAGACAGAAAGTAGTACAGTGATATCTTTTATTGGACCAACTACAGTTGGTGGAGTTGCCTATATTTGGGACCAACATGGGAACCATACTTTCTCTACACATATGTTGTGAAGCACTCTAAAGGTGTTATTTGGCAAGGGGCACTATAGAAATAATTTTATTATTATTTAATTTATGTATTATTATTATTATTATTATTATTATTATTGCTGTTGCTGTTGTTGTTGTTATTTTCCTGCCCTTCCTGCTAAGGGTCAGGGTGGGTTACAACACGTAAAAACGATCAAAAATAAACAAAATCCACACAATAAAAACCAAATATTAAAATACCCAAATAAAGCCAAGTAAAAGGAAATAAAAATCCCTTAGCCCACAACTCCCTTAGCCCTTACCCCTGCCTGCCAAATTCCCAGCCAAACAAAAAGGTCTTGCATTGCCTTCAGAAGATGAGCAGGCATAGGCTTAGATGAACCTCCAAAGGAAAGGAATCCCATGATTGTGGGGCAGCCACCAAGAGAATCTCTCTGTGTACCCTTGTCATGTGAACTTGAAGGGCAGATGGTACCTGAAAGAAGGCGTTCATGGCTGACCTCAGAGGCCATGACAGGACATGAGGGGAGAGGCAGTCTATCAGATACTTGGGGCCCAGGCAGTTTAAGGCACACAAGTATCTCTCCATTGTCAAACAGTCCACACAGGCACTTTGAGATGTTCCAGAATGACACCGGAAGGGCTGCCCCGGAACAGGCACAGCCTGCTCCACCTGCATATCTGGCAGGGCGCCTTTAGACGGATGGGTCACCCGGGGTGAAGCAAGCTGGCACGGGCAGCACTGGGGCAGCCGTCCATCTAAAAGCACACAATATGCTATCCCTGATTGTCTGAACAATTGTGGTTAGCTACAACACACTCCCTGTCAACAGAACTCTTACCCTTTATGAATATTCACGTTACATTAGTGTATTCCTAAGAGGTAGTTATTACTCAATACCTCTCAGATCACTGAGTGGTAGTTACCACAACCTTACCATTCATGCAAAATGTGAACACAAAATGTGAACTAGGTTTCTTCTAAGATACTTAAGACTCTCTCTACCTGTAACATATGTGCTGGGTTCTGATACCCAATATAAATTCAAGCCTCAGAAACTAATAGTCTAATTTTAAAAAATTCCTAATTGATTTTTCATTTCATGGCTTTTTAGTGCTAATTTCATTATATATTGGGTCTGATTAATGATTTCTAAACACTTGGGGCTAGCAATACTATCATAGCAAAAGATTATTACACCAGTCAGCCTGTCTTGTTTTATTGTAAATATTAAAAATGGATAACAGACTTATACTTCCTCCAGCATCCAGAGTTCATAAATGCTGATATAGTTTATCTATATTTAGAACAGCAACGTAAGGGATAATATTATTTAACATATTCCTTGTTTGTTCTTTTTTCCTTGCTCCCTTTCAAGTTGTTTTCTGGTCAGATAAGAAGCATATGAACGCTATTTTTTCACCACTAGAGAGAGCTACAGCATTGCAACAGCTCTATTTCAAATTATAGCTTCACTGCAAGTGCAAAAAAAAATACAGCTGTATATGGTTAGCTTGTTAAAATGCTTATTATATATGCTTATTTGAATCAAGTCAAGAACCCCAAGATGTGCCATTCACATCATTTTTAACTTATACTTTATAAACCATTTTGGTCTGTTTTATCTTTTAAAATTATAAAGATACAATATGTGCAAGTACAGTAAAAAAAGGACACTTTTCAAATAGAGCTAATTATTCATTTCTTTGGAATTTTAATAACATTACGTTGGCTGAACTCATTCAGTTTTGTCTTCATGTGGAGTAAATATAATTCAATTCCACTGGATTAACATAGGCATTTATTTATAGATTAATAACACTAACATTAATTATAGTATGCCTGAAGACTACTGCTCAGAGTTTTAATACTGGATAATGAGTAGCTTAATGAACTGGTGACTGGTCAGGCACCTCTGAGAATACAGCTCTAGTTCATTAGCGATTTAATCATCCAGTCATTTGAAGGGGTCTTAAACTAGTTCCAGGAGAAAATCTTCAAATTACTTCTTTAATGTAAGCACCACGGGCTTCAGCAGAGTTTTACCAATTTTACGACACTTTGATCCTCAAATTCTGAGTTGGGGATATAAGGACCTGTTCGCATAAAACAATTAGCCAAAGGTCACTACACTTTATCTGCCTCCCGGTGAGACGGGGGGTGGGGGGAGGCGTTGCCCGATTGATAAGGAGGGGGGACTCCGGTGAGAGAGGGAGACCCAGGGAGAAGGGAGAATGGTGGGGGGAGTGGGGAGAGATATTTTGGGGGAGGAGATGGGGGGAGGGGGATCTCCCGCGCAGTCTGGGCGGGACAGCCAGGGAGCGGGGATTGGGGGGGCACGGCTATTGGGGTCATGACAGCCGGGGGAGATATGCTCTTAGGGGGAGGGGAGTGGAAGTGATAAGGCAGGATAGATGCTTAGTGCTCACCCCTCCCCCAGCAGGAGAGCAGGTGGAACTTGGTCAGGGGGCTCTCAACCTGGTCTTGGTGCTGATAAACACGAGGTCGGTGGCAAATAAGTCAACAATGATCCAGGAGGTAGTCCTGGACTATGCAACCAATCTGACGTGCATCACGGAAACCTGGCTGGACAATGAATCTTCTGGCTGATCTTGTTCTGGCCAGGTATTCCGTGCAGCACCAGCTGCAGTTGGAGGGACGAGGGGGGCGGGTAGCTATGATTTTAAAAAAGGGTTGGTCTGTGAGGAGGTATCCAGTGCGATCCATGGTGGGCATTGAAGGCCTCCACCTTGTGTTTGATTTGGCGGGGGACAGTTTGGGAGTGCTGCTGGTATACCATACACCTACCAGTATGGCAGCCTCCCTGCATGCTTTGGCAGCGGCTGTATCAGAGGTGGTGTTGCAGTCCTCAAAGACAATAGTCTTGGGGAACCTCAACATTCACACCAATGCAGTTCTCGGGGGAGCCGAGCTTCAGTTCATGGTTACCATGGCAACCATGGGCCTGTCCCAGAGGGTCAATGGCCCAACACATCTTGGAGGACATACCTTGGACCTCATGTTCTGCACTGGCCTTGAGGCGGGTGCTCCGTTAATGGGGGAGATATCAGCTGTGCCCTTGTCATGGATGGATGATTACCTCCTGCAGACCTCCCTTCTAGGACATGTCAGCCCCCGGAAGGGTGTGGAACCTATTAGGATGGTCCGCCCCCGGAGGCTGTTGGACCCAGTGTGGTTTCTAGGTGTTCTGGGGGAGTTACCCTCTGACCTTGATGACCGTTTCATCGATGACCTCATCAAGCTATGGAACATCTTGCTGACAGAGGCCATCAACTGAACGGCTCCCAGGCGTCCGTTGCCCAAACGGAGGCTCCGCAGACCTCCTTGGTTTTCTGAGGAGCTGCAGATGCTGAAGCAAGAGGGGTGGAGGTTGGAGCGATGTGGCGTTGTTCTCGTGCTGAAGCCGACAGATTGCGGCATAGAGCTAGTTTACGAGTCTATGCCATAGCTATGTGGGCAGCAAAGCGGGAGTTCTTTGCTGCCTTCATAGCATCTGTAAAATCCTGTTCAGCAGAGCTGTTCTGGGTTGTGTGGGGGCTGGTCAGTCTGGCCTCCCTCGACCCTGGGGTTGAGTCATCATCGCCCCACTGTGACCTTTTTGCAGATTATTTTGCGGAGAAAATCACTCGTATTCACCAAGACCTCGATGCCGCACTTAATACAGTGGAGAATGTAGAGGTTGTAGAAACCCCAGCTTGTCCAATTTTGTGGGATCAGTTTCAGCTGGTGACACCTGCTGATGTGGTAGGTGTGCTTGGGGCAGTTTGAGCCACCTCTTGTGAACTAGATCCATGCCCGTCCTGACTGGTTAAGAGCTGCCGGGAGACAATGGGGCCATTGCTGGCCGAGGTGGTCAATGCCTCCCTGCGGGAGGGCAGAGTGCTGGGCTGCTTCAAGGAGGTGGTGGTGCAGCCTCTGCTCAAGAAACCATCACTTGACGTTGACTCCCCTGCCAGTTATCGGCCTGTCTCTAACCTTCAATTTTTAGGGATGGTTATTGAACGGGTAGTGCTCAACAGCTCCAGGGGCATCTTGACCACGTCAGTTATCTTGATCCTTCTCAGTCTGGCTTTCGTCCGGGTCATGGCACTGCGACAGCACTTGTGGCTTTGGTGGATGATCTCTGCTGTGAAAAGGATCGGGGTCGATCGACCCTACTGGTCCCGTTAGATCTTTCAGCAGCATTTGATACCATTGACCATGAGATGTTGGTGACACGCCTGCGGGACAGTGCAGGGGTGGGCAGGGTTGTTCTTGAATGGTTCCGCTCATTCCTGACCAGGAGAACTCAGCGGGTGGTACTCGGTGATTGTTTTTCATCTTACCGAGGCCTCCTGTGTGGGCTTCCACAGGGTTCTGTTCTGTCCCCTCTCTTGTTCAACGTGTATATGCAGCCGCTCGGCGAGGTGATCAGAGGGTTCGAGGTGAGGTGTCATCAGTTTATGACACCTCACCTCAACAGATGACACCCAACTGTATCTCTCATTTTTGACCAACCCAGGCCTGGCTGTCTCAGTGTTTACCTGGTGTTTGGCAGCTGTGAGGGACTTGATGAGGGCTAACTGACTGCGACTGAATCCTGACAAGATGAAGGTGACGTTAGTGGGTAAGTTGGTGGAAGTGGCAGCTCCTTCAGTTGATGGGATCTGTCCTCCGCTGACTTCCCAGGTGGCAGCTGTTGCGAGGAATGCATTCTGCCAGTTACATCTGGTGCGGTGGCTTCGGCTACGAACCTGAGGGACCACCGGAGGACGAACCCCATCAATGAAGGGTGCCACCACTGTCACAGTCCCACCCACCAGCATCACCTCTGTCCCATCGGGATTCAGCTTCAGATGGCTGGCCCACATCCAGTCCACCACAGCTGCCAGACACCACGTAAGCACTGAGACTGCCAGGTCTGGGTCAGCTAAAAATGATAAAACTGGGTGTCAGCATACTGATGACACCACACACCAAACCCTCCAAACAGTCATATGACACTCAGCATATGCTGCTACCCAGGATTAATTTTCACACAATGCATTTTAACCCAGATTAAATACCCCAGTTTCATTTAGGGTAAGGGCTCTTCCATTCTGAGGACAGAGCTATTCCAGAATGTGTAAATACACCTTAATAAAACAGCCCAAAGGAATTTGTCAGTCTTGTCTGAAAAAAAAACTAAATCTGAACACGTGGAAGGATTGACTTTTTTAAATGAAAGACTAAATTATGACTCAAGAGTAGAGCTGAAATGAACATCTGATAATTCCACCTACTTCAAATCAGGTATATCTATTCTGGTTATTTCAGTTCAGTTATTTCATTCTTGAGAATATAAGGACAGCCACACTGGGGGTATTTTCAGATGTGGTGGCTCAAAGAGCCATCATGCTTTGATCCTGCCCGTGGCGAGCTCCGTCACCACGGACAGGATCAGGACTGGACACCAAACCAACATGCCGGCAGCCGGTGCTGGGGAAGGGGATGTGTGGACATGGGTCCGCATGGCCCCGGCCCTCTGCGCTGCTCAGCATGGCCCCACCTCCTCCCTGATGGGCAAGTGCAGCAGCCTGTGAGGCCACTGCATCCACCCAAAGAAGCTCTGGCCACGGGCCTGAGTTAGGTAGAGCGGGCTGTCAGACGTGACCGCCCGTTCGACCACAGTCCGGGGTAAGTTTCCACGGACTGTGGCATGGCTAACTCTGGGATGTGCCCTGGCAGGGAGCCCAGCACACATTCTAGAGTTAATCCTGCCATGGTCCGGGGTTAATTTATTCCTGCCCGCAGCACACATCTGGCAGACGGGAATAAACGTGACACCACCATGGGTGGCCACACTGATGTTAGCCTGGCCACCCATGGTAGGATCAGGTCTAAAAATACCCTGAGTCAGACCTATGGTCCATCGAACCCACCATCTTGTCTCTGACAGTGGCCAGTCACAGTAGCTCAAGAGATGTCAAGAATAGGTCATGAAGGTGTGGACCATTTCCTGCTAACCACTCCCAGTAGCCAGGGGTTTAAGCCCCAACTAGTAGGTGTTTTTGGCTCCATCTTCTAGTCTAAGAATTTATTTAGTTTCAGTTTGAAGGTAGTTATGCTGCTGGCTTTCATAGCCTTCTCTGGCAACGAGGTCCACAACTGTATTGTCCACTGAGTGAAAAAGTACTTCTTTTTGTTTGTTTTAAATCTGCTGCCATTTAGCTTGAGATTGTCCCCTTGTTCTCTTATTGTGAGAAAAGACAAACAACAGTTCCCTAATTACTTTTTTCACACAATTCATGATTTTATAAACTTCCATTATATCCCCCCTTAATTGTCTCTTCTCCAAGCTAAACAGCCCTGACCTGTGGAGCCTTTCCTCATATGGAAGTTGGGTCATCTCTTCTATCATCCTTGTTGCCCTTCTTTGAATTTTTTCCAATTCTATTATATCTTTCCTGAGATGGGGTGCCCAGAACTGTGCACAATATTCAAGGTGGGATTGTACCAAAGATTTGTACAGTTGCATTATGATATTTTAAATTTATTTATTTATATATAAATATTTTACTTTTTATTTGCTATTCCTTTCACAATAATGACTAGCATTCGGTTTGCCTTTTTGACTGCTGCTGCACACTGAGCTGATGTCTTCAAGGAACAATCCACAATGACTCCAAGATCCTTCTCCTGAGTGGTTATTATTATTATTATTAACAAACATTTATATAGCGCCAGCAGTGTACATGGCACTTTACAAAGTAATAAAATAGACACGGTCCCTGCCCCTAGGGCTAGCATTGTGTATGTAAACAAAGTGAGGATTAGTTTTCCCTATCTGCATCACCTTGCACTTATCAACATTGACCACAATCCCAAACCCCTCCACGCAGGATCGGCACAGGATATGCACTGATTCTGCGTGGCACAATGTCTCCGCTATGGACTTGCATGCAATTTGCGCACACATGTGAGTTGCACACAGTTTCTGTGGGCCATGGAATAGGCCCCATCGAATTTCATTTGCCATTTTATTGCCCATTCACCTCATTGTGCAGGATCCCTCTGTAGTTCCTCAGTCTGCCTGGGTCTTAACTATCTTGAAGAATTTGGTATCATCTGCAAATTTAGCTACCTCAGTCTTCATCTCTTTTTTCTAGATCATTAATGAATATGTTAAACAATACTGTTCCCAATACTGACCCCTGAAGCACCCCGCTGTTTACCTCACTCCAACTTAGAAAATGATCATTTATTCCTACCCTTTGTTTCCTATCTTTTAGCCACCTACCAGTCCATGCCAGAACTCTTCCTCTTATCCCATGACTACTTAGTTTGCTCAGGAGTCTGTGGTGAGAGACTTTATCAGATTTTTGAAAATCCAAATATACTATATCAACTGGATCACCCTTATCCATGTGCTTCTTAACAATCTCATAGAATTCTAATAGATTAGTGAGGCATGCCTTCCCTTTGCTAAAGCCATGCTGGTTTTTACTCATCAAATCATGCTTGTCAATATGCCTAGTAATTCCGTTTTCAACAATGGTCTCCACCAGTTTGTCCAGTATTGATGTCAGGCTTACCGGTCTGTAGTTTCCAAGGTCATCTCTGGGGCCTTTCTTAAAATTCAGGGTTATATTTGCTAACCTCCAATCCTCTTGCACAGAGGAGGATTTTAGTGGTAAGTTACATTTTACTGATTAGTAATTCAGCAATTTCAAATTTGAGTTCTTTCAGTACACCTGGATGAATAAAATCAGGCCCAGGTGACTTGCTACAGTTTAAATTATCAATATGCAATAAAACCTCTTCTGGCATGACGCTAATTTCAAATAATTCCTTAGATTCCTCACCAACAAAAAATAGTTCTGGTGTGGGTATCACCCCAATATCCTCCCAAGAAACTGATGCCAAGAACTGATTTAGTTTCTCAGCAATAACCTTGTCATCTTTGAGTGCCCCCTTTGTTCCCTGTCTCTCTAGGAGATTTTCTACCCCTGGTGTACTGGGAGGGAAATGCTATCAGTTTTGGTATCTTTAGAAAGTTTTTCATCAAATTCCCACTTGGCCTCTCTCATTATGATTTTATACTTTCTCTGCCAATGTCTGTGCTCATTCCTATTTACCTCATTTGGAGTACTCTTTCATTTTTTGAAGGACAATTTTTTTTTTTGCTCTCATAGCCTCCTTAATTTTACCATTTAGCCATGCAGACATCTGTATATCTTTATTATTCAAATAAATAAAGATATATGGATATTATTCCATTGGTGAATAATTATTCAGATATTTAGTGTGCTATCTGAAATTGTGACTAATGTTTGTTAACAGAAAAGCACCTACTTGTTTCAGTTATACTTAAGAGCAAAGAAGGACTCAAATTCAGCACCAAAATGTTGTGGAGGCAGGCACTGTACCACCTGTTGAGTGCTCAGAGACGAGCTCTGAGCATTGGCACTTTTTACACTTCTAGAAGTATAAGCTAGCACTCCCCACGTTTGCTGCTTATGTTTGTCAGTCCACAGTTCACAAAGGTCCTTTTCCCCTTTCCCTGGTGGAGCTCTGCCAGCACTGAAGACCAGCTCACCACTTTTGCACTCCGCACAACTCTGCAGCTATCTACTGTACAACTGCCTAATTTTAACCCTCTCCCTCATCTGACAGCAGTGCAGACACAGCTAGTGACTAGACCATTTGGTATTAAATGATCATGGAGTAAATAGGGAGAAGAAACAAAGGCAAAATTGCAGGAGGGGCGGGATATAAATGTGTTGAAATAAAAAAATAAATATAAAATATGCAGCAACAGATAGAAAAGGACAATCTGTAGAACATACCAAATTTAAAACAAAGCTGTTAGCCACGTTATAGTTGGCACATGCCTCAAACCCAGTCTTGTGTAGAACTTCACAAGTAGTTGATAGAGGTGTTAAGGGGGTAACATGCTCTGGGGAGGTTTTTGGCCAATGATTTGGAGGGGCTTGGAGAGCAGATCTTAGTTGGCAGACAGGTAAATGGAAGATAGTTCAGTGCTGCTGCAATTTGGAACCAGGATCCCTCTCTATGGTCTTGCAGGCAGCTCTAGGCTCCCAGCTCAGCTGGTCAGCTCAGTATGGCGCTTGGCACCAGTCAATCTACCACCAGCCAGACAAGCCCCAGAGCAGAAACCACGTGAGAGGAAGAGCGGCAGCTGGACCAGGTGAGACCAGGGAAGGGACACAGCGAGGCCCTGACATCCCCAGGCAGCACCACCAGGGACACGGCTGTCTGATTAGCCTCCATGCAGCCTTGCCTAGGCTACAGGTGTTTTCTGAGCTCTCTGCAGGAGGAACAAGGCTCTAATTAGTGACTGCTTTCTTTGCCAAATCCTAAAACCCTTTGATTCTGCAGACAGAATCTGCAGACATTTCTCGCCCTGAGAAATTATTTCCCTGTCCCCAGCAGACAGAAATGTATTCCCACTGGTAATGTCGGGAATCAGGGCGTGGGGATAGTTATCTTCCTTCTCCCAGATGAACCCACTGATCACAAAAGCCCAGTTAGGCGATCTGCCTCCTCCCCGCCTCCAGCATCTTTTCCAGCATACTGGAACTGAGGCTCACCCAGCACCCACAAAAATCCCAGCCAGCATCTGCAGGGCCTGAGCAAGGGGACAGGGCACAGCACTCAGCCTTTCTAGGTAGCTGTCTGGGTGAACAGGGCTGGAGGTATCCACACATTCATCTAGGCATGTCTCTTTCAAGACCGCTCCCCTAGTCAGGAGGAATCCCCCTCGGGGAAGGAACATTAGCCTGGTAGTGGCTGATCCAGGTGCACATATAAGTGACTAGCTCACTCCAACAGCTACAGAGCTGAGCAGCGACTTGTAGGGGAGTGATCTTGGGGCTGGATCATGCTGTTGGCCATTCAAGGGAGCTGCCAAAAAGTAGGCTCTACCAGGCAAGTCAGCTCCCTTTCCCATCAGATTGGGTTTCCAGTCCCAAGAGGGGGTCTGGGCTGGTGCTGCTCTGTCTCCTGGCTCTTGTCTCCAAGGGGCAGGTTTGCAAGCACTCTCTCCTGGCAGGTGCCCACCCTGTTCACTGTTCCACATCTACCTGCTTGGGATCAGTTACAGTTCCATGCAAGGCAGCAGGGGCAGCAACCACAGACTAGCAACCAACTACTAGGACTGTAATTGTAGGGGGGCTATAGACTTGCTGTCTGGCCATGCTTTGGCTTCTACTCTCTGCTTGGCAGCAACAGACCCCTCCCAGCCAGCTTCACATTCTGGCTGGGAGCTGCGGGCGCTTCATCTGGATCTGATCATGCTGCTGACACAGTGAAATCCCACGGTCCTGCCCATGTGTTGGGCTTCCTGGGCTACACCGGAGAGTGGGGAGGGGTTAAGTGACAGCTGTCCTCCTGCCCAGTTGCACCATACAGGAGGCTGCCAGTGTGTTGTGCTCCTCACACATTCAAAGCAGGTAGAGGCTGCATGGGGGGAGGGGAGGGAGTGCAGCGAGCACTTGTCCTGGGTGAGAGACAGGTTGGTGCTCCCAGCAAGGAAAACCACATTTTTATTTATTTATTTATTTTATTTTATTTTACAGATTTATATCCCGCCCCCTCCTGCAATGCAGCTCGGGGCGGCTCACAACAGTCAACATCAAACATTAAAATTCATTTTAAAATATAAATATAAAACATATCATATAAAACATGGCTAGAAACATAATAACCAGATAACTAAATGGTTGGGGGACTAAAATCATCCCTCCCCACCCTCCCTCCCAAAGGCCTGGGCAAACAGCCAGGTCTTACAGTTCCGCCGAAATGTCAAAAGGCTTGGGGCCAGGCGAGCTTCCTCCGGAAGGGAGTTCCACAGCCGCGG
>QEPC01012585.1:1619682-1677709 GCA_003113815.1 Sphenodon punctatus | reverse complement strand
GTGCAGCCTAGCCCGTGGCCAATCGCAGACTGCGAAGCCAGTGGTCTGAGGCGAAAAGGGATGGTGATTCGGCAGGCTGGCTGCTACTCCAAGCCTCTCCACCCCTGGTGCCTAGAAGTCTGCTCCTCAGCTGACTCCCCCTCCCTGTCATGTTTGACCTTCCAGTGACACTTTTTTTGCCACACGAACTCACCCAAACACGATCCAAACTGACTGAACTGTTCAGTCATTTTGACGTTCTAATCTAGTTTGGTTCGGTCAGTTCGTGTTCGTGTTCGGATTCGGATTCGGTCGTCCGAACAGACCGAGTTCGGTCCGAACTTCCAAACTGCGTTCGCCCATCCCTAGTCACCAACATCTTGTGGTCAATGGTATCAAATGCTGCCGGCAGATCTAATAGGACCAATAGTGTTGATCAACCTCAGTCCTTTTCTCGGCGAAGGTCATCCACCAAGGCCACAAGTGCTTTCTCAGTGCCATGACCCGGACAAAAGCCAGACTGTGAAGGATCAAGATAAATGATGTGGTCAAGATGCTCCTGGAGCTGCTGAGCCACTATCCATTCAATAACCTTCACTAAAAAGGGAAGGTTAGAGACAGGTCGATAGCCTGTAGCTGACAGCCGATAGTTCAAGGCTTGAGCACACAGCATGGTGATGCACTACCTGAGGGCCAGCACCCTTCTGGCTGGAGGTTAGCATCTGTGCATCTGGTGCTAATTGAGAACTGGTGCTATTCTGGCTGATGGATAGCGTCCCTGTATCTGGTGATAACTGGGAACCAGTGCCATCTTGGTTGGTGGCTGGCACCCCAGTGTTCCCTTGGAGCCTGCACACAACAGGTCACCTGTGGTAGCAGATGATACAGGTGACAACAACTATGGATCTAGACAACACAGAATATGCAAATAAACAGAAGATCGGGGCAATGGCGAGCAAGTTAAGCAAATTAACAGCAGAGAAAGGTGTTTTTTCATAAGTCAGCAGTCACAACTGACATATCAGGTGTTCCATGATTGACAGTTTACACATATTCCTCTTTTTTAAAAAATCCAAACACTATTCTAAGTAGTCTTTAATTTATAGGTTTCCTGGTGATATGAAATCTTCCTCTCTTTCTTTATATTACTTGTTTACTGACTCAGCTACAGTGGAAAAATTAAGTAGGAAAATACAGGTCATGGACCATCATGCACCAAATTGTAATTTTACACAGATGCTGAAGTAGCATCTGAAGTCCACAAGGTGGCATAAGAGACTGAATCACAGTGAGGCAGAATCTATCCTACATTTCCCATGTCCAGTAAAGCAGAATACTCTTTTCAAAATGTGGGTGTGCCTAGTACGAGTTCTGTGAAACTGTGAAGGAAAAGGCTATAGAAAAGGAAGTTTAAATCATGATAGAACAGCTCTGAGATGTAAGGAAGCACCCTCAGCTGATGAGAAAGGACACAGATTGCTAGTGAAAGTTAATGATGACCGTGTGAGTTTAAGCTTAAGAAGATTCCATCCCTGATAAGGGATCACCTCACTGGATGGATGATCTAAAGGCAATAGCAGATGAGAAGCACTGCTAGCATAGCTCCTGTTTTTATTAATCTTGTGTATAACCAAAATGAATATTCAGTAAGAATACTGAATTTGACGAAGTCCACATCTTCACATCTCTTTCAGTAAAGTGAATATGAAGTGTTATTTGCTTCCATCTTTGTCTGTAATGTCAAATCTCCATTATTATTTTTTTGCTTCAGTGTTTTAATCATTTTGATACTTTGGAATTTCAGCATTTCATTATTCAACACTTTCTGTCATTGGCAGTAATATATGGTGGAATTTTTTAATGTGAATGTGATTGATCCTTCTGTTATTATTAATATAGCGCCAGCAATGTACTTGATACTGATCAGTAATCGTGTGACAATCTGTGTGACATAATGGAGCAGCAAGTTCCAAAAGTTAACGTAACCAAAGTATTACCAAAAGTCTCAAAGGACCAAAGTGACCAAAATATCAAAGCAAAGTAAAGGAAGAAACAAAGAAGTGAATTTTGCAATGGTTAAGATGACAAATTTGAATATTTGTGGGAATGAAAATGCAAATTTTCTTTGCAAATATGGAATGTTGGATTCATTTCAGGACTAATCTTGTGACCATGCCATGTTGTGTTGTGTTGTATTGTGTTAGAGAAAGTCAGAGAGAGTTTGGGAATTCCAGAATTGTACTTGTAACAGGGCGGTGTTCCCCAGGGGTAAGTTGCTGGAAGATTCAAGCCCAAGAAATGCAGTCTTTCCACGGAATTAGCTTTATAGTCTTTACTCACAATGTTCAACTCTCCACACAGTCTCTCCACACAATACTATACAGTCTCTATACACAGTGTGTGACAGTTCTGATCCAGCAATCCTCAATAGTCAGCCCAAAGCCACTCCCAGCCAGGCAAGGATCCCCTGGCTGACACTCAGTCACAGGTCTTGCAGACTCCCAGGGGTTCAGGTTAGAGCTCCTTCTCCTGCTGCGGTCAGAAGCAAACTCCTCTTCAGGACCCTGGCCAGCAGTTTCTTCAGGGATCCTTCTGTCAGCATCTCGCAGTAGGGCTTCAGCACTGGACAGCTCCCCTGGCTGGAGACTCCCAGGAGATGTTACCTGTTCAGCTCCCAGGCAGAGACTGGCTTGCTCCCTCTTATACAGCAGGAGTGGGCAGGGCCAGCTTTCCAGGCTGCCTGCCCTTACAGGGCCAGTGTCCTGATCCACTCCCTTTACTGCTCAACCTGTTTCTAGTTCAGGCTAACCTTCTGTGACAGGGTGGGCATTGCCACACTCCATGCCAGCGTCACCCGCCTGGTGCCCATAAAGGGGCAGCAGTCCTTGAAGGCTGCATCCTACAGTACTTAATGGTAATAATTGTATGGATACTGGCTGGAATGGGACAGAATTCAAATCAAGACATAGGGAATGAAAACACACCATTTTGTCTTCTACAGAGTCTGTGTTCAGTTTCCATCCCAACTTTTCTTTCTTTATTTTTATTTTTATTTTATTACAATATTTTTAACCTGCCTCTCCAACATCTTGTAGCTCGAGGCAGCTTAAAAATATAAAATATTTTTAAAACATACAAAACTATAAAAACCAATAAATAACCAAACAAAATACCAAGTTATCAAAAAAAGGGGGTGCCACAGAATAAAACAAAAGAAACCTCTCCCTCCATCCCATCACCCTTGCCAAAGGCCCAGCAGAATAGCCAAGTCTTACAATAACAACAAAAGGAGGCGAGGTCCGGGGCCACCCAGGCCTCTGCCAGAAGGGAGTTCCACAGCCTAGGTGCGGCTACCGAGAACGCTCTCTCCATATTCACCCCCGAGCAACCCAGGGAACATCAAGAAAGGTGCTCCTGGCAGACCATGGGAGCCAATCCAGAACACAGAGGGTGAGGCATTCTCACAGATAGGTGGAGACCAAGCTGTTACGGGATTTATAGGAACCTTCCTATTGGAGGAATAATATGCGGGAGATTGTGCCTGCCTGAATGGTGGTAGTCATGTGACAGTGCATTTCCAAATTTCATTTTGACATAGGACTGTGGCATTTCCATCACATTGTAATTCCCCCAAAGGGTCAAAGCATGAAACTCATGAAGAAGTCTGATGACTGGGAGAAGAATGCTGATCAATATGCTGATGACACCCAGCTCTACCTCTCTTTTTCATCTGACCCAGACCTGGCAGTCTCAGTGCTTACCCGGTGTCTGGCGGCTGTGGGGGAGGGTGAGCCAACTGAATCCTGACAAGACAGAGATGATGCTGGTGGGTAAAGCAGTGGGTGTGTTGACCCCTCTCATTGGAGTCTGGGACTCCATCACTGGATTGGGAGTCAAGAACTAACACCTTGAATTGGGCCCTGAAGACTATAGACAGCCAGTGCAGAGCATGAAGCACTGTTGTAATGTGCTCACGGCGGCCCATCCCCATAAGAAAGCAGGCCGCTGCATTCTGCACCAGCTGCCGTCTCCGAACCGTCACCAAGGGTAGCCCCAAGTAGAGCGTGTTGCAATAGTCTAGTCTCGAGGTAATGAGAGCATGGATGATGGTGGCTAGGTCGGAATCTGAGACGTACAGCCAAAGCCGACACACCAGATGTAGTTGGAGAAAGGCACCTCTCACCACAGCCCCCACCTGGGCATCCAGGCAGAACTGCAGGTCGAGGAGTACTCCCAGATTCCAATCCTGGGAAACCAGTGGGGGGTGAACCCCATCAATGAAGGGGGTCACCACACCAGCCAGTTTAGCTCCGTCCATCATCACCTCCGTCTTGTCAGGATTCAGCTTCAGTCGGCTCGCCCTCATCCAGTCCCCCACAGCCACCAGACACCGGGTAAGCACTGAGACTGCCAAGTCTGGATCGGCTGAAAAAGAGAGAGAGAGCTGGGTGTCATCGGCATACTGATCAGCATTCTTCTCCCAGTCAGTAGACTTCTTCACGAGTTTCATGCTTTGACCCTCTGGGGGGATTACAATGTGATGGAAATGCCAGTCCTATGTCAAAATGAGGTGTAAATGCACTGTCACATGAGTACCACCATTCAGGCAGGCACAATCTCCCACATATTATTCCTCCAATAGGAAGCTTCCTCTGGTACAACAGACCCTATGTCAGCCCAAGCAGCCCCAAAGTCACTCCCAGCCAGCCAAGGATCTCCTGGCTGACACTCACAATCACAGGCCTTGCAGATTCCCATAGGTTCAGGCTAGAGCTCCTTCTCCTTCTGTGGGTCATCTTGTGACCATGCCCTGTTGTGTTAGAGAAAAGTCTGAAAGAGTTTGGGAATTCCAGATTTGTACTTGTAACAAGGCAGTGTTCCCCAAAGGTAAGTTGCTGCAGGATTCAGACCCAATAAATGCAGTCTTTCTAGGGAATTAGCTTTATAGTCTTTACTTGGGCCATTTAAAAAAATTTATTTATTCAAAACTTTTATCCCGCCTCCTGCCCAAAGGCAGCTTGGGGCGGCGAACAACATGCACGAAAACAAAAATAAAAATTCAACAATAAAATATTTTAAAATAAATCTACAAATTTTAAAACAAGCAATAAAAACACACCCTCCCTCCCAAACCCCACCTCCCCCACCCTACCCCGCCCCCTTTCCAAAAGCCTGGCTGAACAGCCAGGTCTTACACAAACGTCGAAACGACAGGAGGGTGGGGGCCAACTGAGCCTCCTCCAGAAGTGAATTCCACAGCACAGGGGCAGCCACTGAAAAAGATCTCACATCAGTGGCCACCCGTCTCGCCCGGGGAACCTACAAAAAGGCCCCTACGGATGATCTCAGCGGTCGCATGGGCACATGGGGAGTGAGGCGATCCCGCAGATAGGCAGGGCCCAGGCCGTGAAGGGCTTAATGGTGGGATGGGAGGAACACCATGGCCCCACATCATCCAGGTAATTTGCTCCACAGGAATAGCAGGAAGCAAAATGTCCTGTGCTTCCTGGAGTGAAAAGACTGTGGCACGGACAATTTCCTTCCACATTACAGGAAATGGCCTAGTACATTATAGACAGTTATGCCATATCTACCAACCTGGAGCAGAGTCTGTGGTTTATGCTCCTGCTTCCAATAACATTCCACTTAATGGAGGCACTCCCTGGAGTGACTCTTAATGCTAGAGAAGTGCATTAATTCCTGTAAAGAGCAACAGGGATCAATACCTTTAAGCCAGCATCTATGAGTATTGCATTATGACTCCAACCTGGCCCAAAAAACCAAGCTATGAATTGTCATGCATATACTGAAGGGCCATTCTGTGAAATTGCTTGTTTTTAGCCTCGCTCAGGAGCTGAATGCACTTATCTCAAATCTATACATCATTAACCAGCAATAATTTGTTTCTTCAGGCTGAATAATGCAGTGATTTAAGTGCCAAAAGAAGTTACAATAGGAAAACCTTATTTATGGTTTTGGTCAAGCCATTTAGTGTAGACTCTCCTGTTCTCTTCAGGAAGCCAACTGCTCTCATTCAAATTGGGAACAGCTCATGGTTACTTCCAGACCAAATATTACATACCAAAATGGCAACTGGTATGATGTTCTTTAAGATCAATGGCCCAAATCTTAACAGTTAAATCATGAGTTTTACATTTCCTCAATTGAAAACTTTTATGAAGTTTTTTTTACTGATCTAAAGGAACAACAAAGGGCAGTTCACCTGTAAGTAGTATACCACTCCCATGTGTTAGTTTCTATGGGAGAAGGGAGAAAAAGGAAAACCTAGGTTTCCTATAGTTTAAGCTATTTATGAGTCAACAACACATGGCAAACTGGAGGAAAATGATTCCTAAAGCTTGATTGTCTTACAGGTCCCAGCAATCTCTGGCCCAGACTTATACTCTTGTTCATGCTGAGTCATAGCTTATTCTTCAGTTACCCCATTGAAATCAAACTAGCCTGCCACATTTTTCCAGAGAGATGAGTGCTTCCTACTGCTCCAACACTGGTTCTGCTCCTAAACTATTTATTGCAATGAATGCTTAGCTCTCCCATCCATCTTTTGCATGACTCATACTGAGCACACAGCAGGAGAAAGAGCACTGATTAAAACCAACATGCCAGGGAAGGTCTAGGGTCAGAGCAGCAGGAAAAACTCTCCAAACCAGGGGATTTTTATTAATGTCAAAGCATCTTTCAGATGTATTTATTTTTAAATAACTGGCAAGAGTAGCAAGGAAGTGATGGTGATAGAGGAAAAGGAATATGAAAAGAAAGGAATATGAAGAGCTATAGGCAGTGCTATAGGCAGTGGGTTTCATGAGGTAGAGCTGGGGAGATAAGAAGGAAGGAGAAGGAAAGGAGTGGATGAAGGAAGAGGAGGAGGAGGGGAAAAGACAAGACACTAGGAGCTACACCCACCATTCCACAAAGCTCCCCATCATTTCAGCTGCTCCTGATGGCCTCATATCCATCATTCCACCCAACCCCTCCAACATTCCAGCTGCTTCCGATTCCCTCTTACTAGGGCTGAAACTTGATCTCTGTGTTTTTGAGTTTCTCAGTGAGAAACACGTTTCACGGCTCGTTGCAGAAAACGAGAATGAGCCAAGAAATGGCAGCTTCTCTCTGCCTTCCCACTGAGAACTTGAAGGCCTTTGTAACTGACAAAAAATGACCCTCAGCTCACTCAGGCCAGGGCTTATCAGTTACAAAGGCTGTTTGCAAAGGTTATATGCTCTTTGCTTTGCAAAGCCCTACCCCAGGGGATAAAGCAGGGATCTGCTCTCTCCCCCAGTGTACCAGGTGCTTGGGGGGCTTTTCCCAAGGAGTTGTTCTGGCAAGGGGGTTCTTCACTCCCCCCTGCCAGGGCAGCCCCTCAGGAAAAAGCCCCCTAAGCCCCTTTGCAAAGCCCTGCGCCAGGGGGAGAGAGCAGGGATCCCTGCTCTGAGTAGCCAGCTTTACAGAGGAATACTCAGCTCTAGTCAGATTGATCCCTTGTAAAACTGCAAGTAGTTGCGTTGGCCAGAAGAGCTGGACCATTCCAGGCCAGGGCAGCCCCTTGCAAAGCCAGGTCAGTGCACTCACCAACCTTGCCAAATCCATGTTGTGGGGAAGCTGGGCTCGAAATCTCGCCAAGAACTTGAACCAGGTGTCGAGATCCCAGCAAGATTTCAAGCCTGGTTCTTGTTCTCATGAGATTTCTTGCAAGAATTGTTTTAATTTTTATTTATTTATTTATTTAATATATTTATACCCCACCCCTCCTGTGAACAGGGGTATAATTCTCATTTCAGCCCTATATCATTCCACCCAACCCCCCTTCATTCCAGCTGATCTCAGTTGTCTTTTGTAGGGATGTGCGAACGCGGTTCGGAAGTTCAGAGTTCAGACCGAACTCAAATAGTTCGGTTGACCGAACCGAACTTTTGAACCGAACTCGAATTTGACTGAACTGTTCAGTCGAATCCGAACCAGTTCGGAAGGCAAAAAAAAATGGTTTTGAATGTACGAACTTGGTTTGGAAGTGTGGAATTTGACTGAATTCGAATAGTTTGGTCGACCGAACCGAACTTTCAAACCGAACTCAATTTTCGAACCGAATTTCCGAACTCGGTTCTGTTCGTACATTCCTAGTCTTTTACATGTCATTACACCTAGCTCCACGTCATTCCAGCTACTCCCAGTTGCCTCTTACATGTCATTCCATCCAACCTCTCCCCCATCATTCTAGCTTCTCCCAGTGTACTCGTACGCATCATTCCATCCAGCCCTCCCCCTCATTCCAGTCACTCCCAGTGGCCACTCATGTATCATTTCACGCAGTTCCCCATCATTTCAGATACTCCTAATATCCTTGTACCCATCATTCCACCCAGCTATTTGTCATTTTATCCACTCCCAATGGCCATTTACCCATCAGTCCAACCTGCCTCCATCATTTCAGATGCTTCCGATGACCATGTACCCATCATTCCACCCACTCCTCCATCATTTCAGCTGCTCCTGGACACCTCTTACCCATCATTCCACTCTTCCCCCCTGATTCCAGTTGCTCCCAGTGCCCTCTTACCCATAATTCCATCCAGCCCCTCGCCATATCAGCTGATTCCAGTATCTTCATACCAGGGCTTGTTGGCTTAGGAAGCAAGAGGTCTTCCTGGGTTCAAATTCCCTTTGCTGCTGTTGTTGAGTTGGAGGGAAAGGTACTGAATCTTTAACCGTGTGGTGAGCTGTGGCTCAGGTGGTAGCGTGCATGTATAAGGTCCCAAGTTCAAGTCTCACCATTTCCAATTCAGGATCTCTGGTAACACACCTGGATAAGGCAGCCTCTGGATGGTCTCAGTTAGCACAACTGGGTGAGGCCTCCTCCAGAGACCCTGAAGAGCCAGATTTCAAACCCTGCTGTCATGTCAGGTTATGACAAAACTGAGCTAAGATGAACCATTGGTCTGACTCAGTTAGGCTGCTCCTTATATTCCTCTCAGCCCCCCATGATTCCAGCCACTCCCAACATCCTTGTATCCATCATTTTGCCCAGACCCCCATCTTTCCAGTCATTCCCAGTGACCTCTCACGTTTCATGCCACCCAGCCCTTCATCATTTCAGCCACTCCCAATGGCCTCATACCAATTATTCCATCCTGCCCCATCCCGCGTTATTTCAGCTGATCCTGATGTTTTCATACTCATCATTCCACCCTGGCCCCCATCATTTCAGACACTCCCAATGGCCTTGTACCCGTTATCCCACCCACCCATTTGAGCTGCTCCTGGAAACTTCCTACCCATCATTTCACTCAGCCCTCTCACCCCAATTCCAATTGCTCCTAGTGGCCTCCTGCCCATTATTCCACCCATCCCTTCTCTCAGCCTCCCCCCCACCCCGGCAAAATTCCAGCTGCTTCAGATAGCTTTATGTCCATCATTCCGCCAAGACCACTGTCATTCAAGCCACTCTCAGTGGCTTCATATATGTCATTTCCGCCACTCCTGGACAGCTTCGACTGATCACTCTGCTCTACCCCCCCATAATTCCAATAACTTCTGTTGGCCTCCTGTCCATTATTCCACCCAGCCCCTCATCACTGACTCCAGACACTTCCACTGTCCTACTTGTCATTTCAGTAAGACATCCATAATTACAGCCTCACCTAGTGTTCTCATATTCATCATTCCACCCAGCTCCCACATAATTCCAGATGTGCCAAATGGCCTCCTACCTGTTATTCGACCTAGCTCCCCTGTGTTTTTATTTCATCACTATGGCTTCCTCACTTTCCCCCCCCTCTTTTAGTCCCCAGCCCACTTCTTCTGAAATTCAGATCCTCCCCCCCACCCCCACATACCCTTTGTTTCTGATAAGCATCTAAAGCAAAGAATAGGAAGAAGCCCCCAAAACACCAAAAACCAAAGATGTATGTAGCACACCAGAGGCTGATTCAACAATTGGGGAGGGGGGGATTAAAATAGCCTATAGAATATTGTTATATATGATAAAACATGTTCAGAAATTTATTGGATGTAATTGTAATGCAATAATCTCTCACAATGTTGAACAACAATACACATTCCAATTAAATGAGAATTATATATGCAAAATATCAACATTCTACTCCAGCAAGGATTAGAACCTCTATACTCCAATACTAAAGCAAAGAACATGCCAATATGCTATGTAATCTTAACCAAGTCTTAAAAATAAATGAAACTATACAATGGTTATAATAGCAATGGTAAGTCAATCTCCCACTTAAAGGATCAACAATGTAAATGAACCAGTCTCTCACAAACCAGAATAAACTCTATCTCCATAAAATACAATGAAAGTACATATACCAAAAAACATAGAATTGCATACTAAATTATTCACATGTTACTCAAATAGGGATTGAAACCTCTATATTCTGGTAATGAGATCAGCAACTGTTAAACATGTTATGTGGTCATAACCAAACCTACAGAGTAGATAAACCAATACAATAACAAAGATTAGCAATAATGAACCAATACTTCCAGGTTAGGAGACAATATAGGGACAACAACAGTCTTAATGAATCATAATCTCTTGCAGTACAAAAATCAGCTCAGTCTCAAGCTCAATCTCTACGAGTTCCTGGGTGATTAACTCGTTTCGAAGAATCCTTTATCAAAAATTCCTAGTAGTGCTGTAACCTGCTGTGCAAAACTCTGCTCCAGTATAGCCTCCCTGCTCACGCTATCAGGATTTCCTTGCCAAAATATTGAAATTGATTCCACTTGTATGTAGTTCCTTATAGATACAATATTCTCCAAATTGTAAAGATGGATATCAATTTATGTCTAAATGTATTTAAAAAAATATAATTTTACTTTTTTTAATTTATGTGTAATTATTATAAACTGAAATACAAATACAAATAATAAAAAAGTCTTACACATGCCTGAATGTTGAAAAACGATTTCCTGACTTCATGAGTGGCCATGGATAACAATTACACAAGAAGTTTAATAACTATGGTATGTTGTAAACTATATCAATTTTAACACTATAAAACAACTATCTAATAATACCATATGAAAAACTAGCTTATCTAATTATAATAAATTTCCCCCAAAGAGAAAAGCTCCAAATGATAAATCCATTGTATAGAATCTACATGGCAGCAGAATAGGACCATGTCCTTAATAAACAATGAATTATTAGAAAATGTTACCCACATGTAACATAATATGACTCAATCCCATATTGCAAAACCTTTTCTATAAGTGTGTACAAAATATAACCACTCTGATCACACAGGGCTAGAACCTGTGTGTTGTGGTATTAAGGCAGGGAACTTGCTATGAGACTACCTAGTCAATATTAGCCTGTATGAGCATTGTGGTTACCACGTGTTGTCTACTCCCGCTGCCTTGACTTCCTTTCCTCCAACTCCTCCCTTGACCCCCTCCAATCTGGCTTCCGCCCCCTTCATTCTACTGAAACTGCTCTCGCTAAGATTACCAACGATCTTCTGGTGGCTAAATCTAAACGTCTCTATTCCATTCTTGTCCTCCTTGATCTCTCTGCTGCCTTCGATACTGTTGACCACTCACTCTTGCTGGATTCCCTTCACTCCCTTGGCTTTTGTGGCTCTGTCCATAACTGGTTCTCCTCCTACCTCTCTGACCGCTCCTTTAATGTGTCTCTCTCCAACTCCACCTCCTCCTCCTTCCCCCTCTCAGTTGGTGTTCCTCAAGGCTCTGTTCTTGGCCCTCTCCTCTTCTCGATCTATACCTCATCCTTAGGCAAACTCATTGCCTCCCATGGCTTCCAATACCACCTCTATGCTGATGACACTCAACTCTATCTCTCTACTCCCTCTCTCTCTCCCTCTGTTCAAGCTCGTCTCATCAACTGTCTCTCTGACATCTCTACCTGGATGTCTCAACGTCAACTCAAACTCAACATGGCTAAAACTGAACTCCTTATCTTCCCCCCTCATCCTTCCTCTCCTTCCTCACTGTCAATAACTATTGATGGAGTCACCATCCTGCCTGTCCCCCAAGCCCGTAGCCTAGGCTTCATCTTTGACTCAGCCCTTTCTTTTAAACCCTACATTGACTCTGTTGCTAAATCCTGTCGCTTCTCCCTCCATAACATTGCTAAGATTCGCCCTTTTCTCTCTGTCTCGTCTGCCAAAACTCTTGTTCATGCTCTGGTCATCTCTCGCCTCGATTACTGTAACCTCCTTCTCACTGGCCTTCCCCGGTCTCACCTTTCTCCCCTCATCTCTGTCCAAAACTCTGCTGCCAGGGTCATCTACCTCGCCAGTCGCTTCGACCATGTGCAGCCCCTCCTCTCTTCGCTTCACTGGCTTCCCCTTCCTGAACGAATCCTGCACAAGCTCCTAGTCTTCACCTATAAAGCTCTTCACAACCTTGCTCCCCCCTACCTCTCTGCACTTATCGCCCTCCATACTCCAGCCCGTGCACTTCGCTCCTCCTCTGTCCCTTCTCTCACCCTTCCACGCCTTCCCTGCTCCCCTAAGCGCCTTCGTCCCTTCTCACTTGCTGCCCCCCATGCCTGGAACTCCCTCCCTGTCCACATCCGCCTTGCCCCCTCCCTTCATACCTTCAAATCTCTCCTTAAAACTCACCTCTTTCGCTCTGCTCTGTCTGACTCTTTATCCTGCTGAGCCACTATTCCTATACCTACGATCGGTTTACCCTTATCCTTGCAACATGGACCTGCCTGCTGTCATTCTCATCGTAACCAAGCCAAGTACGTGCACTTGAGACCTCGCATCTTCATGAATGTTAGACCCCTTGTCTCTCCCTCTGTTCCCCTTCCTAAGTCTCTCCCCCAGCTCCTGTCTCTCAGATTGTAAGCCCTAGGGGCAGGGACCGTGTCTATTTTATTACTTTGTAAAGTGCCATATAAATGTTTGTTAATAATAATAATAATAATAACATGATCTATAGGCTACGTATATAAAAAAAACTCAAGAAAAACTCATGGCCAAGGGAACAAAGGTATACAAATCCTATAAAAAGACTGACATGTCTAATTTTTCATTGAGCCCCCTCCCCCCCCCATTCCCGGGAAATGTGTCCCCAAGGTATGAATCCAATATGCTTCACGTCTAGATAACAACAAATGGGCATCTTGCCCTTTGTGAATCTGAACCTTTATCTGTTCTACAAAAAAAGTCTTTAGTTCATCTGGAGAGTGATGCTTTTCTACAAAACGAAGAGTAAGTGGAGCTTCCATGTTGCCACATCTAATTTTACTCTTATTCTCCAATACCCTAATTCTAAGGGGTCATGTGGTCTTACCTATATACATTATCTCACAAGGACATGTTATAACATATACATCATCTGAAGAATTACACTTAGTAAAATGTCTTAAAATAATTGTTTTGCCATCTAAGGGGTTCTTAAATTTTTTATTTTTGTTGTCTGCAAACAACACGAACAGTGTCCACATTTATGATGTCCTTTGATCCTATCTGGCAGTGTTCGATATGACGAATATCTGACCGGACCAATCTATCTGCAACATTTTGTGTTCTTCTATAACCTATGCACAAAGGTATATCACATCCCGGGATGTTTTGAATGAGATGCCGATGTTTATAAGTAATCCGTTTTACATCATATGAAAAATGTGTAAATTCCATGGACCAATAAATTCTATAATCACTTGTTTTCAGCTGATCTGCTCGAGTATTCCTTCTCAAAACATTTGAACACCATCTTCTAGCTGCATCAACTACATGCTTGGCAAAACCCCTCGTGGATAACTGCGCGGTCTGAGTATGTTGTTCAAAATCAATTTCAATAGTGCAATTGCATTTTAAACATAAAAATTGCCTATAGGGCAAATTATCTCTCAAATGTTTGGGATGATAGCTACCATAATGTAAAATGGAGTTCCTATCCGATGGTTTTGAATACCAATAATGATGTCACCAATAATGATGTTCCCGAAATATGTACCCTCACATCAAGAAAAGGTCTTATTAATCAAAAATTCACCCTCATCCTCCTCAAACTCTGACATAATTATAAAACCTGCAGACAAGGGGGGGTGCCATAGTGATTTTGAACACCTTTGATTATTGTTCAGAAGTTAATAGACAATTAAATGGTGCTACATCATCATACACTTCCATCAGATATGATCCCACGAAGGAGATTAGCAAAATGTTTGCAATCTCTATTATGGAAGCTACTACTTTGGGATATATAATAGAGGATATGGGTGCATTTTTTATTAATAAGACCCTCAGATTCCCTGTTCTTTATGTCTTGCCAAAAATTCACAAGGGCACTTTCCCCTCTCTTGGTTAACCCATTGTTTCTGGATCTAATTCAATACTAGAACCGATTGCTCAATATTTAGATTCTTTTTTAATCCTTTCGTTATGGCAAAAGTTATTAAACTTCAGGTGTAATTGTTATCTATGGCCAGTTTCAGAGAGAGTTCATCTCACATGCATATACATATTTTTACCCACACCATGGGGTCTGTGACTTACAGGTGTGTGAGGTTTGCATTGGCAGTAATAAGATAATGAAAATTCACAGGTGATTGTAGGATCAGTATATAAACCAGTCACGACATAGCAGCACAAAGGACTTTTTCCTACAAGAGAGTGAGCTGGCACTCTGATCCTGATGGTTTACCTACCTCCTCCGCTTAAGATATGAGGTAACTTTATTTTAGTTTCACATACTTTGCTATTATTTTTTTTGCATTTGTATTTATGAGAATTTCAATTAACATAAATATTTTTTATCAGTTCCAGATATGTGTTTATCTTGTTGGAACTGACACCAATCATTGACTTAGAGTCACACTCATGAAGTCAAGAAATGGTTTTTCAACATTCAGGCATGTGTAAGACTTTTTTATTATTTGTATTTTAGTTTATAATAATCACACAAATTAAAAAAATAAAAAGTAAAATAATATTTGTAACACATTTAGACACACAAATTGATATCCATCTTTACAATTTGGAGAATATTATATCTATAAGGAACTACATACAAGTGGAATCAATTTCAATATTTTGGCAAGGAAATCCTGATAGCGTGAGCAGGGAGGCTATACTGGAGCAGAGTTTTGCACAGCAGGTTACAGCACTACTAGGAATTCTTGATAAAGGATTCTTCGAAACGAGTTAATCACCCAGGAACTCGTAGAGATTGAGATTGAGATTGATCTGATTTTTGTACTGCAGGAGATTATGGTTCATTAAGACTGTTGTTGTCCCTATATTGTCTCCTAACCTGGAAGTATTGGTTCATTATTGCTAATCTTTGTTATTGTATTGGTTTATCTACTCCGTAGGTTTGGTTATGACCACATAACATGTTTAACAGTTGCTGATCTCATTACCAGAATATGGAGGTTTCAATCCCTATTTGAGTAACATGTGAATAATTTAGTATGCAATTCTATATGCTTTTTGGTATATGTACTTTCATTGTATTTTATGGAGATAGAGTTTATTCTAGTTTGTGAGAGACTGTGGTTCATTTAGATTGTTACTCCTTCAAGTGGGAGATTGACTTTCCATTGCTATTATAACCATTGTATCATTTCATTTATTTTTAAGGATTGGTTAAGTTTACATAGCACACTGACATCTTCATTGCCTTAAAATTGGAGTATAGAGGTTCTAATCCCCGTTGGAGTAAAATATGAATATTCTGCATATATAATTATCAGTTAATTGGAATGTGCATTGTTATTCAACATGTGAGAGATTATTGCATTACAATTACATCCAATAAATTTTTGAATATATTTTATCATATATAACAGTATTCTATAGGCTATTTTTAAAATTATTTTTCCATTGTTGGATCAGCCTCTGGTGTACTACACACATCTTTGGTTTCTGATAAGCATCTGCTATTTTATTCGTTTACTGTCCATTAAGGACTACTGGCATTCCTAAAGCCCCATTATTCCATTGGCATTTATGTTCTCTCTGTAGTTTCCAATCAGCATTCCTTGTGCCTTGCCAGTTTTACCTGCTGGGGAGTGGTCCTGCGAAAAAGCCTCCTCAGGTACTTACAATAATGGGCCATCAATAAAGCCTCCTCACAATCCTACAGCAATGTTCACAGCAATGACCTGTCAATAAAGCCTCTTCACAGATTGATTGATTGACTGATTTTTTTATTTCTATCCCGGCCGCTCACAAAACACATATAAAATACAAATGTAAAATAAATAATTAAAAAACTGCACTAAACTAAAAACACCCCTTTGCCCTCCCCCCCCCTCCAATCTATCCCTGCCCACTGAATGCCTGTACAAATAAAAAGGTCTTACACTGCCTCCAGAAGACATTCAAGAGCCTTCAAGGGAAGGGAGTGCTAAACCTGTGGGGCAGCCACTGAGAATGGCTATCTACTGGCCCGAGTTGTATGAAACTGGGCCAACAATGGAACCTGCAAGAGGGCACCCTCGGAAGATCTTAAGGACTGTGAAAGAGCATAAGGAGAAAGGCAGGCCTTCAGATATGTAGGGCCCAAGCTTCTTAGGGCTTTAAAGGTCAAAACCAGCACTTTGAATTGTACCCAGACTGCTATAGGCAGCCAGTGCAGACTTCAGAGCACTGGTGTAATGTGCTCCCGGCAACTCACCCCCATTGAGAGGTGGGCCGCCACATTCTACATGAGCTGCAGCCCCTGAACAGTCTTCAAGGGCAGCCCCACGTAGAGCATATTGCAGTAGTCCAGCCTCAAGGTAACGAAGGCATGGATGGTGGCTAAATCCCCATTGGAAAGAAAGGAATGCGGCCTTCTCACCAGATGGAGTTGGTGAAAGGCACTCCTGGCAACAGCCACAACCTGACCTTCAAGGCGCAGCTGAGGATCCAGGAGCACCCCAATGCTATGCACCTGAGTAGCAAGGGAAGTAGCGAGAGGAGGCATTTGTGAATCCTTGATGGAAGGGCCATTTGACAGCTGGAGAATACCTCTGAGTAGGAGGAATGGAGGGAGAACATTTGGCGGCACTTATCATGGTTCTGGACCAACAATAGGCCATACTTGTAATGCTCCTGCAACAACAGAAGGTGTCATAGGAGGACCAGAGTCAATTATTGAAAGCCTTGACACAGCAGGTAGTCCAGGCTCCACCTAGAATAGACGTAGTAAACCAGGATCGCAGTCTCAGGGCCTTAACGTTGATGAAAATAAGGGAAGAGGACAACCCAGAGGCATACCTTGTGACCTTCAAAAACGTGACAGCTGCTGCATAGTGGCCAAGTTCATTTTAAGTAGTAAAAGGTAGCTCTGTCAGGGCTTTAAGTGAAATGAATTGTGCCTCTAATTATGCCAAAGAAAAGAAGCCATTTTAAAGTGCTTTGAGGTTTCTGAGAAGATGTACAGAACACCATTTAGATCCCTGAAGTTTGAGAAAAATTGCAGGTCCTGAATTACCATGAAAAAATTAAAGGATTTAGCAACCTGCTGGCTCAAGCCAGAGGTACGCAACCCAGCTCACATAACAGAGCACATGCCATTGGACCAGTTTTTGTATATCTTACCTGGGACTTTCAGACATGGGTTAGATGTCAAAAACCACAGACCTCAGAAGCAGCCATAGAAGCAGTGGAAAATGTCTTGTTCACAGTAGTAGAAAATGGGGAACACCGTAATAATTTCTAGGGGCCCTAAAAGGCCTCCCACCTGGAAAAAACATCGGTCAAGTGCAGTGTTTTTGGTGTGGGGAATTTGGTCATATTCAAAGAGAATGCCCCTTAATGGAGGGTAACCATGGTTGGGCCTTTAATGTTTTAGCTGCCTAGTCAGCTCTGCACAACTGACACGATATACCAGGTGAGCCCGGATTAAAAATCAATGTGTGGTGGTTCTGTTAGACTTTGTCTCTAATCAGACTCGTGTTAGATCTCAGTTAGTGGAGCCACAGCAGGTAACGCCATGGAGATACTTCAACTACAATGTGCACATGGAGACAGATGTGAATATCCTGTAGCTTGAGTACCCATAAAGGGGTAACATAGAGAATATACAGTGCAAGTAGAAGTAGTCCCCAACTTACCTTGGTCAGTAGATTGGGGAAAGTCTGGGAAGCCTTTGGATGGAATGGAAAAGAGGACCACAGCCCAGTAAGCACTGGAAAGCAATGGTCGGGACTCCCTCAACATCAAGAGCAGCAGGGAAATTATAAGAGTAGACAATCCATTGTTAGGAATTGACTTGGGTCTAACTAAGATGCCAATCTCCTTGCTGCAATGTGACTGAATCAGAAAGTGCCTCTCTGACACAAAGGTGCCAGGACATGCATTGAATAAAATTGTAACTCACTCTTTTTGCAATGTAACCAAAAACATACATTGGATGTGTCAGCATGTAACCTTTTTGAATGTACCTTTTGTGTAGGCCATTGTGGCTTGAAACTACGTAGAATGCTAGGAAGTCGATAAGATAATTGCTGAGCACATGTAGTCATTTATTGATTTAAGAGCAATAGAAGATATTGGGAAAGATGGTCAAAATGGTCAGAGGGAAACAGATGATGCTGAAGAGCAAGCAAAACCTCATGTTCCCAAAACAAATTGACAGCAGAAACATCGGAAGACAAAGGAAGGTCGGAACCCGATAAACAGAGTTGGCCTTATCAGATGCCTGTTAGAAGGATGTGGGCTAGCCCAGGGCTGAGGGGTGGATCAGACCCTATCTTCCAGGGCAAGCCCCCCACACCAGTGACTAAGCAAGAAGGTACCCCAGATCTGGGCAACCAATCGGAGTACTCCATAGGCTTAGTACTGACAGCCCCTTAACATAAATAAGTAATAAGGGAAACTTGTATATAAGGGCTGTCTCGGGATCAGTTCTTTGCCTCTCATGGTGCTTGTCTACTAGTCCTTATAAGGGCTCCAGCTAGCTTGATGATTGGTCCCTTTTGGGACTCCTCTATCTAGGGAGTCCTACAACTGCATCATTTGGGCCCCCTGACTGCTTTCTTCTGGAACCAGACCATTGGCCTCTGATCACGTAAGAATATGTGCTTTTGTATGTATTTTAAGTAGTTCAGAGCAGGTGAGGGCATGTGTTAAATGCAAGTGTCTCTTTGATAATTGGTATGCTAATTGTTCTGATAATATTAAATAAATGCCTATTTGATTAAACAAAAAACTCATTACTATAAATAGCAAAGAAGTAATTCCCCACCCTCTCAAACAGCAGTATTTCCACTAGATCCCGGGAATTAAAAGGGGCCCAACTTCACCAGGGTGCGGGAAAGTAAATCTCCCCCTCCCTTTCCTCGACGGGGACCTGTCTCACCCAGGTGCAGTAAAAGCAGCTGAAACCCTTTTAGGGACCTGCTTCACCAGGTGCAGTAAAAAGCAGCTGAAACCCCTCCTGTATAGGTATCCCTGCCAAAGGACCTGCTTCACCAGGGTGCAGTAAAAGCAGCTGAAACCCCCTTTTTGGGACCTGCTTCACCCAGGTGCAGTAAAAGCAGCTGAAACCCTCTTGAACAGGGATCTGCCTCACCCAAGGTGCAAAAAGACAGTTAAACCCCTTTTATAGTCCTACAATGGTGGAGAATGCGGGCAAAAGGTATTGAGCCCATTGCACAGTAAAAAAGACTGAGGTGTTAGACTAAAGTCTTAAAAACGGCGCTTTTCCACACATTGCACTGCTTCCTCCTGGTAACTGGGCCTCATCAGCCGGACACAAAGCAACATACTTGCTGAAACCAAAAACCCTTGCTGTCTTGGTAAAAAAATAAATAAAGCAACGTATTTGTTTAAAAAACCATACACCCGCTTACTGTCTTGGTAAAGTTGTAATTCAGGCTCAAACCTTCTCAGTAAAAATGCTAAATTCGGTGCCCCAAGAAAAAACACTTGCACCAAACATTATGCCCTGGTTCCAGTTGGATTCATGAAAAGGGGACCCCGTGAAAAAAACACCATAATACCATTTAAACATTGTTGAATTACCCAAAGTTACAAAACAAAACCAGTACCTTTTGAGTGTTAAAAATCATACTGCTGGCACCAAAGTCTTGTTCCCTGTTGTTATTTTCAGATTTGTTTTTTGTTGTCATTTTCAAATTTAAAGTCCAAAAGTAATTAGTAGTGATTAAGGTCCAAGCTTGGTGGCAAAAGTTTTAAAAGTTTGTGTAAAGCCATAAAAATCCAGCACAGGGATCCAGCACAGAGGTGCAGATCACAAAAATCCACAGACTGTTTTAAAAACTGCCTCTAACATTAAGACAAGGGGGGAGGGGGGAGTGTTACTTAACCTGTTGTGTTTTATTTATTTTAAAAGTAGGACATGCACCTTTCCTTTATCTTGTGTGTAATACTCTGAATGTGGCCCCTAACATCATCCCAAGCCTTGCCATACCTCCCATGCCCTGCCTTTGATGCCAACCGAATCTGAGCCCCAGCTTCCTTTTGCCAAACAACTCCCAAGCCCAGCATCCTGTGTCAGATGACTCCCTGACTAAGAACACCCTGTTGCTCCAATCCACTACCATGCAGAATATTTGTCCACAATGCAACGCAGTCCTGCCTCCATGAACTTCAGCTTTTGCTTTACAGACCAGCAAATTTTTGTTTATACCCACACCAGCATCCAAGATAGCAATGTTTTTGTACTTTTGGAAAACCCATGATCCTGTTTTAAACTGCGAATGGAACTTTAACACACCAAGCTGCTGTGTTCTACCTAGCCAATGCCATCTATCGGGCAGTCTCGCTGCTACATCACTGAACTGCTGTGTTAATAAAAAATTTCAAGCTACCGCTTATCCCTGCCCAAAAAACAAACATTCTTTCAGCCCCACGATCTACGCGCGGATGGAACCCATGAAGCAAACATCATGAACACCTGTGTACATGTTGTTAAGTATGACATTTGGGGGAGAGGAGATTGTAAATGTCACACTTAAATGGAAAAATATTATGCAATGTACAAACAATAATAGTAAAAATGTATGGATTTCTAGGGCATGCAGACTGATATTGTGTGGAAGAAATATTGTGTGGGGAAAATTAAAATATCCTGGGGAATTGGCTATTTTCAAAAATGATATACAGATCCAGTCTCCATGGGACCCAGCTTTCTGCATTCTAAACCCAGGGTATAGATGCAGAAGCAACTTTGCAATCCCAAGAGAGGATTATGTAAATGCATATGTTATCTGGACTGGAACACCCCAGCCACACCCACATAATACCTCGTTCATACAAACACAGTGGGACAAATGTGTACACATAAGGGATGGGTACATTCAGTTTGTAAACTTAACCATCAAACTGGCAGCATNAGGCTTAGTACTGACAGCCCCTTAACATAAATAAGTAATAAGGGAAACTTGTATATAAGGGCTGTCTCGGGATCAGTTCTTTGCCTCTCATGGTGCTTGTCTGCTAGCCCTTATAAGGGCTCCAGCTAGCTTGATGATTGGTCCCTTTTGGGACTCCTCTATCTAGGGAGCCCTACAACTGCATCATTTGGGCCCCTGACTGCTTTCTTCTGGAACCAGACCATTGACCTCTGATCACGTAAGAATATGTGCTTTTGTATGTATTTTAAGTAGTTCAGAGCAGGTGAGGGCATGTGTTAAATGCAAGTGTCTCTTTGATAATTGGTATGCTAATTGTTCTGATAATATTAAATAAATGCCTATTTGATTAAACAAAAAACTCATTACTATAAATAGCAAAGAAGTAATTCCCCACCCTCTCAAACAGCAGTATTTCCACTAAATCCCGGGAATTAAAAGGGGCCCAACTTCACCAGGGTGCGGGAAAGTAAATATCCCCCTCCCTTGCCTCGAGGGGGACCTGTCTCACCCAGGTGCAGTAAAAGCAGCTGAAACCCTTTTAGGGACCTGCTTCACCAGGTGCAGTAAAAAGCAGCTGAAACCCCTCCCGAATAGGAATCCCTGCCAAAGGACCTGCTTCACCAGGGTGCAGTAAAAGCAGCTGAAACCCCCTTTTTGGGACCTGCTTCACCCAGGTGCAGTAAAAGCAGCTGAAACCCTCTTGAACAGGGATCTGCCTCACCCAAGGTGCAAAAAGACAGTTAAACCCCTTTTATAGTCCTACAATGGTGGAGAATGCGGGCAAAAGGTATTGAGCCCATTGCACAGTAAAAAAGACTGAGGTGTTAGACTAAAGTCTTAAAAACGGCGCTTTTCCACACATTGCACTGCTTCCTCCTGGTAACTGGGCCTCATCAGCCGGACACAAAGCAACATACTTGCTGAAACCAAAAACCCTTGCTGTCTTGGTAAAAAAATAAATAAAGCAACGTATTTGTTTAAAAAACCATACACCCGCTTACTGTCTTGGTAAAGTTGTAATTCAGGCTCAAACCTTCTCAGTAAAAATGCTAAATTCGGTGCCCCAAGAAAAAACACTTGCACCAAACATTATGCCCTGGTTCCAGTTGGATTCATGAAAAGGGGACCCCGTGAAAAAAACACCATAATACCATTTAAACATTGTTGAATTACCCAAAGTTACAAAACAAAACCAGTACCTTTTGAGTGTTAAAAATCATACTGCTGGCACCAAAGTCTTGTTCCCTGTTGTTATTTTCAGATTTGTTTTTTGTTGTCATTTTCAAATTTAAAGTCCAAAAGTAATTAGTAGTGATTAAGGTCCAAGCTTGGTGGCAAAAGTTTTAAAAGTTTGTGTAAAGCCATAAAAATCCAGCACAGGGATCCAGCACAGAGGTGCAGATCACAAAAATCCACAGACTGTTTTAAAAACTGCCTCTAACATTAAGACAAGGGGGGAGGGGGGAGTGTTACTTAACCTGTTGTGTTTTATTTATTTTAAAAGTAGGACATGCACCTTTCCTTTATCTTGTGTGTAATACTCTGAATGTGGCCCCTAACATCATCCCAAGCCTTGCCATACCTCCCATGCCCTGCCTTTGATGCCAACCGAATCTGAGCCCCAGCTTCCTTTTGCCAAACAACTCCCAAGCCCAGCATCCTGTGTCAGATGACTCCCTGACTAAGAACACCCTGTTGCTCCAATCCACTACCATGCAGAATATTTGTCCACAATGCAACGCAGTCCTGCCTCCATGAACTTCAGCTTTTGCTTTACAGACCAGCAAATTTTTGTTTATACCCACACCAGCATCCAAGATAGCAATGTTTTTGTACTTTTGGAAAACCCATGATCCTGTTTTAAACTGCGAATGGAACTTTAACACACCAAGCTGCTGTGTTCTACCTAGCCAATGCCATCTATCGGGCAGTCTCGCTGCTACATCACTGAACTGCTGTGTTAATAAAAAATTTCAAGCTACCGCTTATCCCTGCCCAAAAAACAAACATTCTTTCAGCCCCACGATCTACGCGCGGATGGAACCCATGAAGCAAACATCATGAACACCTGTGTACATGTTGTTAAGTATGACATTTGGGGGAGAGGAGATTGTAAATGTCACACTTAAATGGAAAAATATTATGCAATGTACAAACAATAATAGTAAAAATGTATGGATTTCTAGGGCATGCAGACTGATATTGTGTGGAAGAAATATTGTGTGGGGAAAATTAAAATATCCTGGGGAATTGGCTATTTTCAAAAATGATATACAGATCCAGTCTCCATGGGACCCAGCTTTCTGCATTCTAAACCCAGGGTATAGATGCAGAAGCAACTTTGCAATCCCAAGAGAGGATTATGTAAATGCATATGTTATCTGGACTGGAACACCCCAGCCACACCCACATAATACCTCGTTCATACAAACACAGTGGGACAAATGTGTACACATAAGGGATGGGTACATTCAGTTTGTAAACTTAACCATCAAACTGGCAGCATATAACATTAGTAGAAGACAACCACAGTGTGCACCATATGTTGAGCCACTCTTTAAAGCCTGGTTGCAATCCTTTCAATATTTAAGGACAGAGGGGAAAAAACAAAATTCTACCAGCCAGACCAGACATACCAGAGATGTGTCAGGTTGAATAGGCACGGGTGAAGCTGTATTAAATAGCATAGATATTAAAACAATGGCCAATAAATTGGGAACTGCAGGAGGATTATTGGGTTCACTATTCCAGCCCCTAACTAACAGCAACCAAGTTCTCCAGGAAGGACTAAAGCATCTGGTTCTTACTCTGTCTGATTGGTACAGATTAATGAAGCAGCAAATCGAGGCAACAGATAATGCTATTGTAGCATTAGCTAACACAACCAGGATGGCTATTCAGTGCACACAATGGCAATAAAAAGCATTGAGTGTACTGGATAATATCATTGGAAGTTTAGAGTCAGGAAGAATGCATAAACACCTTTGGGCAATTCCTGCCATCAGGGAAAACATCGACCCTGGTTGGACCAAGGTTCTAGCCCACCACATCGCACACTTACCAACTGGGCTAAACTTAGACATTCAGGTAGCCACCCCAAAGGAAAAAGACTCATCAGCATGTGCAGTTCAGGCATACTGCTGGGTTGCACAAAGTCAATGGTTAAAATTTGCTCTTCCAGGTTTATGGCAATTAAAGGGCACAACAGAGGTGGAACTGTATAAATTGGATTCCCAGTGTAATGTGTGGAGAGACACAAAATATGATTGCCCATTACCACTTCAGGAGTACAAACGATGCAGACATAATAATGACTCATACGTATGCACTGTTGATACCATGAAATTTTAAAAGCCTCAGGTATACACCCTAGGGCACAAGTGCTTTTATATTGCTGCTGAACCAAATATTACAGTGACATTAAATTCTATATTCTTTCAAAATATCCCTGATAGTGGATTTATAGTAATATGCAATGTTACCAAAATAACTATTGGCAATGATTTATGAACACTGCATGCTAATGAATGAAAAAGCCTATGGGATAAGGACAGATTCCAATTGTGGAACTTGTCTTTTGCATATTTGGCAGCAGCAATTCATAAGGCAATACAGGATACCGAGATGTTCTACACCAAAGTAAAAAGTTTAGTAAACACATTGGGCCACGCAGCAATAGTTTTAAAAGCAGAAGGAAAAAAAATTACCCAGGTTCTCACTGAAGTAAAATACACCACTAAGCACTCATTCTGGGAAAGTATTTTTGGATGGTCACCAACAGCAACTGGGGTATTAAATCTTTTGATCCATCCAATAATTATTATTCTGGTAATTCAAGTTATGATGTTTATTACTGTGGAATGTATTGTATGTTGGATAAAAAAAAAAAAATTGTTCCCCTAAGATACAGAGCATTTTATGTTGTCCCAAAATACCAAAAAGGAATTATGTGTTAACTGGGAACATCCCAAATTAACAAGGGGCAACTGTTAGGAATTGACTTGGGCTTAACTAAGATGCCAATCTCCTTGCTGCAATGTGACTGAATCAGAAAGTGCCTCTCTGACACAAAGGTGCCAGGACATGCATTGAATAAAATTGTAACTCACTCTTTTTGCAATGTAACCAAAAACATACATTGGATGTGTCAGCATATAACCTTTTTGGATGTAACTTTTGTGTAGGCCATTGTGGCTTGAAACTACATAGAGTGCTAGGAAGTCGATAAGATATTGCTGAGCATATGTAGTCACTTATTGATTTAAAAGCAATAGAAGGTATTGGGAAAGATGGTCAAAATGATCAGAGGGAAACAGACCCGATAAACAGAGTTGGCCTTATCAGATGCCTGTTAGAAGGATGTGGGCTAGCCCAGGGCTGAGGGGTCAGGCCCCCACCTCCGGAGGGAGGGGTGGATCAGACCCTATCTTCCAGGGCAAGCCCCCCACACCAGTGACTAAGCAAGAAGGTACCCCAGATCTGGGCAACCAATGGGAGTACTCTACAGGCTTAGTACTGACAGCCCCTTAACATAAATAAGTAATAAGGGAAACTTGTATATAAGGGCTGTCTCGGGATCAGTTCTTTGCCTCTCATGGTGCTTGTCTACTAGTCCTTATAAGGGCTCCAGCTAGCTTGATGATTGGTCCCTTTTGGGACTCCTCTATCTAGGGAGTCCTACAACTGCATCATTTGGGCCCCCTGACTGCTTTCTTCTGGAACCAGACCATTGGCCTCTGATCACGTAAGAATATGTGCTTTTGTATGTATTTTAAGTAGTTCAGAGCAGGTGAGGGCATGTGTTAAATGCAAGTGTCTCTTTGATAATTGGTATGCTAATTGTTCTGATAATATTAAATAAATGCCTATTTGATTAAACAAAAAACTCATTACTATAAATAGCAAAGAAGTAATTCCCCACCCTCTCAAACAGCAGTATTTCCACTATATCCCGGGAATTAAAAGGGGCCCAACTTCACCAGGGTGCGGGAAAGTAAATTTCCCCCTCCCTTTCCTCGATGGGGACCTGTCTCACCCAGGTGCAGTAAAAGCAGCTGAAACCCTTTTAGGGACCTGCTTCACCAGGTGCAGTAAAAAGCAGCTGAAACCCCTCCCGAATAGGACCCCTGCCAAAGGACCTGCTTCACCAGGGTGCAGTAAAAGCAGCTGAAACCCCCTTTTCAGGACCTGCTTCATCCAGGTGCAGTAAAAGCAGCTAAAACCCTCTTGGACAGAGATCTGCCTCACCCAAGGTGCAAAAAGACAGTTAAACCCCTTTTATATTCCTACACCGTGATGAAGAAAGATCAAAAACAAGTTAAATCGAACAAGGGACACTGGTCATTCTGAAGCAGGCACTGTTTTGACAACCCATAGGATCCCACAAAGAAGTAGGGAAGTCCAGGTTAACACAAAAGGTGAAAAGAAGGTCATGCGAGAGCTTAAAGTACAGACAGGTCAACCTGGAATTGAGGGTAAATGTCAAACAGACATCATAATAGAAGAATAAAGGTGCTGGTTTTAAGCAGAGATGTCAAAGTCAGCGATAGGAGACTGGATATGGGAGGAGAGCACACGAGTGGAGAGAGGGAGTTGCGTGTCATCAGCATACAGGTGATACTGGAAGCCATGACATTCAATGAGTTGACCAAGAGAAAGAGTGTAAAGGGAGAACAGGGCCTAGGACAGAGCCTTGGGGAACTCCCACAGAGGGGAAACAACATAGAGGAGGTACCAGCAAGAGAAACAATGAAGGAGCGGTTTGAGAGATACGAAAAAAACCAGTCGAGAACGGAGTCCTGGAAACCAAGAGCATAGCAAATCCAGGAGAAGGTCACAGTCGACAGTGTCAAAGGCAGCAGAGAGATCAAGAAGGACAACAATGGAATAGAGTTCCTTAGACTTAGCTAAGAGAAGGTCATTGGTGATTTTGCCGAGGGCAGTCTCAGTCAAGTGGAGAGGGCAGAAGCCCAACTGAAGGGGGTCAAGGGAGGAATTAGTAGAGCAGAAATCAAGACTGTGTGTGTAGACAGTCAGTTTCAGGAGGTTGGAAGCCAAGAGTAGGAGTGAAATGGAGCAACAGCTGAAAGGGTCGGAGGGGTCAAGAGTGGTCTCCTTAAGGACATGGGAGACAGTGGTGTGTTTGAAAGCCAATGAAAATGACCCAGTAAAGAGAGAGAGATTGATTATGTGAAACAGAGAAGGCGCAGCAGTGGGGGCAATTGCTGTTAGGAGGCGAGAGGGGGCAAGTGGAGTTGGGTGAAGAGAGGAGGGATGTGACCTCATCAAGGGAAGCTAGGGAGGAGGAGAGGTGAATAGCAGGGAAGGAAATGTGGGAGGGAGAGGGTTGAGAAGCAATAACAAGATGGAGTTTATCAACGTTGTTGAAAAAGGAAAGATGCTGCAGAGAGAGAGGAAAGGAGGAGGACAGGGAGGCTTCAGAAGGGAAGCAAATGTTCAGAAGAGACAGCAGGGGTTGCGTTGTTGGAGTTGTTTGTATATATACCTGCAAAAAATTAAAGCTGTATTCATTCACTGCAATGAAAGGCCTATTCCATGATACCCCATTGGCACAGAAGTGCAATCCATATCATCACAAGTGAACTGAATTACTACTGTATTATCTACTAGATAACTGTTCAATAGATACCAATTGTATATATGTATTTGTGTATGTGTGTATATATGTGTATGTGTGTATATATGTATGTATGTATGTATATATGTGACCTTAGGCACTTTTGTAAATTTTGCTGATCTTTATAAAGTTGTCACTGAGCCTGTCTACACCAAAAATAAAATTACCCTGGGGTTAAATTAACCTGAGTGTGTATACCAAGAACAATGATCACAAGAGCAGTTTGTGTAACTTACCCCAAAGTGCTTGCACTAACTGTTCATGTGACTGATCTTAATGGATGAAAGTCATTAGAAGCCTTCAGGAGGTTGCTCAGCCACTAAGTAGAAGCAGTCACACAAATAGCTTTTCCCCTATGTTAATTAGCCCATGCCTAGTATTATTATCCATGGGTAAAATACTTCTGGGTATACAATATTTCATGTGAACATATCCAATGTCTGATTATTGCAATGTTGAGAGAAGTCCCATTCCCTCCACTGCAATATTCCAGTGAAAAGCAACATTAGAAAGGTTATAATTATAGCTCAGTAGTGGATTCAGCATCAAATTTAACAGATCAGCACATAAATTACAAAGCACTGCACCAGCAAAACAACTCGGAGTCATTAATCTGAAAGCCCTAAGGGCATGGATCCTAAAACAGATGAAAGCTTAGTTAATTGGTTAGACACAAACTAGAATCTCCCAAAGAGACGAGTTTTAGAAGGTCCAGCTCTTAGGAGAGCTTTGCTGTTGATAAAGACAAGAAAATGAGATTCCTTTCCAAAGACATTTGGAAAAGAGGGACTGTAATGAGGGCTGTACATTTGCTGCTGCAAATCTTATGATGGATCTCTAGATCTCCCTACACCTGGCCGTATTACTGCCTATCGGAATTACTTTTGAATTATTACAATTAAAGTGTTTTCTTCATTTCTGAGCATCTCATAGCTCTATACCTAGGAGAGCAGGGTGCTGGCTTAAAAAAAGAAGAATGAACTGTCTAGCTAGCACAGTCAGGAGAATCAAGACTCAAAACTTATACCTTCCTCAGCCCTTGCCTGGCAAACATTAATCAAAGCGAGAGGAAATCTGTGGCTAGACACTTCCTGCATCCGAGGGGGACTGACCTATCCTTTACAAACTTGGGCATGGGGGGGAAAAACACAGCACACACATAGCCTTTTATATTCATATTCATATGCCTCTCTGTACGCCTTCCTTCTTTTTCCACTACAATACAGCAGAAGAAATAAAGAAAGTTTTTTAACGTGCTGAAAGACAGGCATCAGCATTTGCATGCATTAATATATGAAATATGTTTTTGTTCAGTTCATGAAAGTCTGGAAATTAGAAAAGGAATGTATTTCTTGCCACACTGACCTTGGAATTCAGACGTCCACACCAAGTTGTATTCTCCCCACTACTTAAGAGAAATTCCTCTCGCTTTCTTGGGTGTTAATGAGACTGTGCAGAGAACAAAGATTTTAGACACACAAGTAGGCAGCGCGATAATACAGACAGCAAATGGAAACCGATCACAGCAAAGGGCCATTCTCACAGAAAAAATAATTATTGGAATTATTATTCACGTAGCTATCACCACATGAATCAAACAATATAGCTATTCTGAGAGCACTGCAGCAACAAATAGCTAAGAAAGCATTTTGTAATTTCACTTTTATAATCATGACCCATAGTTATCTGATTACATTCCCATCTTCAGTGCAACATTTCAACACAGACCTTATAAATATTCCATAAACAACAAACCTTTCAGTTTAAGAAAGAAGTTAAGGCCCTTGCAAATTCAGTTCTGCTTCAAAAAGCATGGAAATTGCAAGTTAAGGCCATGGCCTTAACTCATGCGTCACAAAAGCAGCAAAGAATGTACACTATCAAACTGTTCTCCCGTACAACTTAGGATCCATATATCTACACTTAGCCTTGGTCTTCCATTCCCAATCCTTTTCCCTTTCCAGACTGACAGCAACACTGAAGCTAGAAAACAAGAGTGTGTCAAGAGGCAGCTTTTATATGGCTTCGGAAGAATAGGACAGCCTTAACTTCCATGCCATGTGAATCCAAGTAAACCTGCCCTTCCAAGCCTCAGACGAATAGGATAAATGTTCATGCTTTATAATGGACCCTGAATGCTGCCCCCACCAAAGTACTGCCACATCATGGTGCTCCTTAGGAGGCATGGCCACTTTAGAAAGGGCTAGATGAAGGCCTTACCCCACCCCTTTTCTGATAGTCCTGCCCCCCTTATAGAGCGTAGGCTTAGACTTAGAAAAGCCCACCTGCACTGGGCCTAGGGTCCACGTCATATTTGTTCTGGGATCTGGACCATGTCAGCGGCAGTTCTCCAGACCAGGTCCATCTGGGTTGGCCCCTTGCTGCCATCACATCTGAAAACACCCATAGTGGGAAATGAAGGCAAAAAGACAGAGAGGACTGGAGTACGGCCATGAAGATCCTTGCAAGGAGTATGTTTGGTAGAATATCTTCACAAGAAACCCTTTCATATCCATTTCAAACAAACTTATTATTCACTCGGTAGATTTGAATCATTATAATTGTTCACAGAACATACCAAAAACAAACAAAAAAATACCACTTCACTCTTTCATGTGAACCGTATGCCACCCATCCAGGAACTGAAGTAATAACGTGGAATTTAGGTGACTAGTCATATAGCACAAATGACTAATGAGCAAGTACTCAGATGAGTTAAAACTTTATGCATTACCTAAAACTGCACACTAATTATTCATTTATCAATGGTGAATTATGAATAAATTAATAAAACCCATGAACTGGTCAAAGATTTTGCAAATCTAAGACAAAATACAGCCACTAAAGTACTAATTATGAAGAAGTTGATAAGCTCTTAAGAATAGTGAAACCAGAGAAATGAGTTGTGGGGGAGTTGAGCCTTATATTTATTTTTTTTAAAAACATCTTTGCCCAATTTCTGCATTTCACATTTCCATATAATTCAAGCTTTTTATATTATATGGGATAAAAAAATATCTACTACTTTATATATGGTAATTTCATACCTGAAAGAGGTCTGTAAATAGAACTAGAACTAGATATTTTATCATCTAAAACATTTTTGCACTGCATGAAGCTCTTATATTGGTGTCACAAGTTTCTGGTCATGGTTACAGAAAATCCTATTTGCAGCCTAAACAAGTTGATTCCAGAAATAGCACATATTTGTTGTCTAGTCGTGTCAAATATTGAAATTGATTATCTTGAGTTGCTGCAATATGTTGGCAACCATTTCATTCCTCTGAAGGAATGATTGCTATACAACTGCTAGCAAAGCCCTTTTGCACTAATAACAAATGGAATAAAACCTGTGGCAAATGGCTGAAATGGCCATTCCTAAAGTTAAGCTTCTAAATCCAAATATAGCCACAAATACAAATGGGTCAAGGTTTTCAAAGGTGTCAAGCAGTTGCTACTCCTATTGATTTTGGCGGCTACAAACCTAAAACCCTTTTCTCAAAGAAGTTCCACTGAAGGCCCCTCTGGAGTGAGTGGTTTGAGGACTTTAATCAGTACAAATCATGTTGCCTAGAACCTCCAAAAGACATCACTTCTCTTTACATACCCACATACGAATTTCAAAGTCAAGCAGTACAATAAGAACGTTGGTGTTATAATGCCGGATATCAAATGTTTTAATAAATAAATAACTGGGTCAGACCAATAGTCCATCAAGCCCAACTTCTTGTTGTCAACAGTGCCCACACTCAGTCACTTCAGAGAAGTGTCCAACAGGTCATAACGGAGTTGTCCGTTTCCTGCTGTTCACATAAACTCATCAGTCAGAGGTTGCATTCCCTGACCTACTTGAATCCTCGGGCAGATAGCCACTTTTGTATGTTTGTATGTGTTTTGTAAGCTGCCCTGAGCCTTATTTGGAAGGATGGAGTAAAAATTTGAAAAATTTAATTTAATTAATTAATTAATTTAGGACTCAACACACAAGAGTCTCCTTCACTTCAGAGGGACCCATGCACATGCTGCTTGCCAAGATACACATTCACTGCCAGAGGATCACACTGTAAATGTGTGAACATGAAGCCAACGTTTCTGCACTTGATGGTTCACAGGACAATCAGTTTAAACCTGCCCAAGTATTAATAAAATCAGGGGGCACAACACTCATTTATGCAGATAGATGCACAAGAATGCCAAAGTGCTGTATCAGACTTAAGTGGGTGCCAATTCTTCATTCACAGCAAGTGACAACTATGCTCAGCTCGGGGGAGTGGGGTGGGTGTGACACTGCATGTACATGCAAGAGAGGGTGATAGCCAATGATGCCGCAGCATCGTTGCCTATCACCCTCTCTCCTGTGTACATGCAGTGTCGCCTCCCTGAGCTAAGCATAGGCCTTCCTTATGACCAGCACTTAAATATGGTCTGACAGTTTATAAATATGCCTCCAGGTACAGAGGTGTGTTCCACGATCCCACATTAAACGCAGCAGTCTGGTGACCACTGTTATGCTCTACCACAATGGATACTTTTAGAGTGCGCCCTTGCTGAGTCGGGTTTAAACGCACCTGGCAGGTTCCCCAGCCTGTGGTCTGTTTGCGCAACTGACTGACCCACACACACGCACCCACACACCGCACCATAGAGTTGCAGGCAGATCGCCTGATGCTCTAGGTTGCTCCACTCCAATATCTGGCGGTGCACATTTACACAGACGGGATACCTAGAGCTACCACAGCCAGCCCTGGGGCAGCCCATCTTTCTAAAAGCACCACAGCCTCTCATTCTTAATGAGGATTTGTTACCCACTTAATTTCAGTGCAGCAATTTGGCCCGCACCTATGCACAGCAAAACCCTCTTATGCACCTAAGCAAATGAGGATTGAGCCCAGGGTGGATAAAAAAACTTCTTTTAATTATTATTTTAAAAATATTTTTAGTATTTAATTAGAAATAAAATATAATTTTAAATATACTTCTTTAAAATCAAATTAAATGTATGCCAACCTGTGCTATGACCTAAACTTACTATAATCTATTTAAATAATTAAAAATTGCAACTTAGTGATCCCTCTTTCAACTTTAGTTAATGAATTAAAGCAGGTGTGGGGAACCTTTTTTCTCCCACATACCTTTTTGAAAATTAGTAGAAGTTCCATGTGCCACATAGGATTTGGGGGTGGGGCACATAAGGGACGTGCTCAGGATGGGGATCCGAAGATCATGGATCCATCCCTATCCTTGACTGCTTGCCCTCATGTCTGCTTTCTTCCCCTGAGCTCAATTTTTCACTGCTTGTGTGTAGGGACTGGTTCCATGAGCCAGAACCAGGGATTGGAAAGAGGTTAAGTGAAAAATAACTTCAAGCCAGAGGTTCGCCATCCTGAGCTAAAGGCTGCAGCTTTGTGTACAATATTTGAGGGAAATCTTTACCTTCAGGGTCAAACATAAATATAACTCAACTGGTCATGTATTTAATGTCACAATCTCTCAAGGATTTGCACACACGTTTAGCTTGTAGAGTGTTTTTCCTTTGACTTCCCTGAATCTACTCACAGAAGCACTTTGAACAAGTTTGTAAGGGTGAAGACCTATGCATTCAGTTCTACAATAACTTCTGCCAGCACATTATAGTGTACGCTTCGTTTGTGTGCATCTCTGCTAAACTCAGTGGGACTAGGCATGGTGTGGGATGCTCTGTGTTGCCCAACGTATTTTGAGAACTGAGCCCTAAAGAAGTACTAAACTTAATGAGATCTTTGTTGTCATCTTCAGCAATTTCAGGATCAGTCCACATGCAGAGCTGTCAGTCCCAAATGTGAAAAAAATCATGACTCAGTTCCCTCAAAATAATGAAATATGCATAAATGTGTTCTGTTGTAGACCATCTATCCTCCTGGTAAGCAAAAAGAACAGACCAAATCTAGTGTAATGGTAAATAATCAAATCAATGGGCAAAATGAGATGTTAGTCCGGTGCAGAAGCCATAGTGGACAGAGCCCAGAACGGGTCGGGGCATTGAACACACATGCCTGCAGTCAGGGCACCAGCGAGAGCAGGGAGCATGCCAAACATGCAGCCCAACCCCCACCATGATGAGCAGCCATGACAGCCAACAACAGCCAGCCATGGTGGTCAGCCATGGCAGACCCAACCCAGGCTGTGTCTGCCGGCCCGAACAGACATGATAGTCCACTGTGGCCTGCTCCTTAGCCTGGACTGTGACTTCGGGAGTTTCCCGAGGTAAGAACATGAGCTTGCTGGTGACATGACCTGGGGCAATCCAGGGTCAACATCTGGAGGTGCCTGCACAAACGTGCAGGTGAGGTTCTGGCCATAGCATGACAAAGAGGGTCATAGTGGGCCACTGTCACTTTTGTTTTTACCCAATGTGCTGCAATAGTTGTCTACTGAAGAAACTGAATGTTTCAGTAGGAAAATAACTAAAACAGCACAAATGAAAAGCATTTGGAAGGCTGGAAAGCTCCCCTTTCCATGAGCTTCCACTTGTCTCACTGGTTGGATCAGGAGGCACTAGTACAGCAGGTGCCCAAGTGTGCTGATTCTGGGGAAAAAATTGTCTTAGTGTTCTGCATTGGGACATTTGGCCACTAGAGCACTCTGAATACAAGAAATTGATGTATAGTATGTGTTGTGAACATAACTCTCATTGTTTTATCTTATGATTTGTTTATAAATATGGTAGCCTCTGATATTACATGTCTGGGTCTCTTACTGCTGCAAGTACCAGAATACAACATGGCTACCACATCATTTAATTCCTCATGTGTAATTCCAATGGGTGTAATCGAATTGTTTTATTAAGACGTATTTTTGTTATGTAAAAAATTCTATTATGTCATTGTGAGGAATGTGAATAGTAATAAAATTGTAAATTTGTTTTGTTTCTTTTTTAGATTGATGCTCCAGAGGCTACCAACAGTGTAATATGTAACAGTCATGTCCAACGACATATGCATTCTTCACGTAGTTTCTGGTGGATCAAATCTGGGAGATATACAAAAGTTCACTCCATCGACTTGGAAAAATGTGATTCATTGTGCAGAATTGAGACTTTCAAAGTGGAAAACATTGAACTATACTACAATATGTGAAAAACTGCCAGATCTATATGACCACAGAGACGGTAGCCCATATGCTTTTAAATTGCCACGTGTACGATGATCTTAGAATTAAATTTCTAGACTTTACTTTGACAAAATTCCCAGGTAGATCTGATTATGTGCTGCTCCAAGTTTTATCAGATAATTCAGACTCCCAGGTGCTTTGTAACACTACCTCTTTTCTACTACATGTTTACTATCGCAGGAAAAGTTTTTTAAATTTTAGATTTTCACAAGAATGTACTGATGTCGTGGGAGTTACTTTGTAGGGCAGATTTTAATAGTAAGGTTCGCATATTTTGAATAGCCTGGATGCTGTTCTAAACTGGTTGTCTTTGTGTAATTTGTATGGGTTTGAATGTATTTAAATTGTGTATAGTTTTGATTATTACCCAAACGATTGGGAAGGTTAATGTTTCAAATTATACTTCCCATATTTTAAGGCTTATGATTTTGTACATGGTTATGGAACCAATTTATATGTATGTTTCTCTTGCAATGGCCATCGGCCACGCAATAAAGATTTATTACTTTATTATTATTATTATTATTATATGAAGATCATCATGGATACCACTCTAGATGCTACAGAAACTTAGCTGCTGTTCCACTTTCTCAACCCACCAGTGAGGAGATGTTGTGTAGCAAGATTATTCAGAGGACACTGGTATTGTGTTCACAGGTAAATCACCTCAGTACAAGTTCATATGGTGTACTTCCAAAGATATGTATTTTTTGTAACCAAACTGCAAAGAAGAGCAGAGGACAGAAGGAGCCACTAGGAATATGTGAGAGTGTGATAATGCCAAATACAATATTAAGGAGGCTGCAAAAATACTAAATGATCAAACCATGATTGTGAAGTATGGAGATGTAGACTTCAAAGCAAAGGAGGTTCGATACCACCACTCTTGCCGTAAACACTGTCAACTCCGCAGAAAGACAGCAAACTTAGCATCTCAAACAAAGTAATCTGACAGCAAATGCCGAGCTGCACAATGAAAGGCCTTTGCTAAAAGAATACCTTATGTTAATAGAAACATCATTTGCTAAAAGAATACCTTATGTTAATAGAAACATCATTTGTGGATGCAATTCTGAACGTTAATCATCTGTTCATAGACAATAACTGTGCCACTTGTCAGTAGGAGTGGATAGCACAGAATACAGAAGTGATCACCTTGCTGAAAAGCTGCTCAATCACTTTAATGGTAAATTAAAGATGGTCAATGTTTCTAGGAAGGAAGGGAATGTGCTTTACCCCAATTCCATGGAACAAGAAGCTGAAATAGATGCTGCATACCAATTTGCTACATCTCCATGTACTCGTATTGCATTTCATTTGAGGTCGTCCCTCATCTTACAGTTTAAAAACAACTGTGACGAACTGCCTAATCCAGTCACAACAGAAGCAATAAAAAAGGGTCACACATGTGCTCCTGATGATGTACTGTCATTTTTCAACATTATCTATACAGGCAGCACTGAAATAGAAGGAAACAGTGGAAGAAGTAACAGGCTGGTTCGTTCCTCCGCTGAAGATGCTCTTTACGCTGTCACTCAAGGTACTATCAAACCTTCTAAACACCTGACAATGGCACTTTGTTTAAAGAGCATGGTTGGAAGCAAAAAAGTTTAAACTATTTTAAACAAGTTTGGAAACAGACCTGGCAACATCAGACACACAAAGACAGCTATGCACACCAAATAAATTGACCTGCATACCGGGATTATCTACTATAGTTGCACGGAATAATTATGATGAAAATACAAAGAAGTTATCTGGATTGGGAACACTGCATGACACTTTCAGGATATGCATCCAGAACACTACCCAACCTGAAACTGTACCGGTAGCAGTTCCTGGCTCTAACTCCAATGCTGAAGTTGAAGTGGTGCAAGCAATTCCTTCTTCACAGCATAGCTGATTGTCATGTATTTCCTATTATAAGCATATATTTTTGGCCATCGTGTTCCTAATGTATTAATTTTGAGTTTCTATATGTTAACTTTTTGTTTCAAAGTATTGGATTTGTGTTTTGCAGTATTGATTTCTAAAATCAACTTCTGTGATTAGCTTGGTTCAGGCTGAAGCTTCTTCAGCTACATTCCAATGAGCTTTTTTCTAAACTTCCCAAATGAACTTTCACCGTATCCAAGGAAACAGTCAAATGGCTAGGAGTTAGAGGGCAGATCAAAGGCCTCTTGCCAGTCGAGGTGTCTGGAACCTTATCTGTTATGTGTCTAGATGACGAATGATCAGGCCATAAACATCTCCAGACTGAGAAGGAAGATTTAAGTAGGTTTTTTCTAGCTAACATATCTATTTAATTAATGGTTGAAATAACCTTGAAGCTTTGGTTATTCTCTCTGTAATCTGACAATTATCTTTGATAAAAATATAAGGTTTCTATTCAAACCTTGAAGGAAATTTAAAAACTTTACTTGTTCAGAATTAAGAGAGCCAATTAGAATCCAGTGTATTTCCTTGCTAACTGACGTCAGCAACGTCAGTCCTCAGGAATGTGAGCCTCCCATGCAGGCAAGCTTAAGAAGGGAGACAAGAGCTTTGCTCTTTAGACTGAGATTCCACACCTCATGTTGGAGTTTCTTTCTCACCAACATCTTGGCAGACAAAGGGAAGAACTGGGAAGAATGTAATGTATTACTCTTGATATCTTTGAGCCAATGAATTGAGCATATGTTAAGCTTTTAGAAGCTTTTTTCTTAAAATAGAGATGTTTTAAGATCATGTAATTTTGATTGGCTATCCATGCTATTCTATGTAAACTACTGATATTCTCTATTTATGTTTAAGTAAACTACGCTTATATTTTTAATATATTCTAAAGTCTCATGTTCCTTTATTTATAAATATATTGTCATTTTACAATACTTGCTTTGCTAGTCTAGTATCAAAGTGAAGTGTAAACTCATTTTATACAACTTGGAAAAAGTGAAGCCCAATCTAGTATGATTAGTTAAGCTAGGCCATAAAGCTCACTTTCCATTTGTAATAAATGGGATCATGCAAAATGTGACATGATGTTTTCAGAACTCAACAAAAGGATGATACACAATCATACTACAAGAGGAAAGTGGCACCATATTTCAACTATCCTGTCACATCTGTCCTCCTGAAGATATTACCAGTTACAAGAGAAGAGATCTGTACTGGATGACATGCACTCATCTGCCACAGAAAAAACCAGTGATGGCTGGATGGAATAGTTGTGTTACTGATGACCCACTGTCCAATCAAGTAATTAGTTATATGGAAAACATTACCTTACCACCAATACAGATGGACACTGCAGCAGAAACAATGAGAATCTGCAATTGGGAGACAAGCTATGATAATTCAGATAGCAGAAGCACCAAAGTATAATAAATTATTTGTAGGCCATGGAGGATTTCATATTTCATTAGCATTCTTTGCATAATTTGGTCACATTTTCGAAGAATCAGGTGGTCCAGAAATTCTGAGAGATACAGATGTGCTTGTTTCTGGTTCCCAGATGGTTTCCTTAATAGCAAACACTTCAATCATTGCTGAAGGTTGAATCCCTTACTATCACTTGTATTTCATGTGCTACACTTATATAGGTTATTGAGGAAAATGGAGATATTCAATGCAATGTTCATGAACAATTTCTTAAAATCTGCGATGGTTTGTCTCCAAACACACTGAAGGAAGTTGAAGGATCAGCAGAAGTAATCAGTTTTCTCGATCTCTATAAACAATTCAATGATGACACTCACAATGGCAAACATGGAAGAGCAGAAATGTACAGAATGATGTATATAGATTTAGTAAATTTGTATCTAATGTTTAGTCAGGCCTATCGAATCAATGACATGAATCTGTTCATCTACTGTTTGGGGGAAATGTGTGCAGTATTCTTTGCAGTAGGGCTGAAACGAGGGGGGGCCAAATTCTCATGAGGAATTCACGAGAACCAAATGGGAGGGCAAGAACTCACATTTCCTCACCCCTGGCCCTCTTGAGTTCCCGTGAATTACTCGGGGGGCGGTCTCATGCAGGGGGCCTGCACAAGGGCTGGAGGTGAGCAGGGGACAAAGACAAGCCCAATGAGTACCACCAGCCCCTGACTGGCCTCCATGTCTGCGGGGGGGGAGGGAAAGTTCGGGTGGGGACAGGGGCAGGGGCATACTTACCATCTTGGGGGTCCCAACCGCCCCCACACACACACACACACGGTGCTCCATACATCACTGAGCCCCTTCACGGGTCTTCAGTTTAAAAGAAAAAAAAACCCACAGTTGGAGCATGCTCAGAGCACTTCTCAGCTCTGCATGTCCTTTTCAAAGATGGTGGCCGCAGGGCCAAGCAGCTCTTCTGAGCCTGAACAGCCCTGCGTGTGCCATCTTTAAAAAGGGTATGTGGGACTGAGCATGTTCAGAAGAGCTGCTCGGCCCGCCGGCCACCATCTTTGAAAAGGGCATGCGGAGCCAAGCAGCATTCTGAGCATACTCCAGCTGTGGGGGGCAGGGTTTCTTTTACACTGAAAACCCAGGATGGGGCCCAGCACAGTGTGGAGCACTGCAGGGGGTTGCCCCCCCAGTTGATAAGTACGCCCCTGCCCCCAGCGGAACTATCCCTCCCCCTCCCAGACATGGAGGCCAGGCAGGGGCTGGAGGTACTCATTGGGCTTGTCTTTGTCCCCTGCTTACCTCCAGCCCTTGCACAGTCCCCCATGTTTATTTGTAAGCCGCCTCAAGCTGCTTGATTGCTGTAGAAGCGGGGCATAAAAATGTATAATAAATAAATCATAAATAAATAAATATCCCACAGCAGAGAAATACCCCCCCGCCCAACCCCCAACCTTCACCCGTCTCTGTCACCAAAAGCCCGGCGGAACAGCCAGGTCTTACATTGTCTACAGAATGAGGGGAGGTTCGGGGACAGTCAGGCCTCCGTCGAGAGGGAGTTCCACAGCCTCGGTGCAGCCACCGAGAATGCCCTCCTCATTGTCATCACCCAAGATACATTTATTTATTTATTTATTATTGCACTTCTTAGCCGTCCCCTCATGTCCATGGCATCTTGGGGTGGCTTACAACATATGACCCACCTCTTCCGCTCTGCCCTCTTTGACTCTTCACTCCCCTCTCCTAACTCCTGCTGGTACCTACCATCCAGTACAATCTGTTACCTGAGGTCTGTGTACTCATATCCTCACCACACGGACCAGCCAGTCATCATTCTTGATGTTACCAAGCCAAGCACGTGCACCTGGGAGCTCCCATCTTCATGAATGTTACACCCCTTGGATTTCCCTCTGTTCCCCTTCCTTCCTCTCCCCCTCTGTCTCTCAGATTGTAAGCCCTAGGGCAGGGACCATGTCTATTTCATTACTTTGTAAAGCACCAGATACATAGCTGGTGCTATATAAATGCTTGCTAATAATAATAATAATAATATAAAATAACAATGAATACAATAACAATAAAACACACAATTTAAAACATCTAAAAATCCCCTAAAAACAACCAGCACCCCCCAAACCTTTTCTCCCATCCTCCCCCTCCCCTTCTTCAAGGCCTGGGAGAACAGCCAAGTTTTACAAGCCTGGCAGAAGGCCAACAGACTCAGGACAAGACGGGCTTCCTCTGGGAGGGAATTCCATAGTCGCGGCCCGGCCACCAAAAACGCCCTCTCCATTGTGGCCCCCCACTTTACACGGGGGACCTCCAGAAAGGCGCCTCCGGCAGACCAAAGGGGATGTTCTGGGACACAGAGGGTGAGGCAGTCCCTGACGTATAAGGGGCCAGGACAGTATAGGGCTTTATAGGCCAAAACCAACACCTTGAGTCTGGCTCGGTGGGCTATAGGCAGCCAGTGCAGCACATGGAGCATGAGGGTGATGTGTTCCCATCTGGCTGTCCCCATCAGGAGATGAGCCACCGCATTCTGCACCAGCTGAAGCCTCCAAACCAACATCAAGGGAAGCCCCACGTAGAGCGCGTTGCAGTAGTCTAGCCTCGACGTAATGAAGGAATGGATGAGGGTGGCCAGGTTGGGTCTCGAAATATATGGATGCAGCCTCCGCACCAGNGCTGGTCTCCACTAGGCTGGGGCTGGCTGAAGTGCTGGAGACTGGGCATGAAGTGAGAGAAAGTGCTCTCGTTCCATTGGGAAATAACAACCTTTCAGAAGGGAGGAGGAAATCTACTGACATTTCCCATAAGTTTCCGCTATTTTGACAATTTCTGGTATTACTAATAATACTAGAAATTACTGAAAAATACGATAATACTGGAAATTACCAGAAATTATTGAAAGGGTGGGAAATAGTGGGAAATAATGGAAAATATCAAAAATGCCCAGTACATTTCCTCCTCGTGTAAATGAACGTGAAAGAGCTGTTTCCACTGGAAACAGCACTGAGTGTTTCATTTTAGCTCTACTTGAGACTGCAGCTCTGATACAGCAGCAGCAGCCCCTGTAGGTGGGGAGGATTCACTACGGGCTACACAAGCAAGCAGCTATGCTTAGAGTCAAAGAGCAGCCTTGCTCTGAGCTGGATATGTGCTGCAGTTTTAGGGGGCCAGTTCAAGACCTCAGATACCACATTTTCCAAGAAACATTGGTTTCTCTTGGAAACTGAATACACAGCCCTAGTATTTGTGGTTTGAATACGGAACCTGAAAAGGTGTTTTTCCCCATATGTTTGTGTTTTATCAAAACCCAAATGCAGAGTCTTACTTACACATTCAACATTATAGGGGTGTGCATGTTGTTTTCATTAATACAATAACGATAATGAAAATTGTCGTTTTCATTATCATTATTGCAATAACGAAAACAAAAAATAATAATAATAATAATAATAATGAAAATAGAGGACAGTACGTTACCAATGGGCACTTTTAGACACACGTTAAAGTTTCGGATGTTTCAATCTTCTGGGTTTACAAGTCCACAAGTAAGTTCCGGATTCCTTTTTCACACACATTCTGCCCTGAGGCAGTTCCTGGATGCATTCTTCACACACACACTGCCCTGAGGCAGCCTGAAGTAGTCGCAGCTGCAAATGTGACAGGCTGCCATGGAAACCAACTAACCACAACTGCCTGGAGCAAAGCAGTTTACCAGGAGAACCTTTTACACACAAAAGTTCTGGGCGAAGTTTCACACAGAAGTTCAAAGATCCGGAAGTTTAAGATTTGGATGGGTGATTTAGACACACAGAAAGTTCTGGATGTTACAGCAAACATCCAGGAGAAATGTGTGTCTAAAAACACCCAATGTTTGAAAATTTAGATAAAGGGAACCGATTCTAGAAGCAATTGAATGTTGGGATTTTAAGAAAAGCTCCATATGCATTCATGGCTACAACTTCTTTATCTTCCATCCAAATTGCATGCAACCTGTGAACATAATGTCCCTCCACAGGCTTAACACTCTGGTAAACTTTCAGAAAGATTGGATAAAGGGTCCTGATGGTACAAGACATTAACTTGAAAATACATTTCCAGCTGTAACATTTGTATATTCCATCCTGTTTACAAGGCATTTGGCAGGAATGTATCACATACCTTCCCTGTCATATCTGCCAAACTATAGAACAATTTGATAAAGGTCCCCAATTTTATAAGCAATTGAAGTTGTCCCCTCGATGACCATTATTCAGATAAATAGCAGCACATGCAGTGCCAGTCAAAAGCAGGCACCTGGCATGGCAGGGGGAGCGAGGCTGTAGGAGGGAGGATGGGGAGCAACCCAAAAGACTGACAGACATTCACTGGCCAATTACTGCATGCTTCCAGCTTTACAGGACCAATCGGTAGTGACTTTGAGGTGGGCATAGGGAGCGGTCCTTAGGCAGGCATAGAAGGGAAACAACTGGGACTTTAGGGATAGCATCCCAGAAATCAGGAGACATAGTTTACACATCCGGGCTGGACAATTATCATCACAATCACATCCTGCAACACTGTGACAGAGGACATAACAGCATCTCTATTGGCTCTTTCCTAAACAGATGCTTCTGACTTCCCAGTAACAAGTGAGGAAGAGATGTTGGGATGGTCACAGCACAGAATGAGGATATGTGGTTGGCATTTCTGCTGGCTGATTGGCATCACAAACCAATCTTATACCACAGTGACACGTAAGAGAATCCCTGGAATAGGCTCCTTCTCTGCATATGCTGTGCAGGCATATACAATTGGGACCCTTTATCACATCTTTCTGATATTTCTGATCATGAAAGTGTGAGATACAGCCCTACAAATTTCATGTACACTGGTTGGAGTACAAAGATGTTGCAGCCAGAAATACATTTATAAGTTAATTGCTTATACCACGAGGACCCTTTATCCAATCTTTCTGAAAGTTGGTAGAAACAGTAAATATGGGAAGTAGTGTAAACATGCCAAGTTTAATCTACATTAAATGTGAGGCAAAGAAGTTACAGCTAAGAATTATATGAAGATTTTTGCAAAATAATATAACTAAACCGCTTATAAAATTGTATTCCCTTATCTAATGTTAATTATGCACTTATTAGGAGCATCACCTGCCACCTTTGGAGGTCTTGGATACACAGTACTTTACCAGATGTGTGAACTTTGGTATACCTCTCATACCAATGAGAGGTATGTTCATAGCACTTACTACATATCACTTTCTTGTATTCAGAGTCCTCTAGCGGCCAAACACCCCAATGCAGAACAGGAAGACTATTTTTTTCTGAATCAGCACACTTTTTCTAGTAAGAATCGACCTTCAAACCTTTTGGCCTCAGACATGGGAATAAAACACTGTGGGCACCTGGACGAGAGGGATTAATGTGTAGAGTGAGGCTGTTCAATGTGCATAAGTGGAATTAAGGAAACAGGCTCTACCACAACTTACACTATGCTTCCTTTGCATTTCTAATTGTAGTAGGACATGGGCCACGTCTGCCCTTTTTCCTCCTACACTAACTTCCTGCTTGAGGATATTAGCAAGTAACAGAAGCTGGCATTACAATCAGCTTTCTTCCATGTACTGCTCATATTCAAAGACAGTTATCCCTGCAGTTGTAAATGTATTCCATCATTTCCTCACACAGTTTATTCATCCCAAGAGGCAGTAGTGTGTCTGCTCTTCGTTTTTGACTGATAGATTAAGCAATATTTAAGCAGGTGCACATTTACACTTAAAAGAGCATAAAACATGAAGACTGAGGCACATGCAACTACTAGGCAAAGAAAGACTACTTAGTCCTTTAGCAGGATGAAGGGAAATTCTCCCCTGCTCCCATACCAACACACCCTTTTTAAGAAGGGATTTTACAGGAAATGGTTCATGATCCATTTTCTGTTTGCTACCCATTTAATTAGAACTATTAACTGCAGTGACAGCAAACATGAAATGCAAACATAATCCTCACCTAAAAATGTATTTCCTCACCCCACGCTTCTCTGGTCCCGATTCTACCTTTTTTGTGCCTCTGTCATTTGACAGAATATTTGTGTATGTTCCCCCATTCCACCACTCTCACATCTATGCTCCTCATGTAGCTGGTCCTTTTTATCCCTTACAGTGAGTTATTGGAAAGAATTTTCTGTCACAGCAACAAACTGTAGAGTGGCTCCTGGCCAACTCTTGGTGTGTGATTAGCCAGGAAGCTGAAGCACAAAAGGGGCAGAGATGAAGTTTCCATTCAAATGGACTTCTCCTCTCTCACACTCAGGGCCAGCCTTAGAAGTTGTGGAGCCCAGGGCTAAAATAAAATGCAGGACCCCTATAACCTCTCCCTCCATAGTTGCAGCCCTTTAGCCCTTTCCTGCAGGGCCCTAGCAGGTAGAGGGCAAGGCCTTGCAGGAAGCAGACACTCTGGGGGCTAAGAAGCAGAGAGAGGACCACACAGAAATAGCCTATCCTGGGGCTTTCAGAGCACTCAGCTTCAGGAGGAAAGGCCAGTCTGCAGGGCTCCCCTCCAACCACGACCACAACTTTGAATTGACAAAGAGGTAAGCACATCTCAATATTGGTCACTATTGTGAGTGGCTTATTGCTTTAGTAACTGTGCGAGTACCTACAAGGGTTTCATACCACTAGTATAAATTAGGATTGCCTGTGAGAGCCTGTGTTCGAGCACAGAGAAACCCAGGCAGAGTGAGACGCTGGCAGAGTTGCTGAGAGTTGGGTCTCTGCAAGAGTTCAGCTACAAGGGGAGGAGGCTCAGGGAGGTAGGCTCTAAGCTGTAACAACCCTAAGGGCACCTGACCTTTGGGAAACCAATAACTCTAATAAAAATAAAACAAATAAATATAAGAAAAGGAAAGGGGGAAGAAAAAGTAGCTGTCAGCAAAGAGGGCCAGACAATAGGGGAGTTCGCCAAACAATAGGCTGTAGGTGGGACAGAGGCCTAGCCACTAGTATAAATTAAGATTGCCTGTGAGAGCCTCTGGTCGAGCACAGAGAGACCCAGGCAGAGTGAGATGCTGGCAGAGTGAGCTGCTGGGAGCTGGGTCTCTGCAAGAGTTCGGCTACTAGGGGAGGAGGCTCAGAGGGGTAGGCTCTAATCTGTAACAACCCTAAGGGCACCTCAACTTTGGGAAGCCAAAAATTTTATTTTATAAAAATAAAATTAATAAATATAAGAAAAGGAAAGGGGGAAGAAAAAGTAGCTGTCAGAAAAGCGGGCCAGACAATAGGGGAGTTCGCCATGGGAGGTAGCCTGGAATTGTGACTTGGTTCGTGTGAGTTTAGGTAAGACCTCCCCTCTGTTTATTAACTCATTCTCTTAGCTATATAGATTAAGCTAGATACTCAATGCAGTGGTATAGTCTGTGAAATGTGCCCTGGTAGCTAGCAAGCACTAAAAGAAGGAAGTAGCATGGAACCCCTGTTACTAAATCCCTAACCTAAAAGGCCTCGAGTTCAGCAACTCAGGAAGCATAAACTCCGTTTAAGTGTTCCTTCCTTTTAAAAAGGAGATACAGACAGCAGTCTAGCAGCAGGATGGGGGCTAGCCAGTCTTTTGCACAGATTGCAACATGTATGGTTGTATGTGTGATTATCCCTGTTGGGGAGAGGTCATACATGTGCACCCAGTACAAAGAGCTTCTAGCTCTCAGAGAGCATGTGAAGTCTCTGGGGGCTAGAGTGGCAGAACTGGAGGAGCTGAGGCAGACAGAGATACATTTAAGTGTCTATATGCAAATGCTAGAAGTCTAAAAGGTAAGATAGGAGAATTAGAGTGTATGGCACTAAATGAAGATCTAGTCATAATAGGCATCCCAGAGAGCTGGTAGAATGAGGCTAACCAATGGAACACAGTAATACCAGTACAAAATATATTGAATATGACAGAGTAGATACAGCTGGGGAGGGGTTGCACTATAAATTAAGGACAGCATTGAGTCAAGTAGGATTAAAATTTTACAGGAAGTGAACTGTATTCTGGAATCTCTAGAAATTCCATGCGTAGTGGGGATATCATCCCCCTGATCAGGACAGTGAGACTGACTATGAAATGCTAATGGAGATTCAAAAGGCTACTGAAGTCTGAAACATAATAATAATGGGTGAATTCAATTACCTTAATACTGACTGGGTGAATGTCTCCTCGGGGCATGATATGGAGGTAAAGTTTCTAGATGCCATAAATGACTGCTTCTTGGAGCTGCTGGTCCTGGAACTAACGAGAGGAGCTACTTTAAATTTAGTCCTAAATGGAGTTCAGGACCTGGTATAGTGATCATAATATAATCATATCTGAAATAATTACTGGAGGGAGAATGGTAAACAAAACTACCGTAATAATATTTCACTTTAAAAAGGGACACTATGTTAAAATGAGGATGCTAGTTAGAAGGAAACTAAAAAGAGCAGTTGCAAGGATTAAATGTCTGCAAAAGGCAAGGAGACTTTTTAAAAACACTATCTTGGAATCCCAGATTAAATGTATACCATAATTTTTAAAAAGTAGCAAAGGACCAAACATCTGCCAGCGTGGCTAAATAGTGAGAGGAAGAGAACACCCCCATGCTGTCAGCGGTGGGGGGAGGGGGTTGTGCCTGGCTTCCCAGAAAAGGGAGTAGTGCAGGGGGGGGGGGCAAGGGCTCCTTTTGCCCCTCCCCTGCAGCTCAGGAGGCTCGGCACCATGGCCAATGGGGAGGGAGGAGATGCACCTGGTGGGTGGAGACCTGGCCAGGTATACAACCTGGGATGACCAGGTGCCTCTTCCTCTCTCCGCTGGTGAAGGAACACGAGCCTGGAAGGGGGGGGGGGCATGTCCACATGGAGCACCGCTGCCTGGGACATCCCAGCGGTGCTCAAATTTAATTTAATTCAAACCCGAGGGTGGAGTCCAGGGGGGGAACCAGGCGAGCCATGTGGAGTGCCGCCGCATGGGATAGCGAAGTGGTGCTCAAAGTTAATTGAATTCAAATCCCGGGGGGGGGGACCAGTTGAGTCCAAGTGGAGCACCGCCACATGTGATAGCATGGCGGTCAAAGTTAATTAAACTGAAACCCCGGGGGGGGGGAACCATCCGAGCCCAAAGACAGCGCCGCCACCTGGGACAGCGCGGTGGCGTTCAAATTTAATTTAATTAAAATCCCCAGGAAGGGGGGGGGACCCTGGAAAGTCAAGGGGAGCGGTGCCACTTGGAACAGCATGGCGGCGCACAAATTTAATTTAATTTGAATTCCCAGAAGGGGAGGGGGACCCAGGTGAGTCCAAGGTGACTGCCGCTGCCTGAGATACTGCAGCGGTGCTCGGGCCCTGCTCACAAGCCGGGGGGGGGGGCGGTTTGGCCCCACGATGGCTGCTGCTGCCTGGGCCAGCGCCCCAGGAACCTGCCCAAAATCAAGTCACAGCCCCCTCCCAGGCCTTCGGAGGTGGGGAGGGGAGGGTGGGTTAAATTGCTGTTGGGGGTGTTTTAAATTTGTTAAATAATATTGGAATTTTTTAGATTTTAATGTGGTTTTATGTTGTTTTAGATTGTTTTTATATTTATTGGAAGCCGCCCCGAGATGCCATCGGCATGAGGGGGCGGCATATAAGTGTAATAAAATAAAATAAATGAATAATAAAAAGGGGGGGGCAGCCTGACCTCTCGAGAAGTGAGCCCCATACCACACACATACACACCCAGCATTCACCTTATGGTCAAAGCAGGGGCTCGATATCAGTCTTGAGTCCCAGGGGCGGGATGAACCCAAAGGCAATGTTGTAGGGCCCCACAGGAGTTAGTTTATTTAACTCGGGGGGCAGGGGAAGCCCACGGGTATGGGGAGCACCACGAGGGCTGGGAGAGCCTATGTCAAGCCCCCTCCGCCAGGGAAAGCGTAACGTCGCTCGATTTCGGAAAGTTACCAACCCACCCTTGCCAGTGCACTGAAGTTAATGTTTCTAGGTTAATGGAATCTTTTCTTTCTATGTTTCTGGAAGTGCAGGTCAATATGGCGCAGACAAGGGTGGCAGGAGTTCTAGGGTTCGACAGGTCACAGGGACCCCATCCTCTAATGGGGGGAGGGGGTGAGCCCAGTCGGGGGCTCCTGCCACCCTTGCTTCAAGGAGGGACCAGGAGCAGCTGGACAGCGTTCCCAGGTACAGCATGCAGGATGTGACCAGAATGATAGCCATTGTGCTGGAGACCGTGCACGCACAATGCTCAGGTGAGTCAGCAGGGGATCCTCCTCCCAAACGGGGGCAAGAAGGGCGTGTCCCTGGCTCTAGGCGAACAGAGAGCGAGGGGGGAGTACTGGAGCCAAACCCCGGGACCATGGCAGATGGAACACAGGCTACTGCGATAGGTGCTCACGGACAAGTAGGATATCGTTGGAACTGACTACCCAACGTGAGGGGTCCACGGGTCCCGCAGTTACTGATACTGTAGGTCCTGTGGGTCCGGGGGTGGGTGGCCAAGGCTGTAACATGGGAGGGGTGGCAGGGCCCAGTCCTTCAGCCAAAAGACAGGCCGGGCAGTGGTATTGGGGAAAATCAGCAGCACTGGCTTTAGATGCCAATGCTGCAACCCCGGTATGGGATACTAATGCAGTTTGCACGGAGACCCAAGACACTTACAGGCAGCCAGGCATCACACCAGGTTTACACGCCTATGCCATCCCCATCTTCTTGCCCAGAGATCACCTGTCCCTTACAACCAAGGAAAAGATATGAAAGGGGAATTTCTAGATATGTTTATGTTATTACACGGCGAAGAGCCAGGAGAGGAGGGCACAGAGTCCGACAAAGGGGGAAAGGGCAAACAAAAAAGGCCCCCGGTACCCAGGACTTGGGAGAAATGGTCAGCCTGCTTTTATATCTATATGGGGTTAGTGACATACAGGTTCCCAAGTAGGGCTTGGCAGCTAATCCAATACGCTGCTATCATTCAGAAGGCTTATTTAGACTTTGAGGGGACGGCCTGGCTCAAATATGATGAGATGTTTCATCGTAGGGCAGAATCCAACCCCCACACGTGCTGGGACATTATAGATTACAATACACACTCACAAATTATGGCCCCACCCCGCCCCGTGGCAGGCATCCGGACGGGGAGCAGGGTGGTACTACCAGGGCCTTCAAAGCAGGTTTCGGGGAAGCCTGTATGTTGGGCTTTCAATGGGAAGTGCTGTTTTCGTGCCCATTGTAAATATGCCCACACCTGCGCTAACTGCGGAAGCGGTCACCCTGTCTCTTCTTGCTTCCAGGGGCACCCCGATTCTGGGAAGCAGAGGTTTGCAAACGGAGGCCCAAAGCAGGACCAGCATGGGGGCGGAGGGGCACAGCAGGCAAGTGGAGGTCCAGGGTTTGGCTTGAGGTGCTGGGTCCCCTTCTGCAGCATTACCCTAATAAGGTCAATGCTGATTACTTATGGCAGGGTTTTTCAGGGGGTTTTCAGATTCCTTACATGGGTACACGGATCAGCCAGTTAGCTAACAACTTGAAATTGGTGCGGGGAATGGAAGAAGTGGTGTGGAACAAGATCGGTAATAGGGATGAGCGAACAGAATGCGGCTCACATGTTCGGACGTTCGGTCCGAAATCCGAGTTTGGGTTCAGCTGTTCAGTTCGGCGGAATTCGGTTCAGCCAAACTCGGCCGAACAACCGAAAATAGTGCTATCAATACCAAAACCGAATTCAAATTATTATTATTTTGTTTCACCCTGAAACCACCCCTGATGCCAGGAGGTCTGCTCCGCAGCTGCCTCCCACTTCCAGTCACATTTTTCCCGCATCCAGTCACGTTTTTCCCACCCCCGAACTCATCCAAACTTATCCGAACTTTTCCAAACTGTTGGCCGTTCAAGCATTTGGTTCGGTCGTCCAAACAGGCCAAGTTCGGCACGAACTCCAAACTTCCGAACAGCATTCACCCATCCCTAATTGGTAAAGAAATAGCAGCAGGGAGGGTGGTAGGGCCATTCCAAGCCCCTCCATTTCAACCCTTGAGATGTTCACCATTTAGTGCCAAAAAAGACCAAGGGGGAGTACCGCTTGATACATCATTTGTCATACCCCAGGGGCAGGTCTGTCAACGATGGAATTGACCCCGTGCAGTGCTCAGTGCAGTACACATCTTTTGATGCTGCGATGCGGATTGTGTGGGCGTGTGGGAAGGAGGTGCTCATGGGAAAGTGTGACATAAAATCCGCTTTCCGCTTACTGCCAGTCTCCCCAAGGGATTTCGATCTCTTGGGTTTCTCTTTTGGCGGCCAGTTTTTCTATGACAAGGCTATGTCAAGTGCTGCGCCATTTCCTGCTCTGCTTTTGAGCGCTTCAGCACCATGCTGGAGTGGGCAGTGAGAGAGAGGGCAGGTTTACCTTCCATATCACATTATTTTGATTATTACCTCTTTTCGGGGCGGGCTCCCAGAAGTGTTCACGGCTTATGGCTACATTCGCTATGGTGGCAGCTGAACTAGGCATTCCGTTAGTGGGGGAAAAGACGGAGGGTCCAGTGACCTGGCTCTCCTTTTTGGGTATACTGACTGACACAGTGTCTTGCACATCGAGTCTCCCTCTAGACAAGCAGTCCTCCCTGCGGGTGCTTCTTAGAAGCACGGTGTGTGCCAAGAAGGTAACTTTAAGGACCATGCAAACTTTATTAGGTTACTTAAACTTTGCCTGCAGGGTGGTGGCCCCTGGTAGGGCATTCTGTGCCCGGCTGGCCCGAGCCACGGCAGGTGTGACGGCCCCTCACCAGCGTATTTGGATATCCAAAGGCCTTAGGGAGGACCTTATGACATGGCTAATGTTTCTCGATAGCTACAATGGGGTTTCTATGTGGCGGGAAGTGTGGCTGCTCGAGGCTGATCTTCAAGTGGTGTCCGACGCTGCTGGGGAGACAGGTTTCAGGGTTTTCTTTCAGGGCAGTTGGTGCGCACGGCGGTGGCCGCCCCAATGGGTTTCCACTGAGCTGATCAAGGACATAGCTTTTCTGGAGTTCTTTCCATTGCTGGTGGCCTTGGAGCTCCAGAGGCAGCACTTCCAAAACGCCCATGTATGTTTTTGGTCCAACAACCAGGCAGTAGTACTGGTAGTCAGCCGACAGTCTAGTAAATCCAACAGGGTCATGGTTTTAGTCCGTTGGTTTGTCCTGAAGTACCTTTCCCTTAACATGTATTTTTCAGCCAAACACGTGCCCGGCATTCATAACAATATTGCTGATTCCCTCTCTCATTTTCAGATGAAGCGGTTCCGTTCCCTGGTGCCTGGTGCCAAAATCAACCCAGAGGTGATGCTGGAGGCCTTGTGGGAGCTTGGGAGCAAAGATTAGACAGGCATTAGAGCTGCGGTGTCAAGCTCCACCTGGTGTTCATACACAAACCCCTTCCAGGAATTCCGCAATTTTCTGTCCACCCACGGTTTTCAGGAACAGTGGCCCATACCACCCCGTCATGTGCAGTGGTTTGCGGCCCATTTGAGTTGTCGTGGATTGGCACCACACACCATAAAGTGTTGCCTGGCAGCTATCACCTTTTTCTGCAAGGCGCAGGGGATGGTGGATCCCTGTGTGGGTTTCAGGCTCCGCAGGGTGGTCGAGGGGTGGGCCAAAGAGCAAGGTAGCAGAAGGGACACCCATCTTCCACTGACCGTAAACATACTGGCCCGCTTGATTGCTGTGCTGCCACAGATCTGTTCATCTCCTTACGAGGTGTTGCTTTTCCAGGCGGTTTTTTCCACAGCATTTTTTGCCGCATTAAGGATCAGCGAGCTGGTACCTTCTTCACAGGGTGATCGGTCAGGCACTGCCCTAGAGTTATGGGACGTAGTCCGAAGGCCTGACTCTATCGCCATCACGATCCAGCATTCCAAGACTGATCAGGAAGGACAGGGTCAGCTATGGACGCTGCACCAGTCTCCAGCTGGGGTGGTGTACCCAGTCTTGGCATTGGATCTTACTTGGATGTGTGTCCACACCTCCAGGGTTCCCTCTTCATGCATTTGGCAGGGTCATTTCTGTCCAAATTACAGTTTCAGGCAATTTTTAGCAAAGGTTTAGCAATGCTGGGGCTTGTCAGTGGGCGGGCCCAGGGACCATGCGCACACCATACGCCACACGCTACCTTGCGCCTGGGAATACGGCCGGTGCGCTCCTGGGGTGGAGAAATGCCCGTCAGGATAGTATGTGGGCCACTGCCCTTGACACAAGGTCTGGGCTAGGCCCCTATCATCATAGGGCTCCGAGATTGCAGGCAAAGCAAGGCCCTCACCGTTCACCACGACCGCAATCACTCGTACACTCAGGGAACGGAACGGTATGGTGCGGAGGACTGGTGAGGGAGGCGTGCGTAGGGAACCACAGGTTTGGAGGAAGGGGACAAGGGGGTTCACACACCCGGGCCCCAAGGGAGGGGGCAGGGACACCGCAGGGACCAGGAGAGGCACTCGCTCACTCACCCTCACTCTTCACACTAGACTCACACGGGGGGGGTAGGTAGGCTCAACACTCTGTACAATTTTTTTTTTTTTTTTATGTTTTATAATCCCACTTAGCTTGCTTTCAGGCGGCCGGTCTGCGTTCAATCACCAGCCCTGAACGCTCCGGCCGCCTGGGTTTATAAAGGGCTAGCCCCGCCCTCTCTTTGTCGCGCTAATCGTGCGGCGTGGCGCCGCTTCTGTCAGCTGTAGGGGTACCCCGCCCTCCTGCACGGTGGGCGGTTCCCCTACACCCTCCACGTGGCCAGGGACGTCGTGTTCTCCCCTAGGGGGCGTGGCCTCCTCCCGTTCCCCGGCCGCGTCTTGTTGTGCGGGCGGGGCCAATTCCTCCCTCGGGCCAGAGCCTCCCTCTGTGCTCCTGCTCCGCCGCCGCTCTCCCCCCCGCTGCAAGCCGCAGCGCCCGGGAAGGGCGCCGCGGATCCTGACAGGGCTGCAGCCATCCGACTATGGGTCACACTCTTTCCGAATTGGTGCTGCAGCCACGGCAGCCACAGGAGGGCTGCCTCCCTCTCAGATTAAGGCTATAGGCAGATGGAGATCGGTCGATTATCGGGCTTACGTGCGGCCATTCAGCTCTGCTCAGTAAGCTCTGTCCTGTCTGTAACAATATTATGTTTTTGTTTTGTCACCTTCAGGTGCGGGACAGCTGCTCACCATATGGATCTGTGGGCACAGCACTGTGCGTTGGGCCAAACGCCATGCTGCTAATTCGGACTTTGGCACCCAGTTGGGTTATGGACTGTGGGCCCGGATTTATTGGTTTGGTTGCAGTGGTATATGATGGAGACAGCTGAAGCCTTCACTGTTCAGCAGGGCGGCATGCTTTGACCAGCCTGATGTCCTTGTTATCCACTTGGGAGAGAATGACCTCAGCCTATGCAGTACATGGGAGCTCACTGGTGAGATGAAGACTCACATCTCCAAATTGATGGCTGCGTGGCCACAGTGGTCAGATTTGCTTGAGCGTCAAAATTGGCAATATGCCACCACGCCAGGCAAAATAGAGCGTGCCAAGCATAAAATAAACAGGACTATGTGGGTGTTCTTCGCGCACTGGGGAGGCCGGGTGGTAGACCATGAGTGGTTTGTGTGCCGGGATGCAGGCCTTTTTCTTGAAGATGACATGCATTTGTCTGAGGAGGGGAAAGCTGTCTATTTGGAGGACTCGAGGGCAGTCTTTCATATGCATTTCAGGATACCTGTGTGGGGGAAAGGGGTTGAGTGAAGTTTCTTCCTCCCCCCTTTTTGTGGCAGTTAGCGGGGTAGGAACCATGCTGTGATAAGGCTTCCTAAGAGCTATGGGGACGCGCTTGCACCTCGTCACCACTCTGGGGGAAGGGGGGGATGTCTTAAGGGTGGGGGCCCCAGCCCAGGCTCGGGACAGCTGGTAGGGGACTTCAACCCGCCCTGATCCAAGGGGAGGGTGAATTCGAAGGGCCAATTCACCCGGGTTAGGCGGGCGAGACTTAGCTCAGCCCCCTTGCCTGCTTTGTATTAGCATGGTTCCTCTCCGCTACATACACACAGGTTTCTTTATTTGCTTGTTGTTAAGTGTATATATAATGTAATAAAGTTGTGCCCAATGCCTCTTTTATCCCAAAGCATGTTTTGTCTGTTCTTATGGGTAGTGCAGGCACAAAGAGGCTATTAGAGCAAAAAAGGCATCCTTTAAAAAATGGAAAGCTAATCCTAAAGAGGAAAATAGAAAAAAGCATAAACACTGGCAGATTAAAACATTAATAAGGCAGGCCAAGAGAGAATCTGAAGAGAGATTTGCTAAAGAGACAAAAACTACTAATAAAACTTTTTAAAGTACATCAGAAGCAACAAGCCTGCTAGAGAGTAAGCTGGGTCATTAGATGACGAGGGAGTGAAACGAGTGCTCAGGGAGGATAAGGCCATTCCAGAGAAGCTGAATGAATTCTTTGTTTCAGTATTTACTGCAGAGGATGTTGGGGAGATACCCACGCCAGAACTGTTCCTTATTGGTGATGAATCAGAAGAGCTGTCACAAATCAATGTGCCTATGGAAGAGGTTCTAGAACAAACTGACAAACTAAATAGAAAGAAATCACCAGGAGCAGATGGTATTCACCTCTGAGTTCTGAAGGAACTCAAATATGAAATTGCAAACCTACTACTGGTAATTTGTAACCTATTGCTAAAACCGGACACTGTACCTGTGGACTGGAGGGTAGTGAATGTAACACCAATATTTAAAAAGGGCTCCAGAGGCAGTCCTGGAAACTACAGACCGGTGAGCCTGATGTCACCAACGTGATGCTAGGTGCCTGGCAAAACGGTGGAAACTATTAAGAACAGAATTACTGGGCATACTGATAAACATGGCTTAATGGGGAAGAGTCAACATGAATTTAGCAATGGAAGTCATGCCTCACTAATGTATTGGAAATTTTTGAGGGTGTAAAAAGCATATGGATAGGGGTGAACCAGTTGATATATTGCATCTGGATTTTCAGAAAGTGTTTGATAAGATTCTCATGAGAGACTCCTGAGGAAATTAAGAAATCATGGGATAGGAGACAGCGTCCTACTGTGGATTGGTAGATGGTTAAAGGATAGGAAACAAAGAGTAGGACAAAAAGGTCCATTTTTACAATGGAGAGAGGTAAATAGTAGAGTGTCGCAAGGATCTGTATTGTGACTGGTGCTGTTTAATGTATTCATTAATGATCTGGAAAAGGGAGTAAAGAGTGAGGTGATCAAATCTGCAGATGACACATAGTTATTCAAGTTAGTGAAAACACGAGTGGACTGTGAAGAATTGCAGGTGGGTCTTGTGAGATGGGGTAACTGGGCATCTAAATAGCTGATGAAATTTAATGTGGACAAGTGCAAAGTGATGCACATAGGGGAAAACAATACCAGTATATGTACACAATGCTGAGTTCTGAATTAGGAGTTACCAGTCAGGAAAATGACCTTGGAGTCAGTGGGTGAAAACACACATGACGCTGGGGCACTGCCATCACAAGCTGTTCTGGACTGGGAAACCTCTGGAAACCCAGTTAGGGTTGGCTCTGGCTGCGGAACAAACGTTCACGCAGTCAGGCTGGAGAGGGGGCAGCACAAATGTGCAGCCAGTCCTGCACTGCGCTCAATCCCCCCCCCCCCCCCCCCCTGATGGGAAGCCATGGTAGCCAATGAACAGAGGCCAGGAACAGCGAACTGCCACATGTGATAGTCCACTTTGGCCCTGTCAGGTGGGCCATTTTCCAGGTGTAATGGCAGCTAGCACAGGCTGTGATCCTGGAAGTCTCCAGAATCACAGCCTGGGCTAGCCGCCAACACACCTGGGAAAACTTTGGGGCAAACATCTGGATTGCCCCCAACAAATGTGACAGTGGCCTATGGGCCAAAGCATGTCCAAGCAGACCACTGTCACATTTGTTAACACTCATTGTGGATAATACATTGAAATCCTCAGCTCAGTGTGCATCAGCAGTCAAAAAAGCAAACAGTATGTTAGGAATTATTCGTAAAGGGATAGAGAATAAAATTTAAAATATCATAATGCCTCTATATAAAACTATGGTGTGACCACATCTTGAGTATTATCTGCAGTTCTGGTCGCCCCTATAGTAAAAATAGAAAAAGAGCAAGAAGGGCAACAAAAATGATAAAGGGTATGGAACAGCTCTCCTATGAAGAGAGGCTAGATAGGACAGAGCTCTTCAGCCTGGAGAAGAGACAACTGAGAGGGATATAATGGAAGTTTATAAAATCATGAGTGGTATGGAACGAGTAAATAGGGAATGGTTTTTCACCCTCTCAAATAGTACTACTACTAGAACTAGGGGATTCCCCATGAAACTAACCAGTAGCAGCTTTAAAACAAATAAAAGGAAGTATTTTTTCACTCAACGCACAATTAAGTTGTGGAATTTGTTGCCAGAAGATGTGGTCCAGGCCAGTAGTACAGCTGGGTTTAAAAAAGGATTGGACAAGTTTCTGTAGGATAGGTCCATTAGCAGCTATTAACCAGACAGGTTTTGGGGAACATAACCTCTTTCTGTCAGGAACTGGGAGTGAACCACAGGGAACAGATCCCCCATTTTGACCTGTTGAGTACTTCTTCCAAGCGACCAAGATGGGCCACTGTCAGAGAAAGGTGCTGGGCTCAAAGGACCATTGATCTGACCCAGTATGGCACTTCTTATATTCTTATGGCCTGGGCTATAGCCCCTACTCACCCTGCTTAATGCCAGCCCTGCTTTCACTAAGCAGATTGATTAGGATTTACAGCCTCGTTCACTACTGTAGTTAGTCTTCTGCTATCTGAGATGAGACCCTCATTAAGCACATTTGACTCCTCCTACGGCGCCTATTTGAAAGAGACTCTCAGACTTAGAGGAAGGGGAGAATATAAATGTGAAAAATTAATAAATGTAGTACTGAGGGGACTAGTTCTGAAGCTGTCCCTTTATCCAGTTCTGTCAGATCAGCAACTGACCAAAATACTAACAAACAGAGATAAAGCAAAGATGCAGCCTTCCCAAGCAAAATAATATTGCATGGGGAGAAATAGGATCATAGGGGCCTTTGGAAATGTACATGGTCTTTCTGCAGTGAATTTAAGTCTCCTTTAAGCATGTATTGTGTTTATTATGACTTGAAGCGTTCATAATGGTAATAACTTTACCTAATTCATTGTCTCTCTGATACTTCTATTAAACGACTTGACTATTGTAACGCACTCTACGTGGGGCTACCCATGATGACAGTTCAGAGACTGCAGTTAGTGCAGAATGTGGCGACCCACCTCCTTACTGGGACAGGCCACTGGGAGCATATTACACCAGTGCTCCGTTGTCTGCAATGGCTGTTTCCCGATTCAAGGTGTTAGTGCTTACTAGGGGCGGGAAACCGGTAAAATCCGGTATCCGATAATGTCGGTACCGGGCGTACCGGCATTATCGGATTCGACCCGGTAATCCGGACCGGGTACCGGATTCCGGGGTACCGGATTTTTTTACATTGCAGCCATTTAAAAAATTAAGAAATCATGGGATAGGAGACAGCGTCC
>QEPC01012585.1:1564454-1619582 GCA_003113815.1 Sphenodon punctatus | reverse complement strand
GGGAGGGGGAGGGAATTAATTTATTTCATTGGTTTCAATGGGGACACAGCGCCCCATTGAAACCAATGAAATAAATCCGGTACCGGTATACCGGATTTAATCCGGGAATCCGGTTTTCGTAGAACCGGTAACCGGTAAATCCGGTAGCTGGTAATGGGCCCGGGGTCCCACCACTAGTGCTTACCTTTTGAAGCCCTACATGGCCTGGGCCCCATTTACCTGCAAGACCACCTCACCCCCCAGGCTCTGGATCAGCCCCTGTGGTCAACTAGGGGTGTCTTTCTCGAAGTCCCTCAGGTGTCCCGAAGGGCTACTATATGGAAAGGGCGTTCTCGGTGGCCACACCACGGCTGTGGAACTCCCTACCAGCGGAGGCACGATTGGCCCCAGATCTCCCCTCTTTTAGAGGATCTTGTAAGACCTGGCTGTTCCGTTAGGCTTTTGGCAAGCGAGACAGGTTGGGTGGGATGGTTTTGAGGGCTAGGATGGGAGGGTTTTTGTTTTATGTTTATATTTTTATGGCTTCCCCCTTAAAGTGGTTTTATATTTGTATTTTTTATGTTTTATATTTTTGTTTTAAATTGTAAGCCACCCCGAGCTGCTTTGCAGAAGGGGCAGGGTATACAATTATATAATAAATAAATAAAATGGATGTGGACATTTTATCTTCACCATTTGTAAAAGGTTAATAAAATATGGCATGGCCATTACTAAGCTAAACAGAGGCATGGAAATCTAATCAGTGACAGAAACAACTGATTGATCACTCTATTACTAGCTAAGGTTGCAGCAATTTTCCCCAGTAATGTATCCTAATATTTCCATTCTGGACTAGTCTAAAAGCCTTTTCAAGGAGAAATTTATGATAACCAATTTTTCAGTAGCTAAGATTTACTAAATTACTATCACTTTATTACAAGCAGAAGTTTTTATTTTCTTTTTATATGATTTTATTACCTGATTATTATTTTTAATTAGCAATCCTGCATCCATTGAAGCCAATGGGTGTTCACTCATTAAAGTCAATAGTCGGGATTGCATATGCTATAAACAGAAAGAAAAATACAACAAATGTAATAAGCAATACAAACTAGAAAAGTATCAATACTACTTATGTGTATATTATTTTGGGGAAGCACATGGAATTGGCAACTCAGTAAACAAAGAAAGACTATTCATTATGTCGACCTAACTCAATCAGAAACCAGCAATAGGATCATTTATAACTCTTTTGTAATTCAATTTACAGACACAGAGTTTGGAAGGGATCCAGGTCATTTTGTCCAATTCCCTGCCCTGAAGTAACATACCCTATACCAGCCCCATCAGAGGCATGTTGAAAGAAGATTCCACAGCCTCCCTAGGCAGCTTGTTCCGCTGCTGAACTGTTCCTAACAAAAGCTTTTCCTGATATTTAAACTATTAATTATTATTATTATTATTATTATATAAATTTATATCACACTCCTCCTGCCTCAGGCAGCTCGGGGTGGGGCTCACAAACTACATCTTATAAAATACAATAAAAAAATATTAAAAACATACAAATCATATACATAATCACCATGAAAACAGTCAATATAAAACATTCAGAATACAGAAATACAAAAATTGTGCAGCCAATCAGATCACCCTCCCCACAACCCACCCCTCATCCCTCCCCTCCACCAAACTCCTGGCAGAAGAGCTGACGGCGGAATGTAAAAAGGCTTGGGCTGAGGCAGGCCTCCAACGGCAGAGAGTTCCACAGCACGGACACCGAGAATGCCCGCCTGTCATTCCCTACCCGTCTATAACAGGGTACCTCCAGGAGGGCACCCCCGATGACCAAAGAAGCTGCCTAGCAGTCCAGGAAGTGAGGCAGTCTCTCGGGTAGGTAGGGCCCAGACTGTGTAGAGCTTTATAGGTCAGCACCAGCACCTTGAATCGGGCCCATAAGATTATAGGCAGCCAGTGCAGTTCCCAGAGCACCAGCATAATGTGCTCCCAGTGGCCCGTCCCAGTGAGCAGACAGGCCACAGCATTCTGCACCAGCTGCAGCTTCTGAACAGTCACTATGGGCAGCCCCACATAGAGCGCATTACAATAGTCTAGCTTCAAGGTGACAAACACATAGATGACAGTGGCCAAGTTGGAGTTGAAGACATAGGGATGGAGCCACCCACCAGACGTAACTGGCGGAATGCACTCCTGACCATCGCCGATGCCTGGATATCCAGATGCAGCTGTGGAACCAGGAGCACTACCAGGCTCCTAACCTAAGATGTCAACACTGGGCAAACCCCATCAATAACAGGTAATTCCCCCTCATCTAGAGCCCCCAACCCACCAATGAGCATCATCTCCATCCTGTCGGGATTCAATTTCAATCGTCTCAACCTTATCTAGTCCGCCACAGCCATCAGACACTGGGAAAACACCAAAACTGCAGGACCTGGGTCAAATGAAATAGACAGGAATAGTTGCGTGTCATCCGCATACTGATGACAACGAACTCCCCCATCTATGTACAACCTCTTTCAATGGCTGCATATAGACATTGAACATGCGTGCACATTCAGCACCATACAGTTGCAGCCAGCAGCATAGGGCACCTGAGGAGTGACCACAACTCTATAGCGAGTAGGAGCACAGGCAGACTGCAGCAAAGAGGAATGCCTGCCTGCTTGGTGTGCTCCCACATAGAACCTGCAGGTGGCTGCTGCAGGGGTGAAGCACGGAGCAACCATGGGATCCAGAGGCTTCCCCTTTCATGTGAAAACACCCATTTGCCCCCACACTGGAAATAACGCACAGACACAGTAAGTTTGGGTAAACTGGCCGCAACTGTTTATTAAAACAACCAACATAACCGGAAACCTGTTGATAACGAGAACCAATTAAAACCAATTAATGAGAACGGTGGAAAGATCTGATTGCCAAATTGAGTTTCCCAATTAATATAATTACCCCATTAGCCAATTACTGCAAATCTTCCCAATTATCCCCTGGCAGAATCAAATAGTAAAATTCCCAAATTAAGAAACAAATTAGTGCTTCCCATTATAATCAGGCTGAATTGATAACCCTGGATGAGATTATAAGGAGAGTGACTGGGCATTAAGTCCAACCTTCTGATATCACCTCTGTCCCTAATGCCCCTCACTCCGCGCGTTCAGTACCATAATGTATAACCGCTTGGACTGGAGATACCAGTCGAATCCCCATTTCTACTGGACCAATACCCGAAAGAACTGCCGATCAAGTGACCCTGTCAGGACCGCTTAGATCCTTCCCATATGCCCCTTGATGCCAGTCCTTCTTCTCTGGGATAGCAGCGGGGCGCCCATCCCCTGATTGCTTCCCAGGTCCAACCTCCTGGATGCATATCAGCATCCACCGTTACCTGATGTTTTCCATAATGCCAACCAATTCAGATACCCGTTTAAATTCACCATGGTACTGAACACCGCCACCAAGTTCAGCAGCAAAGCTTGCTTGAACACCCCCATAACTCACGCAAAGCCACCACCACCTAACCCAAATACTTTCACAAGAATTCCTGCAGATTCCTCAGATACATGTCAAGTTCTTTCTCAGACAGGTGAACCCCGTCCGACCAATACAATTCCGGCCTAGTCCATGAGATAGCCCCATTAACAAGCCAGATTCCCCCTGCCTTGCAATACATTTTTTAATCTCCTTATTGACCCTTTTCCTTGATCTGTCCACCACTCTCAGACTAATGGCTCTAGGCCACTTTATCCTCTGCAACATTTCAGTAAAAACCAAACATGCCCCAGGGAACAACTCCTTCAAACTAAACCAATCCTGTCGCACCATTATGGAAAAATCCAACCCTGACTCTCTGGTCAAATCATTCTCACCTAAATGAATTACTATTATCCCTGGGGACTGTCCCACACCCCCACCAAGGAGCAATGGCATCAGCTGGGGCCAGAGCATGCTCCGCTTACCTTTCCATACTACCATTGCATGGGAGGACAAACCAAACTGCAAACCCCAACTCGAAGATTTAGCCCTCTTCTCAGCCCAGCTAACAAAACTATGACCAATAATCCAGATTACCTTCTTTCCCGCTTGCTGCAGCAACCCTGCAAAGAATAAAAAAACGTCTATCACCATTGATGAATCAGCTAACCCCATCAATCTACATTGCAGGAAGTGGGCGAATATATGACCTGAATGCCGCGGAGCGCCATCTCCAAACTGACTTAATATTGGAGACTGGCAAACCTGCTGCAGCCGCAGTAGATGCAGCTCCGATTCCAAATGAGTGTGAACTAAACCTCCCAGATATACCCGCAACACCCCATAACAGCCATAAACTGAAAACAGGTTAGGGGCTGACCGGATTGGTGCATAAACAACGGCCCCAATCCCCGAGGTCTTTCCTTCAAAAACTCAACCATACACGAAACTGGACAAATTAATGATTTGGTGGACTTGAAAAGCACCACCTTGGCACCCTTCCCTGTCTGGTCAGTCTTTGACTTCCTAATACACAATTCAATCCAATCCACACCCATAAACACATCCCCAACTTGCAAAGCCTGGCCCGAACGGTCCAATTGAGAATTAACGACTAGCTCATCAACCCTCAGCGCCACGAAAAAGGCAATCACAAAGGTAGTTTGAAATAATCTCACCTCACTTGAATCACTACAAATTCCAGCCAACTTGGCAGCCAAATCTGACAACAGCTTGGGCGACACCAGCATCCTGCCATCAGCCCTATTGTTCCCTTGCCTTCTCCAGGCCTTCGCAATCGTGTCTGGTGCCAAACCCTTTCTTCGCAGCTCCATCCCAAATTGCACAACCTGTGGCAAAGGGATCGGAAATTACACCGATCAACCTTTCCTACAGCAAACGTACAGAATTCCTTCAAAGCTCTATCCTACAGATGCCATGTAGCCGGGGAAAAAGAGCCCCTCACCGTTTATCAGCTCTAGAATCCAAGTCTCCAAAGCTCCTGGGGAACTAAGTCTTGCTTCTCCCTGGCCATTGGAGCGAGATTCCGAAAACGTTGAATCTGGAAACGAGAGAGAGCATCAGCAATCTCGTTATTCACTCCCGACACATGCTTAGCAGAAAAAACTATGTTATGCTTCAAACACCATAGAACAAAGACTCTAACCAGCCGCATCACCCTCTCGGATTTTGACGACAATGAATTAACCACATGTACGACAGCTAGGTTGTCGCACCAGAATAACACCCTCCTGTCCTTAAATCTGTCAACCCACAGATGAACCACCACCACTATAGGAAACAATTCCAGAAACGTTAAATCCCTCCGAATATCCAAGTCACGCCAATGAGGAGACCACTGCTCTGAGCACCACCTGCCCTTAAAATAAATCCCGAGCCCAGCCGCACCAGCCGCATCAGAGTGCACCTGTAACTCAGCCTCCAACAGATATAACTCTCTCCACAGGCTGATCCCATTGTGATTTTGCAGAAACTCCAGTCACACTCCCAAATCATCCTTCATCTCCTTTGTAACTCTGATGTGGTGATGCAGATTAGTGACCCTAGCCGTCTTGGCATAAAGGCGAAACAGAAATGTGCGCCCCGGCGCCACCACCCTACACACAAAGTTCAATTTTCCCAGTAATGACTGCAATACCCTCAAGGTCACCTTGCTGGCCCCCATACATGAAACAATTTCATTCCTAATTACCTTCAACTTATCTTCCAGTAAACAAGAACACTGACATACAGAATCCAGCTCTGTACCTAAGTAGGTCAAAACAAAAGCAGGTCCTTTCGTTTTTTCCTCAGCTAACGGGACCCAACCAACTCAGTAATTTTCCTGAAAGCGGCTAACAAGTCGCTGCACTCCCTTGATCCTGCCCTACTGATAAATATATAATCATCGAAATAATGTGACATATAACTCAACCCTGTCCATCGTTTAACAATCCACTCCAAAGCCAAGCTGAATTTTTCAAAGGCAGCACATGAGATGGAACATCCCATGGGCATCACCTTATCATAGTAAAAACAGCAATTAAACGTAAATCCCAATAGGTCAAAATCCTTGGGGTGCACCAGCAAGAGGCGGAAAGCAGATTTCATGTCACTCTTTGCCATAAGGGCACCCCACCACACTCCCTAACCAGTTCAAACGCCCTATCAAAAGAAGCATAGTGGACCGTTCACAGCTCGGGGGGAATTGCATCGTTCACTGAAAGTCCCCTGGGGTAAGACAGATGATGAATCAATCTGTATTCCCCAGGGGCCTTCTTTGGTACTATGCCCAACAGGGACAATCTCAAATTCCCCATAGGCAAGGATTCAAAGGGGTCAGTCACACGGCCTTCCGCTAACTCCTTCTGTATCTTTTGCTCCACCACCGACTCCTTGCCTATCACCAATTTCAGATTCCTAGCAACCATATGCTCCCTCTTTCCCTCAAACAGAATTTCGAAACCAAGCCGAAAACCATTGACAACATAACGTGCCTGACCCAGATCAGGATAATCTTGTAACAAACCTTTGAGCATCCACCATTTAACTGGCGTGGGCTAGGTAGGCCCCTCACCCCTGCCTGCTCCGAGTTGGAATCCCCAATTTGCCTCTCTGACCTGCCCCTCGCCTGCGCTTACAATTGATGGAGGTGTGTCGCCCTCCACATTGCAAGCATGCATGTCTGAACACGCAAAAGGAATTAAAACACTTGCTTTCGTTAAAATCCCAGCATACCAAAGACTGCAATCCCTTCCTACTCTGTTTGCCACAAAAATTATCCAATGGTTGAGCATCTCCCTTAACCATAATGTGCCTGCTATCTGTGAACACCACATTCTTTTCCTGTATACACTCAGTCCAAAGGTCGTGATCCTTTACATCTCATCGCACCCCAGGAGTAATGGCTGCATGCTGATGGAATGCCTCATCGTATCTGAGCCAACCGAAACCTTCCTTTGTCAAATATGCCCGCCTAACAGTGTCAAAATATTTCCATAGGGCTACTGTCCTTTCTGGAAAGGCCTGCATAACTACTTCCGCATAGATAATGAAAGCTGACTCCCAGTTGGCCCAATTCCTATCTATTTTCTGCCTCTTAGCTCTCTCGTACTCCTTCAGCTCAGGCCGCGCATTAGGGTCAGGAACTGGGTCACAAAAAAGGATGGCGAACAAATAGATGTAATCGCCCTTCCAGATCTTTTCCTCGTGGACTGCAGCAGGTAAACCCCAAGTGGGGCAGAAACCCTAGCATACCCACCCTGCAACGGAAGGACCTCTTTAACTAATGGCCCTGCTGGACCCACCATGCTTTGCACCACCGTACCAGCACCCACCCCTGCTGATGCCGGTACTTGCCCTACCCCTGCTTGAGCCATCTGGACCCCCCTGCTAGTCTCCAACCCAGCCTGACTGGCCTGAGGCACTGCAGACTGTGGGCGCCACACGTTATCTACCCAGACTAACCTGTTCGGGTCCTGCTGCACTAGCAGTTGACCCAAACCAGCATTCTGCTTCCCAGATGAGAAGAGACCCTGCTGCCCTGCAGGTGTTCCCCCCAAAGCATTCGCTAGGCCCAATACCCCCAACTCCCGTGTGTGCACCACACACTGGCACCTCCCCCCTTTGATCAGGCTGACTACTTCCAAACACAACCTGCCCCTGTGTCTGCGTGCCTGACTGAGGTGCGACATACTCACCCTCACCAGCTGCTGGAGTAACCGAAGCAGCAATAACCTGCTTGGGCCCAGCCACTGGGATCAGTGCCACCATCACTCGAGGCCCAGGGCCTCCCTCAAGCAGCTGTGAGATCCTGGCTATCTGTTGTTCCATCCTATCGACTTTTCTTGCCAGTGCCCCATCGCCATCCCCCCTTGAGCTGGCATTGCTGCCTCGCCAAGCTGCAAGGAAGAATCCGGTGAATTCCTGCTCACTCGGCCAGCCGCTTGACCCCGCCTATTTCCCGCCTCCAGCAACCCAGAGGCCGTCAGATGGGTCATGACGCTATCACATCCACCCATCCTTGCCTCCATGGACTGCAAAAATGCCTGCCTATGGCCCTCCTGAAGCAAAGCAGGAGGGGGCTGCTGCGCTATAATCCCTTGCACTACACCATACGAACCCCCTTGCATTGCATTTGCCAGCGCCCCCCCTGTAGCAGCTGCTCCCAAGGGAAGGCCCATCCCAACCAGCTGTACCTCACTCAACAGCCCCGCTTCCCTGCTGGGCCCAACCACCACCTGTGAGACTCCATCCATCTGCATCAATACCTTCCCAGTAGCCCCCCCCCCCACAACAAAGGAGCTTGAGGGGCCACTCCAGCCTGCTGCCCCCCAGTCTCCTCACCTCTGCGGCTTGGTACCCCCTTCTCCAACTTGGCCTACCGGCGGCCTGATCCTTCTTTGCCCTGCCCATATACACACTCGCTGTTAAAAGGGGGAGAGGGGGGACTTGTGGGTGTAATAAGGGTGTAAGCCCCCTGCCACCCTACTAAACTCCGGTTGTTCACCTCCCCACTGTTGAGCAATCACCACCCCCCGATTCCCACAAAGATCAGCCCCCCCAGGAAAGGCCGGGACCCCGCAACACCTGGGAGGGCCGTCGCCCCCTTCCCAGCCAATTCGCGGTATCACCGCTTTCCGCTACTCCCCGCTGATCCCCGCTTTCATCCGCTCCCCGCCTTGATCCTCGCCGCTCCCCCACTCTCAGAATGTGCCAGTCCCAGCGCTAGTCCCGGAACGGTGAACACAGTCACTTCAGGTGCTTGCCGGCAGCTGAATGAAGGGCTGTGCAGCACCAGTGCACCATGTGGACACTCCTGTCCAATCCTGAAGGCGCATTTCCACGCCACAACCTTGCAAGCTGCACTCTGCCTGTACTTTGCCCTGCAGCTTACAAGACACTTTCCCGCCCGGCCAGCTACTCCAAACCCTCCCCACAATACCCTGTGCCTCATTCCCCTGATTGGGCAGACACAAATTTCCCCCTGCAGCACACAAGGCGCTTAGCAGGGGCTTATGTAGGCCTTTGTGGTAGCAGAGCGCATCTAATTGCTAGGCTTTAAATCCACAGTTCTAAATTCATGTCTGAGTTTCACATCTGTTCCTTAGTTTAATAGGAACCTATTTCCTGCCTAACTTTGATGGTATGACGACTTCCTTGTGTCTTGAGGACTTTGTTGACTGGCATATTCATATGTTAGACTTTTAGAGGAAACTACTACACAGGGATGTGTGTAGTTTGTGCCCAGGTGTTGGGCCTCACAACTTAGCCTTTTTTGTATGGGGCAACATCCTAATTCCTTGTTTGCACAGGATCATCTCAGAACACAGTATGACATAACACAAAGGGAAGAAGATATTTAACTCTCCCTGTCCAACATGATGTGATTTCTCAAATCCACTTTTTACCAACACACTACTGAATATATAAAAATCACATTCTGCCATCATATGCCCTGTGGGCAGGAGGGGCGGGATATACATTTTAAATAAATAAATATGCTACTGTGGTCAAACACTTTTTGGGTTTTTTACTACTGCTCTGTAAAATACACTATTCTGTAGGTAAAATCACTTTTCAACATCTGGAAGTAAATGTTGACAAGCCTCAACAGCATGAGTAGGGTCAACTGCTAATACTGGGCTGTCCGTCATCCTGGGGTGGTAGTGAAGGGGAGAAGGCAAGAAGTGAGGGGGGGAAAGGGGATTATCAGGTACTCACATAACTTCTATTACTGAGAACAGTCATCTCAGAACACCTCACCAACAGAAGTTGTCTTCCAAGATATTAAAGTGCTTCAGAGAGTCACCTGCTTCATAAATTTTATAAAATATCCCCAATCATATTAAAAATATGCTTTAAGTTGTCTTGATTCAACTTCTATTTATTTTAATGACAAAGAGAATTCAGCTCAATAAAACAGCTATTTGCTTTATATTTTAGTGTCATAAAAAAACCTTGGCAAAAAATATCTTGAATGAAAAAACATATTTAAAACTAGTCCAGTTACTTTATTATTATTTATACTTTTATTTTGTGATACTGGTTTTTTTTTCATCTTATCCCCAGGATCTCATGTATGGAGTTCCGCAGGGATCCATTCTGTCCCCTCTCCTGTTCAACGTGTACATGCAGTCCCTGGGCAAGATTGTGAGAGGGTTTGGAGTACAGTGTTATCAATATGCTGATAACACTCAAGTCTACCTTTAATTTTCATCAGACCCAGGCCCCGTGGGCATCGTAGTCTTGTTGTTTAGCCAGTGTCTGGCTGCAGTGGGGGATTGGATGAAGTCGAGCCATCTGAAGCTTAATCCCGATAGGACGGAGGTGATGCTGGTCGGTAAGGATGAGGGAGTGGAGGCCCCCATCATTGATGGGGTGCATCCCTTCTTGTTCCCTCAGGTTCGGAGTCTGGGCGTACTCTTCGACTTGCAGTTCTGCCTGGATGCCCAGGTGATAGCTATGGCGACGAGTGCATTTTGTAAATTACATCTGGTCCAGCGTCTTCGGCCTTACATCTTGGGCTCCGATCTTGTCACCATCATCTATGCGTTCATCACCTCAGAATTGAATGACTGCAACGTGCTCTATGTGGAGCTACCCTTGGTGACAACCCAGAGACTGCAGCTGGTGCAAAATGCGTCGGTCCGTCTCCTGATGGGGACAGGCTGCCATGAGCACATAACACCAGGGCTCCATCTTCTGCACTGGCTGCCTATAGTCTTCTGAGCCCAATTCAAGGTGTTGGTTATTACCTTTAAAGCCCTATACAGCCTGGGCCCCACCTACCTGCAAGATCACCTCATCCCTCATATTCTGGATCAGCCCCTGTGGTCTGCCGGGGGTGTCCTCTTAGAGGGCCCACCGGTTATCCCAGGTGACAACGGCTGAGAGGGCATTCTTGGTGTCTGCACCGAGGCTGTGGAACTCTCTCCGAGTGGAGGTTCACTGCTTTCTAGATCTCCCCTCCACATGCAGAGTAAGACCTGGTTGTTTCACCAGGCAATTGGTGAGGGGGGTGGGTAGTAAGGGGTGAGGGGTGGGGCTGGGGGAGTTCAGGGTTATTGATGTTTCTCAGGTTCGAGTATTTTATTGTTGTCTTGTTTTATATTTGGTGTTATGTTTTATACTGTAATATTTATAGTTTTATAATTTATATTGTTTGCCACTTCGAGCTGCCAGTGGGCAGGAAAAAGTGGGATATAAGATTTTATAATAAGATAAATAAATTAAATTAAATTAAATTGCAGAAAATATATCAAATATTTGATCACAAAATCTGCAACTTCCTGACACTGGAGCCAATCCAAGTTCCATGTGAGCACCAAGTGCAGGATGTGTGCACACCAAATTTATGGTATGTGCATACATCCTGTACTTGGTGTGCTTGCAACCTGCGCTTGGTGCTCACATGGACCTTGGATTGGACCCTCTGCTTGCAACAAATTTTGAAAAATTTAAAGAAAGCCTTAAAGTAACTTTGCATTTCATAAGAAAATTCACTTGTCTATCCAGTTCATGAAATAGTTAGACAAAGTAGAAATGTTTCTGAGAACATAGCAACATGTGGCAAACACATAGTAGCTGCTTTCATCTTTTCACAGAATAGTTATAGAGACAGACAGTGATGTCATGCTTCCTCACTAACTGTAGTTTGTGCTCATGTGATAATATGAAGAAGTCATAAAATGGGAAGCAATTTTATCAGCGGTCATACTCCTAAAAACATGCTACCATTTCAGGATTCACTGAATAAAACTTGCTACAAAAGAAAACACAACTATCTCTATTTTGAGTTGTAAAATCAATATTAAATTCTTCTGAAAGCTAGGACTTCTGCATTATTACAATACTGATAGTGACTGCTGCTATGCTGACTTTTCCTCTTTAAGAGGATTGTAGACACTTGGTGTGAAGCAGGGGAGAAAGAATCCACAGACCCTTTCCAGTTAAACAAATAGTACAAATTTATACTAATGAAAGATTAGTATAGATCAGAATGGAGGAAGGGGAACTGCTGATGGAGGTTTCCCCCCAGCACCACTACAGTAGTACAGACCTGAAGTGTTTAACTGGTCTTTGCCTTCAGCATTTGGAGACAATGGGCTCTATCCCAAGCCCTGTGGATTCCATGCACAAACATGCAGTCACACCGTTTCCACGGGACACACAGTGTCCGCAATAGGGAGTCGTGCGATTTGCATGCATCTCTGCATACACGCAGCTGCACATGGGATTTGCAGGACTTGGGATAGGTCTGAATGGGTGTTAAACAGATGGACAGCAGTTCCTGGGCTGCCCCCATCACCTGTGGGTTGGCCAGTATGCCTAAAGCCGCCCGCCAGATGTTCAAAGCAGAGCAGACTGCAGCTGCTCCGGAGAACCTCACTGACAGTGCTCCCGAACATCCCATAGCACACAACGCGGAATGGAACAGCCAAACCCAGGGCAATGGTCAAACATGGAGCTGCTACCAATCTGTTGGGTGGACCCACACTGCAGCTCTGTGCCTGGCTGTCTATTGCCCCAGGCAGCACCATGGTGTTTCAGGCACCAGCCTAGCACATCGGGCAAGCGCCCACAACTCTATGATGCAGAGGAAGTGCCATGTGGGCATACTGTGGCCGGGGGGACACTGTTGGTCCATCTACAGTGGAGCTAAGCAGAGCAAGGAACAGGTGGATGCGGCGGCGTGTCAGCTGCCTTCCCGTGCATAAAAAAAAAATACCCAATGGCAGTTGCTATCTCACTGAGTTAATAGACGACAGGAGCTCTGATCTCACAAGCCTTCATTCATATTCATCTTCTGACAGAATTTTGGCAGGAGCGTCTATTGAAGAGTTCTGTATTACGCTTGAGATGCCTCACATACAGACTCTTCATTCTAAATAAGTTTCTAATGCCACCCACATCACCATAGAGCCCCTAAGTGCCTTCCACTACTATACTAATGTCTGCCACAAGTCATTCATTCTAACATTCGTTATTATCTGAATGCATAGTCGGTGTAGTGTCTTGTTTGGTAGGATATACACATGCACACATACCTATAGATGTATATATAAACATAGAGGTGTGTGTATGTATGCATACATGTGTATTATAGCTATACACATGTGCATATATTATACAACATAGAATTAGAATACAATTATATTATTTATATATAAAATAAATATTACATATATAACTCAATACTATATATTATATGATTACATCATTACATCAATACATAAAATATATTATGTATACACAAATACACGCACACAGTATTTACAGGTCAACTTGACTACAGCAAAATCCTACTGTAGCAAACATCTGGATAGTACCATCCCTTCCTCAAGAACCATTTCCCTACAAGGCATTACTGCCTTGTTAAAACAAAGCCTCTGTCAGGGCTGAGTTGATAGAATGGTCAGTGTCAGTCCTGACAGGCATGTAGCTTCCTCCACACCTGTCTTTACTGCAGAGGGGACAGGGAAGTGTCCTGTTACCAGCCAATCAGGAGTCCAGACAGTATCCAGTCAGTGCAGCATTTGTTATTGAGAGGAGTCATTGTATTACGCGATATGGTCCTGTCCCCTCCATCCCAATGTCTGAACATACCGGCCTTACTAGCCAAAATGCAAGTCTTTGGTGGCGATTTCTCTGCCTTCACATGACAGTAGCCTCCAGTGCTCCTCAGGAGTGACTCTGTGGGTACAATCCTTCACCATTAAAATCAGTGGGAGCTAAACCCTTTGACATTACACCCTGTGACTCTCCCACTAGTCAGTGACTTGCCACTAACCATGGTGCTGAATTGTTGGAGCCTGTTCTTTGCTGCAGCATTCAAACTGTTGGGCAGCCATCCTTTTTTCAATTTAATTTTCATTTAAATATAGTTTAAATTAAGTACATTAATACTGAATTTAAAACTGGCATTTCTTCAATTTTTTATGTACCAAATTGCCAAACCCTATTGAACAACATGATACAATTTATTTTTCCCTGGTCATGTACTGAGGTCATATTGTATTTCTGCTAGAGAATGGAAAGTTAGAGAGTACAACTTATTCCTAAAGTAGAAGGCAGTATGATCTGCAATGTTTCCTTTGGGCTTCTTCCATTGCTACTTCCCTTAGTTACCAAAGCTTGTAAAATATTAACTGGAGTGTTACATTAAAGCAATTGGCATTTAATAATATTAAAAAATTATTTTGTAATATGGAAATTTGGCATGATAATGTAGCCTGATGCTCTTGCTGAAACAAGGGTAGCATTTTGCTCTGGCATCTTGCTCTGGCTATAGGAATGAGATGCCCAGTTTTTCCCTTTTTCAGACTAGTAGATTTTAGAGCTTGATGCAAAACCCACTGAAAGTCAAAAGAGCCTTTCAGTGGGTTTAAATTAGGCTCCTAAACCAGATGAAGATTTGTAATAAGATCTACAATTGTTTTATTAACAAACTCCAAATGTTTAAAGCAAAATTATTTAACAAGTATTAGTTGGGTTTCCCAAAAACTTTCCTCTTGTTTACCTAGTATGGCACCAATTATTTAGGATAAAGTTCCTCCTTCAAGCCTGGGATTATTCTACATAGTCTTACAAAAGACTTAATCACTCCTTTATTGCAGTTTTCTTAACTATCTAATATTTGCCCAATTTATCATTTATTTTTTCCTTTAATCTACAATGCTTGAAAAATTCATTTATATTCAGATGCAAACTCATCTTCTGTTTGACTCATATAAAATTCCAGTCATGTCTTAGAGCTCACTATAGCACAGAAACTGCTCTGGGAAGGTGTGTAATGATTTATTGAACTCTGATGAGTCAGGATCTTTATCACTGTTACTTTTCTTAGACCTTCAAGCCGTCAAAATTATCAGCGATGACATTTTTTTGACATGTTTTTAGTGTATCAATAGGCTGTGCCATATGGAATTCCCCTATTTGACCCTAATTTACAATCAGAAAGCAACCTTCACCATAATGTAGGTCAGTAACAGCTACTTTTGATCACTTTGAGATTTCCTCAGTGATACAATTCAAAAATCAGAATTAGCACCAGTAATCACCATTCTTTGTACAGGAACATTACCTGTTATTGCCAGGTACCACTGTACTACTTTGTCTCTATTGCCTGTTATTGCCAGGCCTATAGTGCTGAACCTCTATCTTTGCTTGGGTACTGGATGCTGCTGTTAGCCATTTCTCTATGTTTTAAGTTTAGAATCTCCTTCCCTTGGAGATAAGGGTAAAATTAGACGTGATTTGGGCCCACTTCGGCCTGTTTTGGCCTGGGACCCGGCAGTACGTGAAAACACACTGCCAGATGTTGGCCCGGAATTGCCACAGGTAGTGTTGGCAGCTAGGCCTGGCTGTGACCTCCAGACAATCTCTGAGGTCACAGCCTGGGCTAAGGTCCACCCTACTGGACCAAAGTGGACCAAAGCAGGCTAGCACATCCGTGTGACTGCCGCTTTCCCACTTTGGACTGGGGGCCGCCATGGCTGGTAACCATGGCTGTGCCTCATTGGTCACCACGACTGCCCATCATGGTGGGGGGGGAGGGCACAAGGAGCACAGTATGGGCGGGACTGGCCACCCACACATTTATTGTGCTCCCAGCCGTACCCAGGCTCCATGGCCAGCAGGACAGTTCCCCAGCTGTGGTCAAATCAGGTCAGTGCCCCAATCTGACCCGGATCGTGTTCCCCCAGGATTTTCCACTCCAGGACAGCCCAGGGAGCAGTCCCCCCAACTGCACATCTATTTTTACCTTAAGTCCAAGCCTGGTCAACTTCCAGAAGCAATGTAAGACCTTTTCACTTATCTAGGCATTTGGAAGGCAGGGATAGGGTTAGGTAGGGGGATTTTGGAGCAAAGGGATTTTCATATGCTTTTACGTGTTTTTATATGTTATAAATCACCCTGAGCCTTAAGGGAAGGGCAGGGTATAAATTTGAAAAATAAATAAATAAATAAATAAATAAATAAATGGCACAATGTAAATTTTGTCTCATGAATTGCCTAGAATCTTCATTTTGTTTAGTTTGTTATGTAATGACAAATTAGACACAAACAATTCTGCAAAGGGAAAAGTTTATAGTCTTATATATGTAATGATAATTTTTTTGAATTATCAGAATGAAATCTCAACTAATATCAAGGTGGCATGACAAATAATGAAAATTTATTTAAATTCTGATATGGCCATATATTAGTCTGCTCTGAATGTCAGCCACAGAGCTGTATATTGTCACTGGTCTAACATTTCTTGTTTGGAAATAAGTTAATAAACAACGTTGCTTTTTTATCCATTCCCTCTACCACAAAATTCCTTTTTTCCCCTGGCATCTTTGCAACTAAAAAAATTACAGCATGCAAATTAACAAGAGATCAGAAATTATGATTGTCACAATTATGATTATCTTACTAGTCTTAGGGTAATTTCAGACGTAACAATCCCATGGTCAACCACAGTGAATCCCCTGTTGTGGCCATTTGTCCCGTTACATCTAAAAGATTCCCGTCAGATGTTCACCACAGTAAATACCTGGCAGGAATCAAAATAACCATGATTCTGGAGGTGAGGCCAGCCTCACCTCTGGAATCGTGGTTAGGTTGGCCACAATCTGGGATGGGCCAAAAGTTACATCTGTAACATTGGCCCATCCCAGATCGTGGCCCAGACCAGGATATGGGATTGGGCGTAGCAGCCGGATTGGCCGCTGCGCCCTCCCGTCTCCCGGAGGGTGGGCGGCTGGGGGAGCGCGGGGGGGGCGGGGCTCTGCGGCCACACATCTAAACGACAGACGGCCTGATTCCTGACCAGGATCCAAAACGAATCCCAGTGCGTGATTCAGCGGGGCGGGCCTCTGGGCCCGGCACGTCTGAAATTACCCTTAGTCACAATTGTGTTAGTCACAATGGGTGAAAACAGACGTGATGGTGGCAAGGCACCTCCCAGGCCAAGAAAGGTGAGCCACTGCAGCCCTCCCTGCCAATCCTTGGGTTGGCAGGGAGGGCTGTTCACATGAGCAGCTCTCCCCCCATAACCGGGTAACCGGATGCTTATCTGGTGTCTGTCAGCTGTGGGGGACTGGATGAGAGCAAGTTGCCTGAGGTTGAATCCCAACAAGACGGTGGTGATGGTCGTGGGAAAAGCCGGGGGAGTGATGGCTCCCATCATTGATGGGGTCCGTCCCCCCCCCCGCCCTCCAGTGTCTCAGGTCCATAGTATGGGGATGCTCCTAGACCCATAGTTCCACCTGAATGTCTAGATGGTGGCTGTAGCAAAGGGTGCATTTCACCAATTACATCTGGTGTAACGGCTTAAACCGTATGTCTCAGACATGGACCTGGACACTATCATCCATGCTTTTATTACCTCCCGATTGGATTACTGTAACGTGCTCTATGTGGGGCTACCAGAGACTGCAGCTGGTGAAGAATGTGGCAGCTCGTCTTCTTAAGGGGATGAGTCGCTGCGAGCACATTACACCAGTACTCCATTCTCTGCACTGGCTGCCAATAGTCTACCAGTCCTAATTCAAGGTGTTGGTTTTGACCTTTAAAGCCCTAATCAGTCTGGGCCCCACTTATCTGCAGGACCACTTCACCCTCCAGGTCCTGGACCGGCCTCTGCCATCAGCCAGGGATGCCCTCCTTGGGGTCCCCTGATGTCGACTATGAGGAGGGCATTCTCGGTGGCTGCACCACGACTGTAGAACTCCCTCCCATTGGTCTGCCTGTCCTTAGACCTGCCCTCTTTCCGTAGACAGTGTAAGACCTGTCTGTTCCACCAGGCCTTTGGTGAGGGTGACAGGTGGGGGGTTGGAGATGTGTGAGAGTTGGAGGGGGGGGCTTTAGCTTTGTCATGGGGTATGTTTTGTATTGTTTTTTATATTTTTATTGTTACGATATTTTATTATTTATTGTTTATTGTATTTAACTTACTATATTTTCTGATTTTGTTTGTTGTGAGCCACCCCGAGCTGCTGTGGCAGGAGAGGGCGGCCAAGAAATCTAACAAATTAAATAAATAAATAAATAAATAACCCAGGTATGGGAGTTGCAATCACATGTCCCTCCATACCCCAGGTCAGTCCAAGAAACTGTCCACACAGGACAGGATTACCAGGACCCTCCTATTCAGAAGGAATGGGCCCCTGGGAAGAACTGCTGCTGAACAGCTTTGGGGGGAGGGGGGCAGAGGTGCATTCTCACCCAGCAGGGCCCAGCCCCACTGAACAGCTGATCGAGGGTGCCTGAAGGAGGATGAGCGTGGTCCACCAGGCCTGATCCCCGTGACATTAGCCCACTTTAGACCACGTTAGTCTGGCTTAGTCCAGAACTCACCTGCGCATCTGATCGGTCACTGTCAGATGTTCACCCGCTACTATCCCAGGGCAGACTGACACCCACTATGGAATGCATTGGGCAGCAGTAGTTGGAGACACAGCCTGGGCAAAGGCCTGGCCTCCTGGACTAAACCGGGCTAACAGTCTCCCTCCCTCTGTTACAGGCCCACCAAGCCCTGATGTGAGGCAAGGACGATGGTTCAGGCCCGGCAGAATGTGCTCACCCTGGCCCCGCCTAACAGCTGATCGGCGGGAGGCTGGAGGAGCGTGCACACCCAGCCCCAGTGAACATCTGGTCAGGGAGACTAGAGGGACATGCACACCTGGCCCCGCAGAACAGCTGGTCAGGGAGGCCGGAGGAGCATGCACTCTCCAGTTGCCCAGGCCCCCCAATCAGCTGTTCCGTGGGGCTACAGCGAGCACATTCCTCCAGGATCACCTGATCACCTGTTCAGTCGGTTTGCTGGGTGCAAACGTTCCTCCAGGCCCCTGCAAGCAACTGTTCAGTGGGACAGGGGTGAATGTGCTCCTAGTCTTCCCAAATCAGCTGTTCAGCAGAGCCAGGATGAACACACTCCTCCAGCCCCCCCCCCTTGATCAGCTGTTCAGTGTGGGTGGGTTGAACACAGTCCTGCAGGCCCCACAAAATAGCTGATATGGGGACCCCGAGTCATACCCTGGTCCGCCCATGTACGCACACAAAACAGCTGATGGGGGCCTCAAGGAGTGAAACCTCCCCCCCCATCAGCTGTTTGGTACGCACCCCCTGGCCAGGTGAGAGTACACCTCTGGGCAAAGCCCCTTGCAATGCTTCTATGAATGAAGCTGTATATTTTGTTGCCACTGAAGGAGCCAGAGATGCTGAGTGTGAAGCGTCACCACCAGTTCAACCAGGTGCAGATAAGGACTCTGATAAAAGTCTGCTAAGGACCCAACTAAGAAAGGACTCTCAGAGGTCACTCATAGGATTCCTATCCTATAGCATAGAAAATAAAAAATAGGGAATGAGAAAAAAGGGGACCTTCAAAAGAAGACCTAGATGAAGATGGAATGAAGGGTTTTAAGACAACAGTCTTCGTCTGATAAGTCCATTTCTTAGTTTAAAAAACAGCTCATTTGTATAGACTTCCTCCTGCAAACACTGTGCGCTAAGAACTCCTAATACATGAGACTGTTGTACAATGAGGGCAAGAACTCTGAATATGGGTTATTCACATACAAATTATTCTAATTTAAGAAAATTGAAACATCTCTAATTAAAAATTTTAAACCCTTCTTGGAATAAAAAGCTTGATTATTACTCCATCATCATGATTGTGTAAAGTAAATTAGTATTACTTTCAGCTATCAAGAATAGTATACACATTTAGGTCCCAGTACAGTAAATTGCTTAGGGATGTGCCAATTTTTAATCTTTAATGGGAATACAAAGGTGCTACCAGATCAATATGCATAAGTTTAAGTAGCAAACGCTGAACCAGGAAGAAGAAAACGTAGGAATTGTTTTTAAATTTGATGTGGTATGGAAAAATTCCAAAACTTATTTTAATATAAGCTGTATTTAAGCTATATTATTACTATTTGCACCGAGCCGCCCTGTGGTAGGGCCGGTCCTGTTTGCACCAATAAATCTAGACTCACGATGTGTCAAGTCTGCAATACCTCTTCTGCGGGTAGTTAATAGATCAAAATTTGAAAAATCAGGGAGATTGGATAGCTGTAGCATTCTGAAAAAAGAGATATCCACTATATTTTATGGAGGTGTGGTATTCTGAAATAAGGGGCATTTACTTTGTTCTATAGTGCATCAAGTGTTCAAAAGTAAGGGGTATTTCCTTAAAAATAAGGGGAATCTGGCAAACCTAGCAGTCAATAATACTGAGGTATAAAACACTATTAAAGTAATAGGATCAAACCTGTAAATGGATACCATTCAGATTTGCTGCAAAAAGTTTTGTAAAAACTCAAGAAGTGAATAGTTCTGGACCACTAACTTCATCTTCCCATTGCAATTTAGAGATAGAATGTGGTCGTCATGTTGGTCCCAAATGACAGAGACAAAATGCTATATGCCCGAGGAAGGGCCCTATGTGGCCCGAAAACTTGCTTATTTCCTCCAACAACAGTTGGTCCAATCAAAGTTATCATTTGAACCACTTTGTCTCTTCATAATTTTGTATGAAATAAAGTTCACTCTTACAGTGTTGAAGTTCACCACTATAGCACATTTACAAGTACTTCTGTTAAATGCATATTTTGTTCCTGTGATTATTTTTATCCTCACTTCACCCCGATGTAATTTTGGGGATTAAATATTATTCCCATTTATGTTTAACCATGTAATAACTGGTGCATGTGATCCGATGAAACGTGAGTGAGGCAGTCATTGTAAAACATAAAACTAAGTACTATATGTAACTGTACACACAAAAACTTGGCACACAGAGACTACTGCAGTGAATTCACAGTAAACTGCTATATAATAATTGTGTCTTAATATTTCATTGTGTGCAAGGGATGTCCATATCCCAATTAGTTGTGGCGGGGATTTAACACTGTTCAGCTATGATATACGAACAAATAAGAATGCAATCGCCAACAGGCTGCATCTCTATATGAAAGTTTTTCATGTTGTTGCTTCAGGGTTATTACTGGTTGCTATTATGCTAAATTCCAACTTTATCATCAATAACCATATAAAATGAAACCGCTTGTCACCTTCAGACAGTAAATCCATATAACCACATTCTAGGCAGAACTGTGGGTCACTTATTTCATACATATTTTCTCCCACATCAATGCCCAGATACCAGAACAAAGTTTAATTATCTAGTTCTTGACTGATTATAAATAAGAGAGGACAGAGTGTTAGGTCCTAGCAATTGATAATCAACATGTAGCGTTTCAAGCAAAAACCTGTTACAAAGCCCAGTGCTTGGAATACTGTGCTTTTTATCTATGCAATCAGCCCTGCTGAGATAAAGCACTGACCTTTCCTTTTGATTCACAATGGGAAAATACTCGACTTACAAGCCTACTACTGAGAAGTCTTGATGTTACTGTGAAGAATCTGGGAGACATGTAGTAAGTAAACTAGGATCCAATATTTCTCAAATATTAGAAGTAAGCAAATACAACCAATGGGTGAAAACACATATGCACCTTAACTCCACTTTAACATTTCTTATGCATGTTTCAGGGCTGCATAGGGCGCCAATATATCCCTGCAACATGCATAAGAAAGAATAAAGCCTGAGTTACATGCATGTCTGTTTTTACCGTATGTTGAGTCCTTCATTAGCATGCATATTGCATAGATACTTTTAAAGTATTTTGATGATGCAGAGTTTGGCAGAAAGGGAATTTAACACTTTGCAGATGTTTGGGTCACGGTGTTGCTACATCTTTTTCCATTGATTCCATTGAACAGAATCTAATGTGCTGCCTATAATTTTCCTGTGCCAAAAGCTAATTTATGTTTAAACAGGATGGTTTCCTCCAGAGGAAAAGGCCTCCAAGAGCTTAAATCAAAAGAAATACCTCAAAGTCATTTTTGAAATGCATGTGGCTGTCTCCCTTCCCTTCATATTAGTAAACGCTGTGCAGTCTGTTGCATTATGCAAACTGAACTTCCGCCTCCCTATAATATGCAGCAAGCTCCCTATTTTGGGTTACACTATACAGTGTGACCATGGGCTTCATCTAAAAAGCTATTCAGGAAACCCTTTAACACAGCATGCAATTCATTTCAGCTCAGTTGTTTGCTGTTAGAAGTTCTGTAGAAAAAATAATAATCAAACCCTGAATATCTGAATCATAGGGATACTTACAAGCACCTTAAACCCTCATAAAATATTTACTACAGCCATCCACAGCATCAGCTTTGCTGTGGTCCCCAAAACACATAGTTAAGTCATATACTACTACTGCAGGAATTGATAGGAAACAATCAAATAAGCCTCCTTCAAAGAAACCTTTATTCCACACAGCCTTAAAACACAGACACAACTATGGGGGGAGTTGGGATATATGTCATTCTCCAACTTTCTGAAGCACACTTCATGACCCACTCAAAAATCTGCAACTGATCCAATTTGTAAAAATTCATGTCAGTCCCTCTTCCCCTATATTTTAGTCATGGCTGTAGGGGAATGAAAACCATTCTTTCTAGAATTAAAAGTGTTAACCCAAATTACCAACTAAAAGCAATTAGCAGCATCAAACCCCTTCAACCACAAGCCATGGCTTAATTTGCAGCAGTGAAGGGAATCAAGACGATCCTACATGTTCAATAACTTCCCACTCCCCATTCATAAATGACTGAATGCCATAGCATGCCATTCCTCTTGGTCTGCCACTTCAGGACCTTTGGGTAGCTTCTGTCCTCCCTTCACCCTATGGAACTTTCACAGGTTTCCTCTCTGGCTTCCTGCCTGGGGACAAGGCTTTTGGGGCTGGACACTGGAAGGAAAGAAGAAGGAAGCGGCTTACATGCTCCAATTTGTCTTTCCTCCTCAGCCAGACACTGGCACTGTAGTCCTGCTGCTTGACGGTGCTGTAGAAGTTAGCACCTACTCTGGTGAGGCTTGGCGAGGGCTCTCTGGGTCTGCTCTTCAGCCTCATCTGCTCGAAGCCCTCATGGGGGGACGAGAGCCAGTCATGCCTGACTTCCATCTTGACATGACAAGCTGAAGTCCAGGGAAAAACCAGAGGAAACCAAGAAATTCCCCGGCCCCTGACGAAGAGGGTTAAAAAAAGAAAAGAAGAAGAAAGGCGAGGGAGGGAGGGGAAAGGAGAAGAACTGGGGGAAGGGAAGGAAGGTGTGGGGTGGAGTAGAGTGGAATGGAGAGGAAGGGGCTCGGGGGAAGAGGATGCTGCCCAGCCGCCTGCCAGGAGGCGGTGCTGCCGTTGCCGCTTGTTGCCCCCTCCGAGAACGCGCCGCAGTCCCTAGCGCGGGCAGCGCAAAGCGGCTTCTTGCGGCACTGCCTGGGACTGGGGGCCAGAGACACAGGGAGGGAGGGAGGGAGGCAGCGGAGGGATGGGAGGGGCTGGGCTGTCTCACCAGCCAGCCTGCAGGTTGGTGCAGTGAAGGGGCTGGAGGCAGCCGCGGCGGCGGCTGTCCCTGGGCTTCAGGCAGCTCCTCCTTCTTTCAGCACCCACCTAGGGGAACTTCGCAGCCGCACGCGAGGAGACAAGCTCCCGCCTGTCTGCTTCGGGCGCGACACGAGCGACTTCTTTGATAAAGGCGCGCGGGGGAGGGGGCTGAATCTCGTCTCCGCTCCCCTGTGGCTCTAGAAGTTCAGTCCGTTCCCAGACAGGCACAGGGCTTCCCCTCCTTCCTGGGGTTTGCACGCCTAGGGCTGCGGTAAACTCGCTAACTTCATCCTCCCTCCCCACCAGCACCACTTGAACACCCGCGGCTGGCTCTCCCTCACTCCGGAGGCGATCAGCAACTTGGGTTTGGACATGTTGCCTTGACTAGTTACACACCGAATCAAAGGGGCTTGCTGCGGTAGCTCTCCCCCTGGGCAGAGTTAGTTGCAGAACAGGGTATAATCCAGATTGTGTTAAGAGGGGGCACACGCTGACCTTTCGCCCATGCCCATTTAAGAACATACTAGATCAGACCAAGAGTCCATTGAACCTAGCACCTGTCTCCAACAGTGGCCGATCCTTTCCCATTTCTTTCCGAGCTCCCAACAGAGATAACAGTCCCCAACCTACTTGGCTAATTGACATTAATGGACCTATCCTCCCTCCAAGAACTTATCCAATTAAATTCTTTTTTAAACCCAACTATACTACTGGCCTTGACCAGTAGTTAACAAATTTCACAAGTTAATGGTGCATTGAGTGGGGGGTGGGGGGTGTTGTTTTATTTATTTTAAATCTGCTGCCAGTTAGTTTCCTGGGGTGTCTCCTATTCTAGTACTGTTTGAGAGGGTAAATAAAAACTCCCTATTTATTCGTTCCACAACACTCACAATTTTATAAACGTTTATCATATCCCCTCTCCGATGTCTCTTCTCCAAGCTGAATACCCCTAGCCTATCAAGCCTCTCCTTGTACAGAAGCTTTTCCATACGCTTTATCATCTTTCCTTTTAGTGATGGGGCAACAAGAACTGTGCTCTGTTCTTGCGGTCGCACCATAAATTATATACCAGCATGATGATATTTTCTGTTTCTCTATCCCTTTCTGAATAAAATAAAACATTGTTTTTTTGGCCACTGCCACATACTGAACGGATTTCAAATTTTTCAGTGCATTGTCCACAATGACTCCAAGATCCTTTTCCTGATTGTATACGTATAAGTTTGGATAATTTTTCCCTGGACCCTATGTACATCACTTTGCACTTGTCAACATTATATTTCATCTGCTATTTAGGGCGAATTCACACGTGCAGCAATTATCTGGATTTTTAAAAACTGGTTCTCAATAGTTCGCTGTTAACAAGTCCTGTTGCATTCACATGCATGCCATACCGATTTTAAGTACAGCGAAATAATGCATTCAGACCTTCTTGTAGTGCGTGCTTACCCGGCTGCTCAGTACGGTTCAGTTACAGGAAGTGGCCTGTGGGGAGCCAGAAGGTTGCTACTTTGTAGCAAAGTACAACTTTGCTACAACCTTTGCTGCAACTTTGCAAACTTTGCAACAACCTTTGCTACAACCTTTGTAGCAAAGGTTGCTACTTTGTAGAATCAGGGAGTAAAGAGGGAGAGCCTGAGGCTGCTGGAAAGAAGCCCCTCGCATTCTCTCCCTGGTTTCTTTCCGGTATCCCGCTGCTGCTACTGCTGCAGCACTACGGTAGAGGCAGAGGCAGATGATTGAAAGTCCCTTGGAGGGAAGAACTTTTTTGGGGAGAAGCATGGAGGGGAAACATGGAGGGGAAGAACTTTTTTGGGGAGAAGCTGGCTGCAGCCTGCACCCAGCGAGGCAACTACAGGGCTCCAGCTGGTCTCACTGCTTCCGGTAGGGGCAGGAGTAAAACAGCGCACTTGGAAGCACGGTTGCATTCACATCAGAAAAGATTACACACTAGTTAAAACCAGTACGATGTTGCTTTCACACTGCTGTTAAGTGCGGATTTATTGAAAACGGACAGCAAAAAGGTAGGTTTGAGTAGCTTTTCAACACGCATTGCTTTAGTGCGATATTGACTCCATTTAATCGAATTTAAGTGTTCAGACAGGCATGAAACATTCATTTTTTTAAAAAAATCGCACAAATCAGAACGTCTGAATCCCCCCTTAGTTGTCCAGTCTCCTGGACTTGCAAGATCATTAGGGATGGACGAACACAGTTCGGATGTTCGGAGTTCAGACCGAACTTGGTCTGTTCGGACGTCCGAACCGAACTCTCGAATGACCAAACAGTTCAGTTGTGTTCGGTTGAGTTCAGGGGCAAGAAAAACGGAAAATAAGTTTCGGTTTCAGTCAAATTTCGGTTTCGGCTAAGTTTCGGTTTTGTTTCGGTTTCGATAGTGCTGTTCTTGACTGTTTGGCCAAGTTCGGCCAACCCGAACTCGGCTGAACTGAACCATCGAACCCAAACTCGGGTTTCGAACTGAACAACCGAACCGCATTCTGTTCGCCCATCCCTAAAGATCATCCTACAATTCCTCACAGTCCACTCAGGTTTTAACTACTTTGAATAACTTTGTGTCATCTGCAAATCTGATCACCACACTCTTTACTCCCTTTTTGAGATCATTAATAAATATATTAAACAACATTGGTCCCAGTACAGATCGCGGAGGCACTCCACTATTTACGTCTCAACATTTCAAAAATTGACCATTTAGTCCTACCCTTTGTTTCCTATCCTTTAGCCAGGATCTACAATAGGACACTGCCTCTTATCTCATGACTATTTCATTTCCTCAAGTCTCTCTCATAATATAAGGGATCTTATAAAACACTTTCTGAAAATCCAGATACACTATCAACCGGCTCATCTTTCTCCACATGCTTATTTACACCCTCAAAAAATTCGAATAGATTCATGAGACATGCCTTCACTTTGCTAAATCCATTAATGTTATTTATCCCGTCTCTCTCCCTATGTCCCCTCTCCTGGTCTCTCCCCATCGTGTCTATTAGATTGTAAGCTGTAGGCAGGGACCGCGTCTATCTTATTGTTCCGTAAAGCACCAGGTACATAGCTGGCGCTATACAAATGCTTATAATAAAATAAAATAAAATAATAATAATAATAATAATAATAACAACAACAATAACAACAATAACAACAACAATAATAATAATGTTAGCTCTTCCCCATTATGGTGGCATGTTTATCAATATGGCCAATAATTCTATTTTTCACAACTGTTTCCATCAGTTTGCCCAGCACCGCCATCAGGCTCACTGGTCTGTAGTTTCCAGAGTTGCCTTTGGAGTCCTTTTTAAAATATTGGTGTTGTATTCGCTACCTTCCAGTCCTCAGGTATGGTGGCAGATTTTAGTAATAGGTTACAAATTACCAATAGTAATTCCCCCTGGGAATGGAGGACCCATTAGGGGGTAGCCCGTCAGTGGAAAGAGACCTCCTCGCCTTACCCACACCCTCCGCTGAAGAAAAGCCAAGCTGGGAAGTTCCTCACTCAGCTGAGCAGTGCACAGGGTGGGGAACAGCAAGAGGCAGGGAGCAGCAAGGGACCAGGAGAGCAGCAGTCTGGCAGTGAGGCGAGTGAGCCCAGGGAGCCATGGGTGCTGGGACTGGCATCCTGGGGCATCCCAAGATGCCTCAGTAAAACCTGCATTTTTGAACATCAGACACCTGTTTGGGGGTCAGGTACCCCATCAAATGCCCACTGAGGGTGCCCCAAAATGCAGATATTAACCACAGGTAGCAAATATGCTACCCGCTGCAGCTCTAATGACAACCTTACTCCCATTCTCCATCCCTTCCCCTGCAGCCCAGACCACCTCATCAGCAAAGCAAATAGTGCATGAAGGGCTGGGTTAGAAGGAAGGGATGGGAAATGTATTCTCTCAGGGGCTGGAGAACAAGACTAAGCAGGGAGGTCTCAGGTCTGCAGCCCTCCCCCTCTGGTTGCACCCTTGGTTAGGTGAATTCATGATTCAGATCTCTTCCTTTGCCATTTTTGCCATCTGCTTTTTTCACAGCATAACAGGCTTGAATCTTTCACTCACAGAGATTACTCAGAGAGTGCTACATTCATCAAGTAGTTTCAGTGCTGGTAACTAGAATTGTGACTAAGGCTGCTTTTAGACGAGTGCCGGCCGCTCGCGCCATGAAATCCTGTGCCTTGTAAAAGTGCCACGGGCAGCTTTTAGATGCATCTAGATGTGCCATATTTCTGATCACACATTCTTTAACAGCGCAAATTAAATACTTCAATATACAGTTATTTAATTTGCACCATTAAAGAATGTGCAACCGGAAATACAGCGCACCTAGACGCGTCTAAAAGCTGCCCGCAGTACCTTTACAAGGTGCAGAATTTTGTGGCATGAGCAGGCAGCACTAGACTAAAAGCGTCTCTAGACAAGACAAGTCAATTTCTAACAGAACAGGAGACAGCTCTCTGGGGAGCTAAAGTTTCATACTTTAGCGGAGGGGGTGAGAAATGAGTCAGAAGAGTTTGTAGAGTGAGCTTTATTAGACACTACCCAAAAGAATTCAGGTTGGCAAGAATGAGAAAGAAAAGCATGCAACAAAGAAATAGAGAATGTCAATCAAAAATGGGAACATAGAGATTCTTCCATCCACAATATTAAACCCTTTGGGTGCAATCCTGACCCCACTGAAGTCCATGGCTCTAGTCCCATTGACTTCAATGGAATCAGATTTGTGCCCTTTGCCTCTGATAGCAAGTTTCATTAAAGGAGTTCAGCAAACCCCATAAATATCAATTAATTAAGCCACATAATATCCCTGTGAGCTGGGTAAGTTTCACTATCACTCCCATTGTAAAAGTTATTATAAACATTTATATAGCGCGAGCAGTGTACCTGGCACTTTACAGTTGTTATTAATGGAGACAGGACTCTGCCCAGTGGGCTTAAAATCTAAGATGGACAAGGGTGAGGGGAACACACAGAGAGACAGACACACATATTCCCATTTTACAGATGGGGAACTGAGACTGAGAGGTTATTACTTGCCCAAGGCCACCCAGGGAGTTCATGGCTAGGACAGGATTCAAACCCTGGCTTCTGACGTCCAAGTCCAGCACCTTCTCCAAACTAAAGATAAGGTGACTTCCCACAAAAAGTCTAACACAGCCAAAAATAAGATTCAATTTCCTAACTGCTGGCCCTGTGCCTTTGTCACAAAATCATTGCTACCTCTCAGAACTAGTGATTATCATAGTCCAACCCCCTGTCCGAGATAGAATATAGTCTGCCTTCATCATCGTAGGGCATTTTTAATCAGGCATTGCTGGGGAGTGGGTCGGTGGAGCACCCACATATGGGAGGGGGGGAGGAGTCAAATAGGTCAGGATGGGTGGGTGCTGCATGTGCCCCCGCTACCCACACACCACCCACTCCTGCCCCCTCATGGAGCATCCAGATTTCCCCCCCGATGCTCCATACGTGGGCATGAGTGGGCAGTGCGTGGGTCATGGGAGTGCATGTCCAGCCACACCACCTTCAGATGGGCGCTCAGGTGAGTGGGGGATGCGTGGGCCTGTGTGGGTGCGTCCCATTTAAGGACGCCCATACTTATAGTAGTCCAGATGAGTTTTGAAAATATCCAGGGATGAAGATTTCACAATTCTTTCTCAATAGTTCTCACATTCAGGAAGTTTTTCCTGGTATTTAACAGAAATCTATTTATAAGCAATTAAAACCCATTCCCTCTTGTCCTAGCTTCTATGACAGTGGAAAACAAGTGTTCACCAGCCACAATCCCAAATCCTGTCCACGCAGGATCTGCACAGATGTACTCGCAACAAATGCGTATGCAGGTTTTGCACATGTGTGTGCACATTAGTTGCGCGTGGGGCATGGGATCAGCCCCAATATCATTTTTATGGAATCATTATGTAGGTTTGATAAGCAGCAAAACTCATCAAAATTTGAAATTGTTTCTTAATGCCTCAAAAACTCAGGAGCCTGCAAGAGGGTGATTGAAGTGTTCTGGATCATGGTTCCTAGAATATTGTAGCTTTTTTATTATTAGAACAGGAAACAAGTTGCTTGTTTTGATAGTGGCATCTCTACTGTAGCCAACACCTTTTTCTTTTAGTAGAGGTTGATATGTGTTGTTGCTTAAAATAAACTAAGCAAGAGGACTTTCCTTCCTCACAACATGAAAAACTGCCTTGCTAATTATCCCTCACTCTTCATGGATATATTAAGCACAGTCAAGAAATAGCACTCACACAGCACCAAGAAATAATTATTGTAACTCAGAATGACATTTCATTTCTGATGAATATTTGCTAGCAGATGACATGTGAAGGGAAGAAAATAGTGGGTTTTTTATTAAAACATTGAAATAAAGCTCATTTAGATCTACAGATAAGGTGGTGTTGAATTAAAAATCTACATAGCTTAAAATTACCTAAGGATACACTTTCCAACAGTAAAAATAAACTCATAATTGAGGGTGCATTCAATCATCATGGGAGCCCTCCAAGGAGCCCCATGACAGTACCTCAGAGTTGTGTCTCAGTGCCAGCCTACAGTAGTGATCTTTGTGATGTTGGAATGGATCTTCTGTGTGGTAAACGTAAGGTGATCCGGAGTAGACGTGCTCCAGATATTTCCACAGTGCTTTGGGGGATTATTTTTCATCATACCAAGACCTCTCATGTGGAGTCCCGCAGGGTTCTCTTCTGTCCCCTCTCCTGTTCAACGTGTATTTGCAGCCGCTTGGCGAGGTGGCCAGGAGGTTTGGCGTGCAATGTCATCAATATGCTGATGCCACCCAGCTTTACCTCCCTTTTTCATCAGACCCAGGCCTGGCAGTCTCAATGCTTAGCGGGCGTCTGGCAGCTGTGGGGGATTGGATGAGAGCTAATTGACTGAGGCGGAATCCCAACAAGACGGAGGTGATGCTGGTGCGTAAGGCGGTGGAGATGATGACCCCAATTATTGATGGGGTCTGTCCTCTACTGGTTCCCTAGGTACGGAGTGCTCCTTGATTCACAGCTGCGTTTGGATGTTCAGGTGGAGGCTGTGGCAAGGAGTGCCTTTCGCCAATTACACCTGGTGCGTCCGCTTCAGCCGTATCCTGGCCGCTGTCATCCATGCTTTCATCACCTCTAGGCTAGACCACTGTAATGCGCTCTATGTGGGGATACCCATGCTGACGGTTCAGCGACTGCAGCTGGTGCAGAATGCGGTGGCCCATCTCCTGGTGGGACTGGACTGCCGGAAACATATTACACCAGTTCTTCAATCGCTGCACTGACTGCCTGTAGTCTTCCAGGCCCGATTAAAGATGTTGGTGCTTGCCTATAAAGCCCTAAACCATCTGGGCCTGACCTATCTACAGGACTGCCTCACCCACCAAGTCCTGGATCAACCCTTGCAGTAATCGGGAGGTGCTCTCCTTGAGGTGCCCCAAGTCTTCCGGGGGGCCACAATGGGGAGGGCGTTCTTGGTGGCCGCCCCACAACTGTGGAACTCCCTGCTGATAAAGGCCCAATTGGCTCTTGATCTCCCCTCTTTTCGACGTAGTTTTAAGACCTGACTGATTTCCCTGGCCTTTGGTGGGGAAGTTGGGTAGGGTGGAATGGAAGGGTATGGTTAGGGGATAAGAAGTTTGTTATAATCCTCCTTATGCTGATGTTTTTATGTTTTTAAAGTTTTATTGTTGTAAGCCGCCCCGAGTCACTATGCATGAGGGGCGGGGTATTAAATTTGTTTAATGAAGATATATATAGAGAGAGAGATGTGATTAACAAGTCATGAAAGTCATGAAAATCACTACCATTCGGCAATCCTGGGGTGATACCACAGCTGTACAAACAAAGTTATCTTGACATCTAAATGCATATTTAACTGAAATTAGGTAAAAGAACTTTAAAGGAAATCTCATGCTAGCCAAGCCATATGGGGTAACAGTTCTAATTTCATAGTGGGTAATAGATACATTTAATTGAGATTAAGGTATGATTTTAACCTATCAAGACACCACCTTGAATGGTCTCCATTCTGAAACTACTTGTTAATAATCCTATGGACTTCAAATCTAAACACCATTTGCATGTAGATTCATGGTTAAGGCCTGTGAAGGTAGCTATATATATATCAATGATAAAGTATCCAAATGAGCATGAAATACAGAGAGAAAACTACGTCTCCACAGTTGAACAACACAGAGATCTATTTACTGCACGGTATAGGTGTGCACCAGGGACCCATGTTGGTTTTCGTTTTAGTTATCTAAAACTTTCGTTTTCATAAATAGCAACATTTCATTTTTGTTTACTTTCATTTTTGATTTCCATTGGTTTCAATGGAAAAAAACATTTTTGGCTGTAACCTTTTTGTTGTTCATTATATTTGGATGACACATGGAGGTATTTTACCACCTATAAAAGGCATTATGTGTACCAAATTTCAGAAAGATTGGATAAAATAATCCAATTTTATAAGCAGTTGAATTATATTATTTTGCATAAAATCTGCATATACATTCCTGGTTGTAACGTCCTTGTCTCCCATCTAATGCAGATGAAACTTGGCAAGTTTATACCCCTCCACATGTTTACTATCTATGCTGACTTTCAGAAGAATTGGATAAAGGGTCCTGGTGGTATAAGCAATTAACTTATAAATGCATGTCTGTCTGACATCTTTGTAGTCTAACCAATTTATTTATTTATTTATTTTATTTTATAAATTTTTACCCCTCCCCTCCTGCCATGCAGCTTGGGCCAGCTTCCAAGCATTAAAATACAGTAAAATCAATTTAAAATTATCATAAATATTATAAAATATTAAAACAGGGCTAAGATACAGTCTAACAAAAAATCAAAAATAGGTGGGGGAACTAAAACCCCCCACCCTACTCACCCTCCCTCCCAAAGGCCTGGGTGAACAGCCAGGTCTTACAGTTTCACCAGAATGTTAACAGGCTAGGGGCCAGGCGAGCTTCCTCCGTAAGGGAGTTCCATAGCCGCGGCCCCACTACCGAGAATGCCCTCTCCATTGTGGCCCCCCGCTTAACACAGGGGACCTCCAGGAGGGCACCCCTGGCAGACCGCAGGAGCCGCTCTGGGGCGCGGAGGGCGAGGCGGTCCCTAAGGTATGAGGGGCCAAGACCGTGTAGGGCTTTATAGATCATCACCAACACCTTGAACTTGGCTTGGCACGCTATCGGCAGCCAGTGCAGAGCTCAGAGCACTGGTATAATATGCTCCCAGCAGCCCGTCCCCATAAGAAGACGAGCCGCCGCATTCTGCACTAGCTGCAGCCTCTGAACCAAGAACAAGGGAAGCCCCACGTAGAGCGCGTTACAGTAGTCGAGCCTCGAGGTGACGAAGGCATGGATGAGGGAGGCCAGGTCCGGGCCGGAGACATACGGACGCAGTCTACGCACTAGATATAGCTGGCGGAAAGCAGCCTTAGCGACTGCCTCCACCTGCCGCTCCAGACGAAGGTCTGCATCCAGTATCACCCCCAGACTCCGAACCTGCTGAGCTATAGGAGGGCGAACCCCCCCAACTAGGGGGGCCACCACCCCCTTCGCTCTCCCCACCAACATCACCTCCGTCTTATCGGGGTTGAGCTTCAGTCTGCTCAGCCGCATCCACTCCGCCACGGCCTCCAAACATTGGGACAGCAACGAGATAGCAGGGTCTGGGTCAGTAGAAAAAGAGAGGTACAGCTGAGTATCATCAGCATACTGGTGACATCGCACCCCGAACCTTCTCACAACCTCCCCCAAGGGCTGCATATAGATGTTAAACAACAGCGGAGACAAGATCGAACCCTGCGGAACGCCACACGGTAAAGCGCGGGGGCACGATGTCTCCTCCCCCAACACTACCCGTTGGCTCCTCCCCGAGAGGAATGAGCGGAACCATTCAAGAACGGTCCCGTCCAAACCCCCCAGGTCACGCAGTCGCCTCAGCAGCAGCCCATGGTCCACGGTATCAAAAGCGGCCGAGAGATCTAGCAGGATGAGAAATGTTGAACATCCTGCATCCATCTCCCGGCGGAGGTCGTCTACCAAGGCCACCAACGCCGTCTCGGTGCCATAGCCGGGGCGGAACCCAGATTGAAAAGGGTCTAGGAAGCTGATACTATCCAGATGCACCTGGAGCTGGAGCGCCACTGCCCGCTCAATAACCTTCCCTAAAAAGGGAAGGTTAGAGACAGGTCGGTAGCTGGCGAGCGCGTCCACGTCCAACGATGGTTTTTTCAGCAGGGGGCGCACCACAGCCTCTTTTAAGCAAGGCGACAACCTCCCCTGCCGAAGGGACGCATTCACCACCCTCGCCAGCACCGTCCCCAACGTCTCCCCGGAAGCTTTTATTAACCAGGACGGGCACGGATCTAGTTGACAACACGTGGCCCTCACAGACCCCAGGACATCCACCACATCGGCCGGCGTCACTTCCCGAAACTCACCCCATAAAGATGGACCAGACGGACCCTCCGCCCCCCCGCGCTCTTCCCCTACTGCTATCAACCCAGCGTCGAAATCGGCCTGAATCCGAGCAATCTTGTCTGCGAAGTAGATGACAAACTCCTCACAGCGGGCCCGGGACAAGTCCCCATCCAGGCGGAGGGAGGCCGGACTAACCAGCCCCCGCACCACCCGAAACAGCTCCGCTGGACGCGACTTCGCAGACGCTATGAGGACGGCGAGGAATTCCTTCCTCGCCGTCCTCACAGCCTCCACATAGGACCGCAAATGGGCCCTATGGAGAAGACGATCGGAGACAGACCGAGTCCGACGCCAGCGTCGCTCTAGCCTCCTGCCCACACGCTTCATACACCGCAGCCCCTCAGTAAACCAAGGGGTCCTGCGGTGACGAGACCGAGGCAGAAGGCGTCTCGGAGCCACCCTGTCAATGGCCTCCTCCAGCAAGTTGTTCCAATGCTGAACCAGCTCATCCACAGAGTGGCCATCCACATCCAGGGTTAACTCCCTCAGGACCTCTTGGAACCGCTGGGGCTCCATCAGCCTCTGAGGGCGGACCATCCTAAGTGGTCCCTTCCCCTTCTGGAGGGGGTGCGCTAGAAGACCGGCCTGAAGGAGATAATGGTCTGTCCACGACAAGGGCACTGCTTTAACCTCCCCCACAACCGAACCCCCCGCCTCAAGGCCAGAACCGAAGATCAGGTCGAGGGTATGTCCCCCCCACGTGGGTCAGGCAGATAACTTCCTGGGACAAGTTCATGGTTGCCATGGCGGCCATGAACTCTCGCTCCGCCCCAACAAGACCGGCATCGGTGTGGATATTGAAGTCCCCCAGAACCAAAGTTCTGGAGGAGCCCAAAACCACCTCCGAGGCCAGTTCTGCTAGAGCGACAAGGGATGCCGCTGGGCAGGAAGGGGCCCGGTACACCAGCAGCAGGGGTGCTGCTGGTGGCAAGCTAGGGGTAGCTTGCCCCCAGCCAAATTGAACACCACGTGCAGGACCTCTACACCCATAATCTCCCGAATTGGATACCTCCTAACAGGCCAGTCCTCCCTAAAAACAATAGCTACACCACCTCCCCGGCTGCCCATGCGGGGCTGATGCTGCACAGCATCGCCAAAGTTGGACCGGCCAGATCATCCAGCCAGGTTTCTGTAATGCATGACATTTGGCAGGCTGTATCTCACACCTTCAGGATCATCTCTGCCAAATATCAGAAAGATGTGATAAAGGGACCCAATTTTATAAGCCTGAACAGCATATGCAGAGAATGAGCCTATGCCAGGGATTATCTTACGTGTCACTCTGATTGCTGTGACCATCCCAACTTCTCTCCCGCACTTGTTACTGGGAAGTTGGAAGCATCTATTTAGAAAAGAGCCAATCTGTCACAGTGCCGCAGGATGTGATTGTGATGATAATTGGCCAGGCTGGATGTGTAATCTATGTCTCCTGATTACTGGGATGCTATCACCAAAGTCCCAGTTATGTCCATACTATGCCCGCCTCAGGGCCACCCCCTATGTCCGCCTCAAAACCACCACCTATTGGTTCTGAAAAGCTAGAAGCATGCAGTAATTGGCCAGTGAATGTGTCTGTCAGTCTGTTGGGTTGCTCCCCATCCTCCCTCCCACAGTCTCCCTGCCATGCCAGGTCCTGCCTCTGACTGGCACCACATGTGCTATTTATCTGAATAATGGTCTTCAAGGGGACAACTTCAATTGCTTATAAAATTGGGCCCTTTATCAAATTGTCTTGTAGTTTGGCCGAGATGACAGAAATGGTGTGGGATACATTCCTCCCAAATGTCTTGTAAAGAGGATGGAATATAAAAATGTTACAGCCGAAAATGCATTTCAAATTAATCTCTTATAACATCAGGATCCTTTATCCAATCTTTCTTAAATTTGGCAGGACTGGTAATCTTGGGAAGGGACATAATATTCCCAGATTTCATGAAAATTGAACAAAAGATCGAGATGGTGTAACCAGGAACGTGTATGCAGTTTTTCTTAACATCACATCATTCAATTGCTTATAAAATCTGTTCCCTTTATCCAATCTTATCAAAATTTGGTACACACAATGCTCGTTGTTGAGGATACTATCTCCCCACATTTAATCAGAATTGAATAAGAAACGAAAAAGGTATATCTGGAAATAGGTTTTTTAGTTTTTTCCCATTATTTCAAAAACGAAAATTTGTTGTCAGTTTTTTCCCATTATTATTATTTGTCGTTTGTTTTTTAAAAAACAAGAAAATGAAAAAAATTGTTTTTGTTATCATAACAACAAAAATGAATTGCACACCCCTATTGCAAGGAATTTTGATGACAATATAACAATGTGGTGTTATAAGCCCATAACTGGAAAACAAAAATATAGCCTCAGAATATGTATTTCTTGGCTGTATTTATTTGTTATAACACTTGGATACCAACCAAAACCACAGATGTTGAATGTGAACATTTTTTACTCAACAGTTTACATGACTTACAGTTTTTCCCAATAGTTCCATCTTCTCTCTCTCTCTGTTAATCTAATAAAATAGTAAAACGGTATATTTTCAAGATTCAGTTGTAAGAAGCAATCCGTCTTCTACACCTCAACAGATAACTCATGGTCCCATGAGCTGAAAGAGGGTACCCACAAAAACGGGTAGCCTGTTGAATTTCTAATACCCCAATAAAAGGTAATGTTGATTGGAATTGCAGTAATGATCAGATACCATGCGGTACCCGATTACAACCCAAACAAGTACCCAGTGCCTGAAATGTTGACTTTCAGTTCCAGTGCTGATTTTTTGACATTTGTGTTGATATAATGACTCCTAACATCAGTTTATCAGGTTTCCATCAAGCTCCAACGTTTTTTCAGCAACTTCAGATCTAGGAAGACTACTTCTGGTTCCAATTTTTATTTTTTTTTCTTCCCCCCCCAATTTTTCTTCTTAAAACACTTATTTCGGGGTTTTACATCCCAGGAAATCAACTTTCTGGCCCCAGAAAGTCTCATTTGTGATATTTGCAGTTTTGTAAATGATTCATGAAAGCGGGTCAGGGGCCCTTTTCACACAAAATGCCCCCACCCATCTCCACACAGTTTTGCTGTATGGGGAAGGGTGGGGGTGCGTGCACACTCCCATGCTACATCCACCTCTACCCATCATCCATCCATGGAGCAATGGGCTGCAATGCTCTGTGGGTGGAGATGGGTGTGCACCCATGGAAATGGGTGCACCCCCACCTCCACCCATCGCAGTCGCACACCCATCCCCCCACCCACCACGGTCCATTTAAAAATGGCCGTGGTCTTGCCTCAAGTTTGTGATCTGGCATGGTGCTGAGTACATTCCCTCTTTAACTTGTACAGTGTTAAAGAGGCACTCCAGGAACAACTTGATACTGTTAGGGCAAAAATTGCCAGTTAGCAAAGCACAATATACACATCCTCAGAGGGATGGCAGTTAGAAAGGAGTCCTATTTGCTTCAGTGAGATCCATACCCAAGTTAACTGCTGGCATGGGTGCTAGCCCAACAGAAGATCACGTCCATAATTACAAATTCTTCCTTTTTGTCCAAATATAGCCTACATGCCTTGTAATGCTGTTATCTAGAGAAAGTAAGAGAGCAGTTGGGGGAAAGCAGAAGGAAGAGGAGTTGATTTCTGATTGTATTGACTCTGGGAGAGTCTGAGTCTCAAAACATCTCATAGCAGGATGTGCTGGCTGAAGTCATGTCCAGTGGAATTCTCTGAATCTTTTGTGAAACTACAGAGACAGGCTAGCATGGTCCAGTGCTGCTAGAGTTACTGAGGAGAATCCTCCATGACATGATTGGTAGGATCACAGGGTAGCAATGGGGGAGCATAGCTGGGCACTGTCCCCCCAAATGATCATTCTGCCTCCCGCAGTGGCGTCTGTTGCTCCGTGGGTGGGTGTGGGTGGAGATGGGTGTTGGCCGGGAGCAAACGCTCACCAACACCCACTGAAAGTGATGTTTACACAGACACCCCCACCCATCTCTACCCAGGGAAATGCTCCCCACCCACCAGCCAACACCCATCTCTACCCAGGGAAATGCTCCCCACCCACCAGCCAACACCCATCTCTACCCAGGGAAATGCTCCCCACCCACCAGCCAACACCCATCTATACCCAGAGGAACTGGGTGGAGGCATCATATGTGCACAGGGCCCATGGTGATTGGCTGCAGTGGTGCCCTGCAATATGTATAATAAAATGTAACACCCATTTTATGGGTGTTAGAGCGTCTGTGTAAAAAGGGCCTTTATTCAAAAACCTTGACTTCTAAAAGTAATACAGCTTATAAGGCATACCAAAGATGCAAAAATTCCTCTTAGCTTTCATTTTTTAAATTATTTTTTTTTTTAAAAAAGCAAGTCTCTGGCCTCCATAGATCTGAGGTTATGGGAGAAAATGTAAAGTGCACTTGTGATTGGCTGGATGGAGAGCGCTGGGCCCTGTCCATCATAAGGGGGTGGGATGCCGATCCAGCAGGAGGACACAGCATTAGACACACAGAGAAAGGAAGCCGCCAGCCAGGCCCAACAGAGAGAAGACAGTCAGAGGACAGTGAGGGGGGCTGTGGAAAGAGTACTGGTGAAGAGTGAGAGAAGAGCCAGAGGGCAGTCAGCAGACCAGTGACAGGACAGACAGTGAGGAGGAAGCAGGTGCTCTAGGCTGGGCTTCCAGCAAAGGGGCTTCTTAACTGTCTTAGCAGGGGCTCAGTAAGCTGCCTAGTGGAGAAGCAGGGGGAGGCTTCTAGCCAAAGGTGGCTGGGGTGCACAGGCAGCAACCCTGGAGTTGGAGGAAAACAAGCCTGGAACAGAAGCTGAGGAGCAGACAGTGCTAGACTATCTAAACTAGACCCAGAGGTGGGGATGGGATGATCCTGGCTCAACTGGCTGGAGCCCTGTGGGGCTGGCACTGGAGTATTTGGGGAGAGGGGGAGCCCAAGAAGGCTAAGATATTGGATGTAGGTCGCTCTGGCATTATTGGGAAGTTGGGAACTGTGCCCAGAGGGGCTTTGTGGTGGAAGGATGGTGCCCGAGGGGGCATATTGACCTTGGCCCACAGGGCTTGATGGGGGGAATCCTAGTACCGGAATAGGGGAACAAATGGACCCATAGCACGACTGGTGGCATAGGCCTGGCTGTAGGGGAGAAGGAGGCCAGGATCAGCACCCACAGGGAAGGGGGCTCAGAGTTATCTGAACTGCACCCTAGGACTTACCCAGTAGCAGGGCTTAACTGTAAGGAGCACATTGAGTAGTTTGGTGGACATCATACTATATAGTATTGGCATAGTCATTAGAGATGTGAAAATGCGGTTCCGATGTTCGGAGTTCAGACCGAACTTGGTCTGTTCGGATGACCGAACCGAACATCCGAACCGAACTCGGAAATGACTGAACAGTTTGGTCATGTTTGGGAGAGTTCGGGGGAGGGAAAAACGTGACTAGAAGGCCCATTCAGGTGGGAAAAAACGTGACTGGAAGGGGGAGGCAGCTGAGAAGCAGACTTCCTGGCACCAGGGGTGGAGACCAGGGGTGGTCTCAGGGCCAAATGATACTGATACCAAAAAAACCTTTGAATTCGGTATCGCTATTGGTACCGATAGCGCTATTTCAAATGTTCGGCTGAACTGAACTCTGCCAAACCAAACAACTGAACCCGAACTCGGTTTTCAAACCGAACGGCCGAACATCCGAACCGCGTTCTGTTCGCACATCCCTAATAGTCAGAGACAAGCGTGCAGGGTATTTGAGGGCAAACTAAAAAGTGTGGGTGTAGGCTGTTGGGCCCATGCGGGGGTCTCTGATTCGGCCACAACTCACCCCCGAGCAAGGTCACACTCCGCTGTCACAGGGTCACTGCCTGGTGCTGCATATGTAGCATGTTTGAATGGTCTAGAATGCCTTTTGGGGACCTGATCATTGCTTTTGAAGGAGTCACTGCTGGTGCTGCATGTTTGAATGGTTGTCCAGAATGCCTTTGGGGGACCTGATTGTTACTTTTGAGGGTCACTTTTGTGCTTCATGTTCAAGTTGTCCAGAATGCCTTTAGCTTCACAGAAATATAGTTTGGGGACCTGATCTTTGCTTTTGGAGTGGGTTACCATTTTGGATGGGGACTGTATAAATTTATTATCAGTACTGAGTGTGTGTGTTTAATCATTTTAATAGCAATGTTAAGTTCAGGTGACCATGTCCCCTGGTGGCCACATACACCCACCCCACCAAAGTAAAAACCCACTGGCCGCCATTGGCCTGGGTCACTGGGACCCATTGTGGGTATGACTCAGTCCAGTTCTTTGCAGACTCCCTCCTTTAGTATAGGGGTCCAATGTTTATATCCTTTATTATTATTAATATGGTTCTGGAATTGTTCCCTGCAATACTTTTTCTTCCTTTTGTCAATAAACTGCGAGTGGGGTTTCCCCGCTTTTCGTATCAGTTTACATTGGCTCAGGGCAGTTTTATTTTGAGGGTTAGTAAGAGGAACACAGCCAGTGCACTGATCACATTATTGTTGTATTATTTGTGTTTACTACAGAACACTCACTTCTACCAAGTAATTTTATGTGATTGGCTTATGACCATCTGTTGGGTAATGTAAGTATGTAATGTAATTGCTAACACTAACAATATTATCTTAGTTTGGGGAACGTCACTGTACAAATATTTCAAGGTCACTGTAGAGCAAAGGCTTCAAAGAAAAGCGGGTGCCGTGGGTACCACTGCCACATCAGCACCTTTCAAGTATATCAACTCAGTCCTTAGGAACACAAAAGCAAGAGCAAGAGGTCACTGAAAATGCTAATAGACCCATGTTCATTGCTGCTATCATTGTCCAGGTGACTTGAGTAGAACTGAACCTTCGAAATCAGTCCTTTCAGTGTTTCCAAAAACTGTGGTAGGTGGCATTCAACATTCATTTTCAAGCAAATGGTACAGCAAAAGAGATTGGCTGGAGTATTCAGTCACAGCAGATGCAGCATTTTGTTTCCTGTGCAGAGTTAAGAAAAGTGATGACGCAGACACTGTTTTTACTGTCAGTGGGTATAGAAATTGGAAGCATGCATTAGTGAGTGACAGGGGATTTGCCAAGCATTCATCATCAAAATGCCATATGGAGCGTCCAATGCTGTGGCGAGAAAGGCAACTTAGATACTCCAGTGATGCTATAACTCTACTTTGTGAGAAGCACCAGTATTCTTGATGTTATAAGGTTTTTGGCTGTCAATTAACTACCATTGAGAGGTAAGCAGGACTCTTATAAGCCAGGCACTTCTGCAAGACATGACCCCCAAGACCAAAGTATCTCAACTGCAAATGGGACCCACACCAATTTTTATTAAGACAACAGCAGTGAAGCCAAACCATCGTGCCTATTTTGAAGGTTATTTGAATACACTTGCAAGAAAGATGCAAGATTACAAGGAATTGCTATTATGTAATGCTCAGTATACTTCCTGCATACTCAGAATGAATGCATCCAAGTTTGTGCGGACTTAGTTCATCAAGAAATTGCAAGCAGAGTGAACAGTACTGACTTCCCATTCTTTACTCTGAAAGTAGATGGGACAAGAGACAAAGCTGACCAAGAAAACTTATCTGTTGTTGCACGGTATGCTCTACAGGACTGTGTTCAAGAGCAATTGTTAGAAATGGCACAGATCAATGATCAGACTGCACCAGGTATTGTAAATATGATCCTGAAAACATTGAGAAGTGCAAGGATCGATGAAAAACAGATTATAAGTCAGTGCTATGATGGAGTTAATGTTATGTCGGGAAAACATGGTGGTGTTCAGAAATTGCTGTAAGGTAATATCGGAAAAGAAATTCCTTATGTCCATTGCTTCAACCACCAGCCGCATCTAGTGATAGTGGATTCTTTGTCAGCAAAAAATAATGTTTGACTTCATCCATTCTTTCAAGTTTGTGATACAATCTACAACTTCATTCATAAGCCAAACGTTTTGGTGAAGTATGATGGTGTTAAACTGAAACGCCTCTTGGAACAACATTGGACGGGACATCTTGCAACTTCAGAAGCTATTGTCTCAAGTTACAAGGAACTAGCACAACTTTTCAAGTTTTTGTGACACTGAATGTGATGCAAGCATCAGCACTGATGCCACAGGACTTTTGCTAAAAGTCACCCACCCAAGATATGTATTTCTGGCACACATCATGAAAAAACTGTTAAATTTGTTACAGCCAGTAAACACTGTTATGCAGTCATTTTCAATGGATATTTCCCATTCTCTTGATATCATTGCAGCAGTGTGGGGTTTTGGGGTGAGGGGACGGAGAGGGAACTCAGTCGCGTGGAGATAACAGGCGAGTCTCGTCTATAAAAACCCCTCAGGATCAAAGATGGCATCTGGGACTGTGATCCCCAGCCTAGATCATCATCGGGTGACGGAGCACAATGCCTGAACCCCTTCTCCACAGGTATATACTCATGTATACGGGGCCCGGGGGCAGGGCAGTGCCAAAGTGGGGGGTAGGAGGTGGAGGCGCAGTTCCCGAAAAGAGGATGGGCAGGGTTAGGACACTCACACAGGGGGAAAACCAGGAACCAGGGGGGTAGCACGTACTCTCACACCCACACTGTTATCCAAGCACCCACCTTTCACACCAGTCGCTTGAGGTCCAATCTCTCTCTCTCGCTCTCATTTAGGGAAGGATCCTCCAAGCATCAACACATGCAGAGGGCCAGTCTCACAGACTGTACGGCACTGATCACCAGCGAGGCGTGGAGGTTGCAGGGCTCCTTTTATCCTGCTGCATGCAGGAACGCTGTCTCAGCCGCTCTTAGCAGCGTGGGGTGGGTTCGGGGGGCGTGGTTAACGGGGGCATGCCTGGGTGGGGCTAAGCATCCCCAGCTGAGTCCTGTTGCTCGGTGGAGTTGTTGCAGCTGCTGGGAACGGCCCCGTGGGGGGCTCTGCTGACAGTGCAGCTGAGGGAAGCGGTGGCAAATATGTTGGGGGACTCTGCGAGGCGTCCTGTCTTTGTTTGGGGTCTGCTGCCAGAACACGACAGGAGTTCCTGCATGGCACTCGAGACAGCCTCCTGTGCCTTCCCCACAGGCCCTACTGCCAGGACCTGACAGTACCCCCTTGCCAGAGTCAAGGCCCGATGGTGAGTGCTGGTTTTGCAGGTTACCTGGCATCAAAGCAATGGAGCAGCAAGGGAGCATGTACGTCAGCTGTTTCTTCCCAGGATCTCTCAGAAGCATCATACCCCTTACAGTCAATGAGATATTGCAGTTTTCTTCTCGGATGTCAGGAGTCAAGGATCCTCTGTACCTAGTATTCATTCTCCATGACCGGAGGGGGGGTTGTCTGATCCGGGTCTGGGAGCGCTGCTCCTGGGAGTGCAGGTTTCAGGAGGGACACATGGAATGACAGGTGAATATGGAATTGTGCGGGAAGATCTATGGTATACGTAACATTGGGAATGGACCCATGAACCGATAGTCTAATTTCTTTGATGGCCACGCTGACGGATAATGCCGACGGTCTATCCATACAAGATCCCTGGGCTGGAATTCCAGGGGTTTTTGCTGATGTTGATCAGCTTGTTGCTTGTAGTGTAAGCGGGCCGTTGTCAGCATTGTCTTGGCAAAGGCATGGGCTTGATGAATGCAGTTGACTAGTGCACCTGCAGCAGGGACTTTTACTGTGTTGACGTCGGGAACACAGATATGAGGGTGGTAGCCGTAGGTCACATAGAAAAGGGATGACCCGATGGAAGCGTTAAGGGTGTTGTTGTATACAAACTCAGTAAGGGCTAATAGTTCATACCAATCATCCTGTAGATAGTCGACATAGCATCTCAGGTATTGCTCTAGGGTTTGGTTGGTTCGCTCGACCTGGCCATTGGCTTGCGGGTGGTAGGCTGTGGTGAGTGCAAGTTTCATGTGGAGGGTTGACAGTAAGGCCCGCCAGAGTTGTGAGGTAAACTGTGTGCCCCTATCAGATACTATCTCCAATGGAAGCCCATGTAATTTGATGACATGTTGTAACAGGAGCTGTGCAGTTTGTCGAGCTGTGGGGAGTCCCGGGCAGGCAGCAAAGTGGGCCATTTTCAAAAAATGATCAACGACGATGAAAATGGTGGTACAGTGGTGTGAGGTGGGGAGGTCTACAATGAAGTCCATCCCGATACACTGCCACAGCCCTTGGGGCAGTGGCGCGAGGTGCAGTAACCCTTGGGAGCGCTGTCGTGGGGTTTTGGTCTTGGCACACACGGCACAAGCCCGTAAGTAGCGAATGGTATCTTGTCGTATTGTGGCCCACCAGAAATGTCGGGAAAGGACCTCGTAAGTTCATTTGTTCCAGGATGTCTGGCTAAAGCGGCATCATGACGACCCCATAGTGCTGCATTTTGCGCTTTCGCGGGTACTATTATTTTTCCCTTGTGGAGGAATAACCCGAGAGATGCTTATTGTGCTCCTGCTGGTAGCAATTGTTGCTCTTGTGACGAGAATCATTGAAGAAGAAACTGAGTTAATCCTACTGCTGCAAACATAAGGCGGGCTAGCAACGGTTCTCCTCTACCTTGCAGGGGGTCCCTGGCCTCGGTTGAGTGGGACAGGGCATCTGCCAAGAGGTTCTGCCGCCCCGGTCGATATTGGATCTGGAAATTGAAACGAGAAAAGAATAAGGCCCAGCACCCATGCCGGGCATTAGTGATGCGGAGGGACTGAACATACGTTCAATGTTTGTTATCTGTAATTACCATGATGGGGTATTTCGCTCCCTCCAGGTAGTGGTGCCAGGTCTCAAATGCGGCTTTGATGGCCAATAGTTTATGGTCCAAAATGGTGTAGTTACCTTCTGCACTAGTCAGTTGGCAGGAATAGAATGCCCACGGGAGTAGCTGTCCTTCATCAGCTCCAGTTTGCAGAAGTACTGCGCCAATAGCCACATTGGAGGCATCCATCTCTAACGTGAAGGCTTTTTCGAAGGCGGGGTGTTGTAGGATTGGTGTCCGGATGAAGACTGCCTTCAGGGCTTCAAAGACCTTCTGCTGCAGGTCAGTCCAGTGGTACGTTCACCCCTTTTTCAGGAGTAGGGTTAAGGGTTCTGTTATCTTTGCATATTGTGGAATAAACTGTCTATAATAATTTGTTGTTCCTAGGAACCGCTGCATGCCTTGACTGAGGAGGGAACTACCCATGCCACGATGGCCTCTACCGTATTTGTTTCCATCTCCACTCCCCGAGGTGAGATCATGAACCCCAAGAAATTAATGGTGTCAAAGTGAAATGCGCATTTACTCAACTTACAAAATAGCTGGTGCTGTCGTAGTTTTTCTAAGACTCTCCGGATATGGTGGATGTGCTCTGTTTCTGTAGCTGAATAAAGCAAAATGTCATCCAAATAGGCGATCATGTAGACATCTAAGATGTCCCAGAAGATGTCATTAATTAAATGTTGAAAGGTGGCTGGAGCATTTGCAAGGCCAAACAGCATCACCAGGTATTCCAAATGTCCATACCTTGTTCTGAAAGCGGTCTTCCATTTGTCGCCCCTACGTACCCAGACTAAATTGTATGTCTCCCAGATATCCAGTTTGGAAAATATAGTAGCTCCTTGTAGGCGGTTTAAGAGCTCCGGGATCAGCGGCAAGGGGTACCTGGTTTTTATGGTTATCGCATTTAGGCCCCAGTAGTTGATGCAGGGTCGTAATCCCCAATCTTTCTTTGGAATGAAGAACAGGGGGGGCCCTGCAGGCGAGGAGGAGTGGTGGATGAATCCCTTTTGTAGGCTCTCATCGATGTAATCCTTCAATGTACTGAGCTCAGGGCCCGAGAGAGCGTAGATCTGGCCGTAGGGGGGTTCTGTTCTGGGGAGCAGATCGATAGGACAGTTGTATGGACGATGCGGAAACAGCATAGCGGCTTCCTTTTCATAGAAAACATCAGAAAATTCAAGGTACTCCGTGGGCAGCCAGACCCCTCCAGTTGGCGGTATCATGGTACACATCAATTTTTGTGGCCTTGGGTCCTCCGTGCCTTCTCCCCCATGAAGAAGGAAGAGACACGGTTTGATCCCGCCAACTGATGGCAGGGTTACAGCAGCGGAGCCAGGGCATGCCCAACACAATAGGAAAGTGGGAGGTGCAAATTACGTCAAACTGGATCCGGTCGGTATGCCCGCCAATCATGAGAGATAGCACTTGGGTCTGTGTCGTGATAGGTCCTGAGACCAAAGGGGACCCGTCTATCGAGTGAATGGTCTCTGTAGGCACCCGGCGTATGTGTGGGATGGCATGTTGCTGCAAATATCCTTCATCCATGAAGTTCCCGGATGCCCCAGAGTCGATCAGGGCCCACCCGATGAGGCTCCGGGCTGGGCCAATACCCAGAAGGAGCGGGATCCTTATGTGCTGGCATACCACTGGCCTGGTAGAGAGGGCAACCCTCCCAAAGGGTGGGGGAAGTGCAGGTCTACCCGGTTCCCGTCGTGATTTAGGTAGTGGCAGACAGTTGCGGGCATAGTGGGACAGCTCTCCGCAATAGAAACACAGGTGTGCTAGGAAATGTGATTCTTGTTCTGCTGCCATCAAGGGTCCTCTGGATGCTCCCAATTGCACAGGCTCCGCCTCCTCACTCCTGGCAACCTCAGTCTGGGGGGGAAGGGTCACTAGCCAAAGGTGACCCTTTGGGTGGTCTAAGGGGAGCAGTTTTCCAACTTTCCTGATGCCGTTCACATCTGTGCTTGCTTGATCTCTCATTGATCTGAAGAGCCAAGGTCACCAGCTCTCCCCACGTAGGCGGCAATGTGGTGTAGACTAGCTGGTCTTTTATTTCCTCGCTCAAGCCGTGGCAGAACATTACCCTCAAGATGGCATCTGGCCAGTTAAGGTCTACGGCCCCCTGTTGGAACTTCATAACATATTCCAATAACTGCGCCTTCCCCTGCTTCAGTGTAGTTATCGTTGTTTCTGCATCTTTCGCCCGGTGCAGGTAATCAAACAGGGATTGGAATTCCTGGATGAACCCATCATAATCACACTGCAATGGGCTTTTACTGATCAGAAGCAGTGTGACCCATGCTAATACTAACCCCTCCAGGAGTCCAATAATGAATGCCACCTTCAATTCATTCGTTCCATAGGTCTTAGCTTGGATCGTAAAGGTGAGTTCACACAGGGTAGGGATGTGCAAACAGAACCAGGTTTGGAACTTTGGTGGTTTGGGTCAAATGTTGAGTCTGAATTTGGTATTTGGTTCAGTCGGGCTCGGTTGGTTCTTTAGTTTGGTGTAATCAGGAACTGAAAATGACATTTGGTTTTTTTAATAAAAGGAAAAATCTGAAAAACATATTTCCAGCTATAACATTTTTGTTTCTTATTTATTTCTGATGAACTTTGGGGAGACTGTACCCCCGATGGAGGGCACTAAGTGTAGAAAATTTTGGAATGATTGGGTAAAGGAAACTGATTTCAGAAGCAATTGAATGTTGTGATTATAAGAAAAGCTCCATACACATTCATGGCTACAACTTCTTTATCTTGCATCCAATGTTCATGAAATTTGTGCATATGATGTCGCTCCATATGCTTAATATTTCTGCCAATTTTCAGAAAGAGTGGATAAAGGGTCCCAAGGGTACAAGACATTAACCTGAAAATACATTTCCAGCTGTAACATTTTGATATTCCATTCTGTTTACAGGATAATTGGCAAGATTGTATCAAATACCTTTCCTGCCGTTTCAGCAAATGTACAGGAGATTTTGATAAAGGGACCCAATTATATAAGCAATTGATGTTGTCCCCATGAAGATCATTATTCAGATGAATATCAGCATATTCAGTGCCAGTCAGAGGCAGGCACCCTGCATGGCAGGGGGAGAGAGACTGTAGGAGGAAGGATGTGGAGCAACCCCAAAGACTGACAGACACATTCAATGGCCAAACACATTACTGCAAGCTTCTAGCTTTACAGGACCAATTGGTAGTGGCTTCGAGGTGGGCATAGGGGGCGGCCCTGAGGCGGGCATAAGCAACATAACTGGGACTTCTGAGATAGCATCCCAGCAGTCAGGAGACATAGTTTAAACACATCCAGGCTGGCCAATTATCATCACAATCACATCCTGCAGCACTGAGACAGAGGACATAAGAGAATTTCTATTGACTCTTTCCTAAACAGATGCTTCTGACTTCCCAGAAACAAGTGGGGGAGATATGTTGGGATGGTCCCAGCACAGAATGAGGATATTTGGTTGACATTTCTGTTGGCCAATTTGCATCACAAACCGATCTTATACCACAGTGACATAAGGGAATCCCAGGCATAGGCCCCTTCTCTACATATGTTGTACAAGCATATTAAATTGGGACCCTTTATAAAATCTTTCTGATATTTAGGAGAGATGATCATGAAAGTCTAATATATAGCCCTGCCAAATTTCATGTACACTGGTTGAACTACAAAGATGTTATAGTCAGACATACATTTTTATGTTAATTGCTTATATCACCAAGACCTTTTTTCCAATCCTTCTGAAATTTTGTAAAGTTACTAAATATGGGACAGGGTATAAACTAAACAAGTTTCACCTACATCAGATGTGAGGCAAAGAAGTTACAGCTAAGAATGTATATGTAGAATATTTCAAAATACAATAATTCAACTGCTTCTAAGATCGGATTCCTTTATCCAATCATTTCGAAATTTGGTACACATAATGCTTTTTATTGGAGGTAAAGGCATCCCAGATTTCATCTACATAGCATAAAAAACAAAAACGTTACAGCCAATAATGTGTTTTCCATTGAAACCAATGGAAATTCAATTTCGAACTCACCGAACACATCCGAACTGAACGTTCAAATTCAAGTTCGGTTTGCACGTTCAGTTCAGTTGACCAAACTATTAGAGTTTGCTCTGAACTCCGAACTTCTGAACCACGTTCGCCCATCCCTAGCAGAGGGCCAGGAACCCCTGGAATTGCCGGCGGTCTCCCATAAATTTGGTTATTGTGGGGTCCTTAGGTTCCTGGGGGATCATGGCGCCCGTTCCCACATGAGCAGTGGGTGGGGGACCCAGGGCTGGCTATTCCTTTCTACCTTGTTGCTCCTTAAGGTCGTTCACCTTGAGCGCAAGGGACTGGACAGCCCTAGCCAAATCCTGTACTTCGGCCAGCATTTGCTCCATGTTGAGTCTTCAGGGTAATAGATATTCTGGTGATACTGTGGGGTTTTGGGGTGAGGGGATGGATAGGGAACTCAGTCGTGTGGAGACAACAGGTGGGCCTCGTCTATAAAAACCCCTCAGGATCAAAGATGGCGTCGGGGACTGTGATCCCCAACCTAGATCATCATCGGGTGATGGAACACAATGCCTGAACCCCTTCTCCACAAGTTTATACTCACGTATACGGGGCCAGGGCAGTGTCAAAGTGGGGGATAGGAGGTGGAGGCGCAGTTCCCGAAAAGAGGATGGGCAGGGTTAGGACACTCACACAGGGGGAAACCCAGAAACCAGGGGACAGTGCGCTGGGGTAGCACGTACTCTCACACCCACACTGTTATCCAAGCACCCACCTTTCACACCAGTCACTTGAGGTCCAATCTCTCTCTCTCTCTCTCTCTCGTTTAGGGAAGGATCCTCCAAGCATCAACACATGCAGGGGGCCAGTCTCACAGACTGTATGGCACTGATCACCGGCAAGGCGTGGAGGTTGCAGGACTCCTTTTAACCTGATGCATGCAGGAACGCTGTCTCAGATGCTCTGAGTGGCATGGGGCAGCTACAGGGGGCATGGTTAGCGGGGGCATGCCTGGGCAAGGCTGAGCGTCCCCAGCTGAGTCCTGTTGCTTCCAGCGGCGACGGAGTTGTTTCAGCTGCTGGGAACGGCCCCATGGGGGGCTCTGCTGACAAGGCAGTCGGGGGAAGCGACGGCAAGTACGTTGAGGGACTCTGTAAGGCGTCCTGTCTTTTTTTGGGGTCTGCTGCCAGAACGCGCCGGGAGTTCCTGTGTGGCGCTTGAGACAGCCTCCTGCACCTTCCCCACAGCGGGGCGCTGACAGAGCCTGACAAGCAGTTTCAGAAGAAATTTTGTCACTGAGAAATAATGACAGCTTTCAAAGCATTGTCAAAGAAGCGGAGTCAGGACTGAAGAGTGTAGATGGACACAAGTCAGATCACACAAATGAAATAAGACTGATGCCAAAACGGATACGTAAGCCTAGCTTTCGCCTACAAAGCATGCTGATGTACGATGGCTCAAGCCAATGCTGTGCTGGCTGTGAACGAGAACCATTCTACAGTCTCAGACTTTCAACAGAATATATTTTAGTGCAATTGACACAGAGAAAGGTGAAATAGCAGTTCGTTTCAGTGAGAAAAATATGCACATTTCAGCTGCCATACAAGCTCTAAGGCTAGGGAACACAGACATAGATATTAACTTTCTTGACCCAAACAAGCTTACACCATTATATGAACTTTCCAACTGCACTCCAGGAATCGAGGAACTTCAAACATGCAAAATATTCTACTTATGAAGTCCAAGGAGATGGCAGAATCCCCAAAAGCCCCAACACTTCACGAGCTTACTAAAGCATTATACCTATAAAAGGAAGCTTTCCCAAGCATACACACTTTGTATGCTGGAGGTCTTACCTTGGGTGCATCTACGGCCACGTGTGAAAACTTGTTCTTAACTTTGACACATGTGCCAACACCGTACAGGTGTTCAGTGCTTCATCAATGAAAAGAAACTTGGTAATCCTGTTTTTTGAAGTGTCATCTTCGAAGGAATTTCAAATGAACAGATCCTCCACAGGTTTACTTTATTAACAGTTCATATCATTTTGCAGCAGTATGTCAGAATGGTAGGACAACTTTCACAACGTTGTTTTTGAAATAATGGGAAAACACTGAAAAATGTATTTCCAGTTATAGCATTTTGGTTTCTTATTCAATTTTGATAAAACCTGGGGAGATTGTACCCCCATTAGAGGGGGTACAATGATTGGATGAAAGGAATTGATTTTAGAAGCAATTGAATGTTGTGAATTTAAGAAAAGCTCCATACACATTCCTGACTACAACTACTTTATTGTCTGTTCAATTTGCATGAATCCTGGGAATATAATGTCCCTCCACAAGATTACCAATCTTACCAAATTCTAGAAAGATTGGATAAAGGTTCCTGATGTTATAAGCCATTAACTTGAAAATGGATTTCTGGCTGTAACATTTTTATATTCCATCCTGTTTTCAAAACATTTGACAGGAATCTATCCCATACCTTTCCTGTAATCTCTGTCAAACTACAGAACAATTTAATAAAGGGCCTCAATTTTATAAGCAATTGAATTTGTCCCCTTAAAGACCATTATTCAGATAAATAGCAGAACACACAGTGCCAGTCAGAGGCAGGCACCTGGCATGGCGGGGGGAGGGAGACTGTAGGAGGGAGAACGTGGAGCAACCCAACAGACTGACAGACATTCAACGGCCAATTACTGCATGCTTCCAGCTTTTCAGGACCACTCGGTGGTGGCTTTGAGGAGGACATAGGGGGTGGCCCTGAGGCAGGCATAGTAGGGACATAACTGGGACTTCGAGAATAGCATCCCAGCAATCAGGGGAAATGGTTTACATATCCAGGCTGGCCAATTATCATCACAATTACATCCTGCACCACGGTGACAGAGGACATAAGAGAATATTGGCTCTTTCCTAAACAGATGCTTCCGACTTCCCAGTAACAAGTGAGGGAGAGAAGTCAGCATGGTCATAGCACAGAATGAGGATATTTCATTGACATTTCTGCTGGCCAATGGCATCAGAAACTGATCTTATACCACAGTGACACGTAAGAGAATCCCTGACATAGGCTCCTTCTCTGCATATGCTGTGAAGGCAGATAAAATTGGGACCCTTTATCACATATTTTTGATGTTTGGCAGAGATGATCCTTAAGGTGTGAAATATAGCCCTGCCAAATTTCATGTACACTGTTTGAACTAAAAAAATGTTACAGTCAGACATACATTAAAACATTAATTGCTTATACCACCAGGACCCGTTATCCAATCCTCCCGAAAGTTGGCATAGATAGTAAACATGGGGAGTGGTATAAACTTGCCAGGTGTAATCCACATTATATGGGAGACAAAGAAGTTACAGCCACGAATGCATATGCAGATTATGCAAAATAATACAATTTAACTGCTTATAAAATCAGATTCCTTTAAACAAGCTTTCTAAAATTCTGTACACTTAATACCCTCCATTGGAGGTCCAATCCTTCCAAGCTTTGTCAAAATATAATGAAAAACAAAAAAGATACAGCCAAAAATGTGTTTTCCATTGAAACCAATGGTAATCAAAAACGAAAGCAAAAACGAAAGAATTTTGATATTTATGAAAATTAAAGATTTAAATAATGAAAATGAAAAACTACATGGGTCCCTGTTGTACACCTCTACAGTTCACCACTACCCGAGTTGCCAGCATAGCAGCCTTACCCTGCCATCATGGTAATCATTAGAGGATTGCTGGCACAGTCATACACCTAGTACTTCCAAAAGTGACATGCCACATGAATAAGGCAGTCCCATGCACACCCAGAGCTAATGTCAAGATATTGATCCTTCCTCTGATTCCTAGGTCTATATCAGGTCCATGTGTACCTAAAACTATGTGTACTTCTTTGCCTGGGTAGGAGTGTCTGCCTCAACAGGCTCCCTCTGCTCTGATCGTGGTGGCTTCTTCTCCTGCCAGCACACCCTCTGAAGTCTTCCTCCTCTCACAGGAATTTCCTACCCTTTTATAGGCTCCACCTGGAAACAAAAGTTACCGTCTAATGGGCTGCAAGCACTCTCCAGGGGGCAGGTAATTCATGCTGGGTGTTAAACAAATAGCTAGCTCACTGGCATCCAGGTTTGGTCCATGCAGCCCCCACTCACACGTTTAGGATGTAGACCCGAATAAACAGACAGTTCCTTGTATGTTTTTCTTGTACATTCAGCAGTGGCAGCTGGTGGTTTTTTAAGCTGGTGGGGCAGTGGGTGGGTTGAACCTCCCTCCAGTGGCGAAGCTGGAGGCAGACCGGCGAACCTAGAGGTGGAGCCTGGCTAACGTCCCTTTTTAAAAAATCTAGTCAGTTTCAAGCCTGCATTGGCACTAAACCAGACCCATCAGACCAGCATCCCTAGTATCTACCTACACTATATCCCCAGCAGCCAGGACCCTTTTTAAAAAGTTTGGCCAGTTTCAGGCCTGCATTGCCACCAAACCAGCTCCATCCAGACCAGCATCCTGATATCTACCTACACCGTATCCATGGCAGTCAAATGCCTGTCCAAACAAACAGGCCCTTTTGAAATGCACAACCATCATGGTCACAACTACAGTGCACAGAAAATGCTTCAAAGGCCAACAGGATTATATGAAATCCTAAATGGCACACCATAAATACTGCATAGAGTTTTACAAATGGAGAAGAGGCATGCACAGTTCTGCAGAGGGCAGGAAGCACTCACCATGTGGCATTCAACGAAAAACACACCAATATGCAGAAAAAGCACTTTTAACCAAAAAAAAATTTAACCTAGGCCTGAAGATAATGAATGAGAAATTTTAGCCTAAAAAGGTATGTTTGCAATCATTAACACAACACAACACTGTAATAAAAACGTAGGAGTGCTTTCAGACACCATGACGATCACTCATGGACCCCAGCAGAAGCACCTACAAAGTATTGTGACATCTAGAAGCACCCTTAACTGATCCCTAAAATTAATAGGCCAGATTCCCTGCTAGCATAAAACATTTACACCAGCTGAATAGCTAGTTCACAATGGCTTTATGAATTTCATCACAGGTTCAAAGCATGTGAGAATAAAGGAAGAAATTTCAATAAGAAATTCATAGTTAATATACCAAAGCAATACAGGTTATATCACCAGAGTGTTCAGGATTACTGGGAGGTTTAAACAAATATAGTTTTATAAATCTCTCACTCAGTACACACCAGCATGATAGATTTGTGTGTAGATTGTGCAGCACGCACAATTACGCCAGCATGATAAATTTGTTAAGGAACTTTATACTTGTTAAAACACATGTAATTGTCACCCAGTCAATTCAAATACAGGTTTCATATAGCCTTTGTGATTAAAAAGCAAAGCTCAATACTTATTCTATGTGCCCTTATCTGCAGCAATTTTAAAACACTAATTCTAAAACACTAAACACTTATTCTAAATCATTTTAAAACACTAATTTTAAGACCCCAATTCTGCCCCCACCCCCAATTCCACCCAGGACCCCCATTTTCCTCCTCCAAGAGTCCCCATTCTACACACCCCCCATGCAATCCCACCCCCAGGCCTCCATTCTGCCCCACCCAAAACCCATCCCCTACCTTTTGTTTTGTTTTATTTCTAAATTTTGTTCCCCAATCCTGTTTGAGTTTAAATTATTGTGTTTTAAAATGTTTTAATTATGTTTTTATGGAATTGTACGTCTCCCCGAGATGCCGTAGGCATGGGGGGGGGACTCAGAAATATTTAAAATAAATAAATTCAATAAATAAATAAAATAAATAAATTCCACCCACCCCCATTCTGCACCCACTCAATCCCATTCCATCACCTCTTTTGCTCCTGGGGTTCTTGGGGCCGAGGGGGGGGGAGATGACCCATCCCCCCCAGGCCCCAAGAGCCCCAGGAGTAAAAGAGATCCCAATAAAAGAAGACAGGTCACTTACCAACATCATGGTGTCCTCAGGCAAGCAGAAGGCAGCATTGGAGGATCAGCTGGAAGGAGGGAGGCAGTCAGGCTGAGGACCCAGGTGAGGAACCAGCTCAAGCAGGCCCTGCCTCGTGACTCTGGCAGGCAGTACTGAAGCTCCTAGGCTCTGTTTTGGGGTTTTTTTTTAAAAAAAAAAAAACAGAATGCCAGCACTCAGTGTGATCATTGGGGGACTCCTGGGGCCAGGAGGAGCATTGACCCTGATGCCCTAGGGAGCACACCGTACCTGACATTCAGGCAGCCCCCCACTTATTCCCTACTCACAGGTTTAGCATGACAAGCCTAATACACAGGCAGGTGTTCTTCCCCACTGCACTCTGCCCACCAACCCACCCCCCTTCCCAGTATCCCACCCCGTCACAATTCACAGCTGTGCCAAACCATGGGAAGAAGAGGCCACAC
>QEPC01012585.1:1530723-1555646 GCA_003113815.1 Sphenodon punctatus | reverse complement strand
TCTCCCTCTGTTCCCCTTCCTATGTCTCTCCCCCAGCTCCTGTCTCTCAGATTGTAAGCCCTAGGGGCAGGGACCATGCCTATTTTATTACTTTGTAAAGTGCCAGGTACACTGCTGGCACTATATAAATGTTTGTTAATAATAAATAATAATAATAAATGGAAGAAGGGACAAATCACCCAGGACATGTACAAATTACTAGTACCCCAAACTTGTAGGGACAGTATCAGGAAGGCTAATGCTCAGAATGAGCTGAAGCTAGTGAGGGATGCTAAGTACAACAAGCTCCTAGTTTTTTCAGGTATGTCAGAAGTAAAAAGAAGAATAAGGAAATTGTAGGTCTGCTGCTCAGCGAAGATCATGAAATGGTAACAGGTGACAAAGAGAAGGTGAAATTGCTCAACTCTTATTTTCCCTGCGTCTTTTCCCACAAGGGAAACTTTGTCCAACCAGGCAAATGTAGCCCCACCCCCCACACACATGATATCCTTGTTGACAAGCTGGTAAAATGTGGGGTAGATGATAGTACCATTAGGTGGATTTACAGCTGGTTGAAGAACTGTACTCAAAGAGTGCTCATCAATGGCTACTCCTCAACCTGGAGGGAGATATCAAGTGGGGTCCTGAGGCCCGGTACTGTTCAACATCTTTATTAATGACTTTGAATGCTTGTCAAATTTGAACATGAAAAGCAACTGGGAGGGATAACTAATACCTTAGAAGACAGAAATAAAATTCAAAATTATCTTGAAAGATTAGAAAATTGGCCTGAAATGAACAAAATGAAATTCAACAGAGATAAATGTAAAGTTCTGCATTTAGGTAAGAAAGATCAAATTTACAAATACAGGATGGGCAATACCTGGCTTGGCAGAAATACATGTGTGAAAAAGATCTAGGGATTGTAGTTGATCAAAAACTAAACATGAGTCAGCAGTGTGATGCAACTGCAAAAAAAAGGCTAATGCAATTTTAGGCTGCATCAATAGAAGCATAGTTTCCAAGTCACAAGAACTAATAGTTCCACTCTATTCTGCACTGGTCAGACCTGGGCACTGCACTTTATGAAAGACTGACAAATTGAAACAGGTTCAGAGGAGGGCAACAAAGATGGACAGGACCCAGGGGTCTGGTAGTGGGAAGGTTGAAGAAACTGGATATGTTTAGCCTAGAGAAGAAAAGACTAAGAGGGACATGATAGTGGTCTTCAAATACCCGAAGAGCTGTCATAAAGAAGATGGCAAAGACTTGTTCTCTTTTGCTCCTGAGGGCAAGTCTAGAAATAATGGGCTCAAATTATAAGAAAGAACTTTTCAGTTAAACATCAGGAGAGCTGAACAACGGTAAGAGCTGTTTGACAATGGAACAAATTGCCTAGGGAGGTGGTGGGCTCTCCTTCTCTGGAGATTTTCAAACAGACTGGACAGCCATCTGTCGGGGATGCTTTAGCTGTGGATTTCCTGGACTGAGCAGGGGGTTGGACTAGAGATGACCTCTGATGTACCTTCCAACTCTGATTCTATCATTTCCAGATTCACTGGCCTTATCATTCAAATTTTCTACTGTTTCCTAACCATGTGTGTGACAGAGGATGCAGGCTCCAAAATTCTTGTACTGGTGCTGCAGCACTGGTTACTTAAAAGTTTTTTTTTACTAGCACCAATGTGTGGGGGATCACAGCCTCAGAGAGGGATTTTTTCTTTGTTTGCTTGTTTTAGTAAAAACAACGTCAAGCACTCTTTACACAGAGGCCTCATTCCTGCAATAAGAATGCCATTGATTTGACATCAAGTTATGGGGAGTGTGGCAGGATGCAGCCAAATGGAAATGGTGGCCTTTTAAGGAAGTAGCACCTCCGTAGAGGTGAAGGTGCTACTCAAAGAGGACCACACCTGATTGAATAGCACCTGAGGCTGGGTGGGGCTGGAGAGCCACACGCTTCAAGAGCCAGAAGGGCTCAGTCAGAGAGAGGGCTGTGGTAGAGGCAGGAGTTAAGAGAGAGCTCTGCCTTGGACAGAGAGTGATATTGGGGAGCTGCTTGAGGACAGCTAAGGGTGTTTTTAGATGTAACATCAACAGGTGTCTGACTGTGTGTTTTGACCTTGATATGAACACTGGTTTGGCCCTGTCTTCACCATGTGGTGCTGCTTAGACACACAGCCCATCTTGTGCCAAATCATCATTTTCTCACCACCTGATCTCAGCACGCAGCTGATCTGTTGCCTTGTTCCCCATGTTGTACCTACTAACACACCACGCAATATCATTAGACACAACAATGGCCACGTGTTCAGCCAGAACACACAAATTGTCCTTCTAATGCAATGGTGTTCACATTGCATGTTCAACGGGTGGCCAAATTGGTGTTGGGATTGTTATGGTGCTTACACACAATGGCCAAACATGTGCTTAGGGGTTTTGACCCCTGATTTTTGTTATGTCTAAAGATGCCCTACGAATGTTGGGAGGAGTCAGGAGCTAGCAACAGTCCTGCCTTAGTGAGCCCAAGAGACATGAACCCTGCTCAGCAGCGAGTTGCCCAAGCTCGAGGGTTTAGCAAGCTGCAGTAGGGACTGGTGCCATTGATCAAAGTGACTTCAAGAGGCTTATGAGAGGCTTGCCTGGCCTGAGGAGGGATTGTGTCAAGCCAGGAGGACTGGGATTGGGAAGCCCAAAGTCTCTTAGGACTGTGTGTAGAGAGACCATACATATAAAAGAACTGGTGAATCATGACAAGATCTTGTATATATGGTGGAGAACCATGTGAATAAAAGACATTGTGAAGCAATAATTCCCAAAATGCTATGGACAGGCTTCTGGCAAAACTCAACTCCAGGTCCCCTTGCCCTGTTACAAGCAGTGACCAGCCCAACTTGTGAAGACCTTTTTAAGGCTGTGCTACAAAACACTTCACTTTATTTTACTCACTATGAGCTCTGTTCCGAAAATTAACCTCTGCAGAAACCAACACCAAATCCTCCAGCTCAGTTTAGAGCCTATCAAATTCCCATGAAAATCAATCAATTCTGCTGTTAGTCACCATTTCCAGTTCACTGTACATATCAGATTAAACTGTTACCTCTTCTTTTACAAGGTTTTCTCCTGTCAAATCCCTTTTCATTGACATCCAGCTGACTGGAACAATGATTCACACTAGTTACCTTCATCCTTAATATATGAATCATAGGGCTTTAAAAATCCCCTCGTCTACATGCCTGTGCCAGTATACTTTTGAGCTGGCAAGTGGGGGGGTTTCAACCCTGATCTCCCTCCTACACCACGTCCCTGACCTCTATGCCTTCTAGTGCATTTTCCCTACGTTTACAGTCCTAATCATTCAGAGCCAAACTTGAACGTCACATGCACTCACTTAAAAATTCTCCCATATCACTAGCTCACCCTAACAAAAGGCATTGCTGAGATTCCTGTTGTGACTAGAATGCAGCCTAAAAAACTTTTCCTTCCTCATTCAACATGAAAAATCCCTCAGTTCTAGATGCAATAAGCATGCAAGTGAAATGGCCACTACATTGTCTCCTTTCCTGCTCCCTTGCATAACGCTAACACTAGCATCTGAAGCTGTTGTTTACCACTGACCACAGCTCTGGTAGTCTCTTCTCTGCAGCGCAGTTTCCTACCTTTCAAGATGAAGGGTGACCTTTGGTGTCTGTACAGCTACACCAACCACTCGTAATAGTAGCAGTTGCTCCACACACAGACTGTTATACCATCCATTCCTTTTCCCCTCCACCCATGAGCAAGGCTGAGTAGGGGTCAGAAAAACAGCTCTTTCATCTGAACCACACACATCTCTGCTGCTATCTTTTATAGTCCTCCTTGGGCTGTAAGAGTGACAGAGAAAGTCTCTGATGAAAGCTGGAATCCACAATGGTTGAAGTCAAGATATGTTCCATGCAGTTGAGACACTAGGCCAACATGACGTATAACTTCTGTAACTCAAACATATGACAAACAACAATTTTCAGAGAAGCTAGTCATGATGCAGAAGCACTAGCTTCTTACAAATCAGAATGGTGCCAGGTTGTTGCGTAACTCAGCGGAGGCTACTTGCATTTACTGTCATTTTGGATATACATCTTTGAGCATTACATGCAAAATTTAAAGACTAGTTGAGATGTTGCAAAATTAAAACAGAATCATACTAGATATACACGATTTTTAAAAAAACAAAGTCCTAAGGGATCCGTTAATCAATTGCATATGACAATTTCAAATTAGGGGTGTGCACCAGGTTTTAGTTATAGTTTTTATTAAGATGTGTTGTTTTCATTTTTGTTTATAAAGAAATGTTGTTTATCGTTGTCCTCATTGCTATCGGTACTGATTTCAAATGAAGATTGTTTTTGGTATCAGTATTGGTATACACAGTATACAGTATTGGTAGGACAATATCTAGTCCTATCTATAGAATATATATAGGTATTATACATAGGTTAGGTTTAGCTTAGATTCCGTTAGGGATGGGCGAACGCGGTTCAGAAGTTCGGAGTTCGGCACGAACTCGGCCTGTTCGGATGACCGAACCCAAACCCAAATCCAAACCGAATCGAACCTGATTCCAAACTCCGAAATGATCGAACAGTTCAGTCAGTTCGGATGAGTTCAGGTGGCAAAAACATGTCACTGGAAGGCAAAATGTGACAGGGAGGGGGAGTCAGATGAGGAGCAGACTTCCAGGCACCAGGGGTGGAGAGGCTTGGAGTAGCAGTCAACCTGCCCAATCACCATCCCTTTTCTCCTCAGACCACTGGCTTCACAGTCTGTGATTGGTCACAAGCTAGGCTGCATGGAGCCAATGGGGCTTGCGGTGAGGCGGGCACAGCAAGTAAAAAAACTCATTGCCCTCCCCCCTGGCAGCACCTTCTGAGCTAGTCACTGTTCCTGAACAGCAGACGTTTCAGAAGGCTCCCTCTACCAGCAGTTTTGTTCTCCTCAATCCATTGCAATCCTCCTCCTCTTTGACCCATCCAACCCATATCCCTCCATATGATCATGTATTTAGCTTAGATTAGATAGATTTAGGTGTTATTTTTTGTTTTTACCCCTCCCTGTATTCAATCTTCCTTCCTCCCTCCCCCCTCCATTGAATCCTTTCCCTCTCCCTCTCTATATTCTATCCCTGATTCCCTTCCCCTATTTTTTTAATTCATTTTGAGTAGCATTAGATTGATTTAGGTTTCATTTCAGTTTTGTACCCCTCTCTGTGTACTTTGCATTTCCCCCCCCCCATCTGATAGAGAGAGAGAGAGTGTTTGGAGATTTAGTAGTGTTTGTAGGAGTAGGCCTTTGTACTTATTAGATAATCCATTTAGTTCATAGCATTTAGAATAGTTATAGCTGTTAGATTTAGTGTAGATATATATATATAATATTAGATAAAATAAAAAAATATAAAAATATTTAAAAAATTTAAAACAATGTAAAAACATTATTTTGGAGGAACAAAGGGAGACGGGAAGGAGAGGCCAGTCTGCTGCCCATAGGGGAGGCAATGGGGCACGTGCCAGAGGCAGAAGGGGCCGTGCCAGGGGAGCGGCAGCAGGCAGCCGCAGGAGCCCGAGCACATCACCACGCCCCAAACTCAGAAGGCCTGCTTTAGGGCAACAGGCTTCAGTGGCTCTGCATCGCTTCCTGGCAGTGCCCTCCTCCACTGCCACGCAGAGCACTGGGAGGCCTGCAGGACTTGAGGCTGCATCTGTCTCTGTTGCTGCTGGTGCTGGAGCAGGTGCTGGTGCTGCTTCTGATGTTCCTCCAGGGCCACCAATGTCCCCCACCGTCAAGGTGATCCCCAGCAGTCCAGAGCTGGTGGATCCCACACCAGCTACTAGAGGCAGGGCCCGATCCCTGGGCAATGTCAGTAGGGAGAGGAGTAGTAGCAGCAGGAGCAGCAGCACTAGCAGCTATAGAGGGGGGCACAAGGAGAGTGCCAGCAGCATGACGGGCACAGGCAGTTTAGCCTCAGGGTCCCACTCCCCTTCACAGGACATCACCGTGATTGCGGACAGTGAGTTGGAGGCAGACACTAGTGCCACAGAGGAGATGTCTGTAGCTGAGGCGATGGCTGAGCCTCCTTCCAGAGCTGTGTCACCAGTGCCACCAAGTTCTCCCCCTCCCAGCTGCGCTGGCAGCAGTTCATCACCCGGGGCAGGCCAGAAGGCAGGAGGGGGGGAAAATTCTCTGTCTGTGTCAGGGGTTGGGGCTGGCCCCACACACGAGGGCCTCTGTGGTGCTGGGTTTCCCTCCCGCCGCCGGCGGGTCTTGCAGGTGCAACTCCACAAGCAGCGGGGAGGAGGTGGCCTCAGCCAGACATTGCTGCAGACACCCCTCAACAAGATGGTGTTGCAGGCCCGCCCCCCCATGGAGACACAGAGCGTGGGGGCAGGGCCTCCAGCACCACACCGTTCAGCACGCCTCCACACGCAATGGGGGGGGCGTGGCAGGCCCTTGAAAAGCCAGCACTGCTGAGTACACAGCGCCGGTGATTGAATAGTCTGGCCCCCTTGCTGTGTGTCTCTTTGAGTGCCTTGCCGTTTACTTGTTCCTAGCCTCCCTTCCCCCCTCCTCCTGCTCCCGTGCAAAGTGCTGTCCTGTGGGTGTTGTGCTGTGGTGATGTTAAAGGTGAGTGTGTGTCCCTATCTTGTGTCCCTTGGGTTGAGTGAGTGAGTGAGAGGTGTGAGAGTGGGTGTGAGCCCTTTTCCCTGTCTGGGGGGGCGACACACCCTTGCTTCCACCTCTCACTACCTGCACGCTTCCCCCCTACTCCCATGGTCATGTTAGTAGAGAGTGTTTGGTATGGGATCTTGGGGAAAGGTTCAGTGGGCAAGCGTCGTGCACCAACTGCTGCTGCCTCTAGCAGCAGGAGAAGTATGGGGGCAGAACATCAGCAGGAGCCTCACCAGCAGTGTCAGTCCACTATGGAGGAGCTGGGGTGGGGCAGCTGCCAAGGCCATCAGGTGCTGGAGGGTGGCGTGGCTTCTTTCATGAGAAAGCCAAGCACCTGTTGGCTGAGATGGTTGCCCTGGATGGGCAGTCCTTCTCAACTGTAGAGGACAAGGGCTTCCAGAGGCTGATTGGATTCCTGGCCCAGCAGTTTAAGCTGCCTTCCCACTCCACGCTGAGTCAGACTGTGGTGTCACAGCTGTACAGGGCTTTGAAGGAGTGGGTGAGGAAGCAGCTGGCAGGGGCTGGGGGGGCACGGTCCATTTCACCACCGACCTGTGATCCTCCAGGAACGCTCAGCATGCCTACCTGGCAGTGACTGCACACTGATGGCAGGTCCCAGAGGCAGCGCTTGGCAGTGGCAGCAGGGGTCCTGAAGCAGGGTATAGGTGGATCCTGCTTCAGGCACATGTAATGGACAACTCCCACACCTCAAGGAACCTTGAGGCAGTCCTGGCCGCCATGGTGAGGGAGTGGATCACATCAAGCACGGCCTTCACCAAGGGGTGTGTGGTCACGGACAATGCGGCCAATATACTGAAGGAAGTTCATGACGGGGGCTTCACAAGCATCCCTTGCACCGCACACACCCTCCATCTTGTGGTCAAGGATGCTATGGGCTTGGGGGAGAAGGGGATTGAGCCAGGCACCCTTAGCTCCCTGGTCAACCAGGGGAGGAAGCTGGCGGGGTTCTTCAATAGGAGCGTGAAGGGCAGTGAGCTCCTCCAGGAGAAGCAGGCCGGCAAGGGTCCACAGGCACCAGCTCATCTAGGATGTCTCCACCAGGTGGAATTCCACCTTCCTGATGCTTGAGAGGCTTCTTGAGCAGAAAGCCACCCTGCATCAGGTGGAACTGGAGACTGACATCAAGGCACCTCCAGGGTACAACAGGAGGAATGTGAGATTCTTGCTCACACGGTCTTTGTCCTGAGACCATTCCTGGCCATGACGGAGACCATGAGCAGCTCCACCGCCACCCTCAGCCAGGTGACCCCGCTGGTCCATAGTCTCCAGAGGAGCCTGGACGAGATTCTCTGGGGGTGGAATTGTGGCCCTGCGGGCGGGAAGATGTCCGATGAGGTGCTTGACCTGGTGCGGAAGCTGAAGGCGGGGCTGAGTGCGCGCTTTGACTAGCTCCTGCGCAGGGAGGAATATGTCCTGGCAACCATGCTGGACCCCAGGATCAAGGGCAGCATGGCACATGAGACAGCAGTCTATGGCCTCCGGAATGGTACGCTGGTGCAAAAGGTCCGGCAGGCAGAGCAGACCATGCAACAGGATGCCCCTGTGGATGGTAGGAGTGGGAGCAGTCACCCCTTCCAGACATCTGGGTCTATCCTTGTCCCAAGCCCTAGTGGTAGCAGTAGCACCAGCAGCAGGATCAGCAGCAGCAGCAGGACCCCTATTGCCAGCAGCTCATCCTGTGTGCAGGCCACTCTGGGGAGCATGGGGCCCAGCATAAAAGGGCAAGCAGTGTGGCTGAGGGCAGTGGGGCAGGTGGTGCCCACCCAGAGCTACCAGAGGGAGTATTATGGTGCCTGAGCAGCAATGGAGACCTACCTGGAGGAGGAGTCATGCATTAATCCCAGCAGTGATCCCTTGGCCTACTGGGCCGGCAAGGCCCACGTGTGGCCGGCCCTGTCAAAAGTGGCCAAGGGTATCCTGTTCTGCCCACCAACCAGTGTCCCCAGCGAGCAGGTGTTCTCTGTGGTGGGGGACATTTGCTCCCCGCACCGCCTGAGACTGGGGGCCAAGTTGATGAAGCAGTTGCTCTTCTTGAAGATCAACCTTCTGCTGCTGATATTCCCCGAGCTGCCCCTGGACAAGGAGTGATGGTGCAGTGGCACACACCATCCCATGCCAGGGGCAGTCTTGGGACAGGGCTCCTCCACCTCCTCCTCAATTTGGGCTAGAGCTACTGCTCCTGTGCTGCTGAGGTGCTGTCCCTCCCTCCCAATGCCTGGCATCCACGCGTGTGTGCTCTCTCTCTCTCTCTCTCTCTCTCTCTCTCTCTCTCTCTCTCTCTCTCTCATACTAGACGGCCTCGGCCGACTTATCTGACTGACCTCATGATGCAGGGTGCCTGCCACCCAACCTATGGCTACAATATCTTGGACTGCCAATGTGACACTGGCTGGCTCTTGCTCTCTCGCACTGCACAGTCTTTTCTAGCCTATCTGAGTGCCCTGCTGCCAATGGCCCCCAGGCGTATATACTGTCTGTGCCAGCCAAGGGGTCTGTACCCAGGAAACTCGATGGCTGCTGCTGCTCCCAATCATGCCATGCAGTTTGTCTGCCCTCCCAGGCTGCCAAGCTCAAAGCCTGCCTGATTGCCGCTCATGCCACGCTGCCTGCCTGCCTGCCCGCCCAGGTTGCCATTGCCAGCTCAAAGCTTGCCTCAGCCCACCTAACTGCCTGCCTCTCATGTCAAGCTGCTGTGATTGCCTGCCTGCCCACCCAGGTTGACATTGCCAGCTCCAGTCCACTGGCCTGCTTGCCTCTCATGCCAAGCTGCCATGATTGCCTGCCTGCCTGCCCAAGTTGACATTGCCAGCTCCAGCCCGCTGGCCTACCTGCCTCTCATGCCAAGCTGCCATGATTGCCTGCCTGCCCGCCCAGGTTGACATTGCCAGCTCCAGCCACCAGTCTGCCTGCCTCTCATGCCAAGCTGCCGTGATTGCCTGCCTGCCCACCCAGGTTGCCATTGCCAACTGAAAGCTTGCCTCTGCCTGCCTACCTGCCTCTCATGCCAAGCTGCCGTGACTGCCTGCTTGCCCACCCAGGTTGCCAAGCTCAAAGCCTGCCTGAATGCCGCTCATGCCACGCTGCCTGCCTGCCATGGCAACCCATGTTTGCTGCTGCTTCCAAAGGCCCCCAACCCCCAGGCCTATATGCTGTCTATGCAAAGAGTTCTGTACCCTGGCAACCTGCTGCTGCCAAAGGCCCCCACCCAGTATGCCCATAAAAATGCTGTCTGTGCAAAGGGTTCTGTACCCTGGCAACCAGCAATCCACTGTCTAACTACCAGCACCCGCCACCTGCTGCCACGGAGCCTGCCTCTTTCTCTCTGGCACACCCACACAGACACAAGCCCTGCCCTTCCTTGGGGGCTGTCTGTAAGTTGAGACCCTGCTGCTGGCACATCTTGGGGTCAATGTACCTTCCCTACACTACATGTGGTGCCAAGTGCTTCTGGTAGGGATCGACAAGCTGTATGAGATTCTGCCACCTGCCTTCCAGAAGTTCAGCACAGAGGGATAATAGATTGGAGGTCAAACATAGCTTGTAACTAACAATAAATTGTATTAACAACATTATAAAACAAAAACCAAATATATAAAGGAAACTTAACATAGTTCTATGTGGGCCTGTCCCCCAGAATATGGGGGAAAGGCAAAATGGGTTCGTGGGCCCTAGGAGCGGGCACGTCTTGTGGCATTTGGTAGCAGTTTTCTTTTGCGAAGTCCACTGCCCCAGCCACGACCTCCTGCCACTTTGACACCAAGTGCTGGTGGAGGTCGACGCTGTCTATCACCATCTGGGGGTACTGGGAATAACCTGGCATTCCTGTACCTCCAGCTCCTTAAAGCGTTCCACCAGCTGGTCCTCCATTTTATTAATGCTGGCCATGTAGTCCCTGCTGGGCTTCTGCACTTGGGCCCTAAGTGCCCTTACTGCTGCTGACTCTTCCTCCTCTACAGTTTCCTCGCCATAGCTGGTTGAGGGGGAAGNTCCGAGGCCGGCCCCTTAACCGCAGGCCCCTGCCCGGACCTACCCTTACCATCCCCTGCTTCCTTGTTCCCCCTGAGGGATTTAAGTGCCTGGACCCACATTGTGCCACGAGGTTCGTGCGGCTTGTTGGTAAACCCTCCTGCCCCCCCCCAGAGTTTCCCTTCCCAGTCACTTCCCTGCTGCCGGGCCCGGGTTGTAGCTCCTACTGTCGATGTGGCCATTTCACTGGGGTCGAGCAGCGTGGCAAGTTCCGGGAATAGCCCCCCTCATGCTCCTTCCAGGTGTCCTCCTGTAGCTGGGGCCGAGCCTGCCTCTCCCGGGGGCGTGCCCTGCCTTCTCTCCTTGGCCCCGCTTTACCTCTGTCTCTGTCCCCGCCTCCTGTGTCCACCATCTCTGCCCCCTTTCCCCAACTGATGGCCACGGCATTCTCGGAGGGATCCCAGTTGCCGCTCCAGGTACCGCCTTCGCCCTCGGCTTGCAGATGATCTTGCCGTGGATCACACCCCCGTCGGCAAGAGCCTGGCTGGGTCTTGCATAATGTAAGGGGCGGACGGGCCCTGTCATGAGAAAAAGTCTGCATTACCGTGGTGCCAGCCCGCCCTATGGAAGATCGTAAAGCAGAAGGGCTGTAAGGCCAAGTACCAGCGCATTAACCTAGCATTATTGTCCTTCATTGATGTCAACCACTGTAATGGGCCATGGTCCGTAATGACTTGGAAAAGGGCACCAGACAAATAATACCGCAGGGCCCCCACGGCCCAGTGGACCGCTAGTGCCTCCTTTTCAATGGTTGCATAAGCTTGCTCCCGTAAGTCCAATTTCCTGCTAATATAAGCAATGGGGTGTTCTTCGCCCTCCACTACCTGGGAGAGGACAGCTCCCAACCCCACATTGGAAGCGTCCGTCTGGAGTATGAAGGGTATTGCAAAATCCGGACTGTGAAGGACCGGGGCTTTGCATAACCTTTTTTTCAGTACCGAGAAGACTGTCTTTCCTTCCTCCATCCACTGTACCACCCTGGGTTGTTTCTTTCTTGTTAACTCTGTTAACGGGGTGGCTATGGTCGCGAAATGGGGCACATGTTTTCTGTAATATCCCGGCAAGCCCAGGAACTGCTGGACCTGGACCTTGGTATTGGGTAAAACCCAGTTGCGTAGGGCGCGTATCTTTTCCCACACGGGGCGGATACATCCATTCCCCACCATATACCCTAGGTACTGTACTTCCCTGAGGCCCATCTTACATTTTTTGGGGTTGGCTGTCAGTCCTGCGTGCCTTAATGCCTGGACTATGGCCCCAAGGTGTCGGATATGCTCTTCCCAGGTGTGGCTAAATATTACAATATCATCGATATAGGCAGCAGCATACCCTCCATGGCCACATAACACCCGGTCCATCAGTCTCTGGAAGGTAGCCGCTGCCCCCTGTAACCCAAAGGGCATCCAAACGAATTGGAACAAGCCCAAATCGGTAGCAAAGGCTGTCTTTTCCTTAGCCCTTTCCATCAAAGGAATTTTCCAGTACCCTTTAGTAAGGTCTAAAGTTGATAAATAGGTCGCTTTCCCTATGGTTTCTAGCAATGTGTCCACTCTGGGCATGGGATAGGCATCGAACCGGGATATTGCATTCACCTTCCGGAAGTCTATGCAAAACCGGGTCGTCCCATCAGGTTTTCTCACCAACACGGGTTGCCTTCTCCAGGGGGAGCAGGACTCTTCTATTACTCCTAAGGCCAACATGTTGTTAACTTCTTTCTCCACTATCCGCCATTTATGCGGTGACGTATGTCGTGGCGGTTCTCTAACCACTTTCCCTGGTTCAGTCCAAATATTGTGGTGTATTACTGGGGTATACCTCAGCTTGTCCGTGAAAACCCCCTTATACTTTTCTATTAGGTCTGCTAACTTGGCTCTCTGCCCCTCCGTCAGCATGTCCCTTATGTAGACGGTCCTCTGAGTGGGGACTGGGGGATCCATGTATACACCTTCTCTGCCAAGCCCAAAGAGGAGTCCCCTTGGGTTCCCTGGTCATCCCTTTCCTGCCATTCTTTTAAAAGGTTAAAAGGATACGTCTGCCGTTCCGGACGTCTCCCCGGCTGACGGATCACATAATTAATGTCTCCTACTTTAGTTTCCACTTCATACGGGCCCTGCCACGTGGCCAGGAGTTTCGAGTCACATGTGGGAAGTAACACCAGGACCCTTTGCCTGGGTTGCAGCTGTTGAAGCTTAGCTCGCTGGTCATATCCCTGTTTCTGTCTCTGTTGGGCTTCCCCTAAATGTTTCTGAGTGAAGGTCGCCACCCGGGTCAACCTTTCGCGCAGTTGCGTAATATATTGGATATGATTTACGGGTTCGACCCCTGGGGTTTCCCAGGCCTCCTTGACCATATCTAATAACCCTCTGGGTTGCCTCCCATACAACAGCTCAAAGGGTGAAAATCCCAGGGAACTCCGGGGAACCTCCCTATACATGAACAGGAGGGCCGGCAACAACGTGGCCCATGCCCTAGGCTCCTCCCTCACAAACCACCTTAACATTCCCTTTAGGGTCTGGTTGAAACGTTCCACCAACCTGTCTGTCTGGGGGTGATACACCGAGGTCTTAACGTGTTTCACCTTCATCAATTTACACAGCTGCGTCATTATCTTGCCCGTGAAATTAGTCTTGACCTTTTGGAAGTCTGCCGCTTCTGCGGGGTCTAGTCTGTTGTAAATAGTTTGTGCTGCGCCCGACAGAACTGGTGCTAGGAAGAGAGCCCACTGCTCGACGGGCCATTTGGCCGCCACTGCAACCCTTTCAAAGACGTTAATAAAAGACTCAGGGTCATCGGTGGCAGTCATCTTTGATAGCTGCATTTGTGGGGTTTGGGGGTTCCTAGAGCTGGCTACATTTAAAGCAGGGGACATTAAGGTGGTTAACTGCTCGGTTAGCCGGGTCTGGGAGGTAACCTGAGCGCTTGCCACCTCTGCAGACAGCTGCTGAAAAAAGCCCTGCTGTCGCTCCATTTGTACCTGGTGGGTTTCTATGACCCACTGGAGGAGCCCCTCACCCATGAGAGGGGCGGGGTTTGAGCAGTCCTCCATTGGATCCTCTGCTTTCCCCTTCAGGAGAACCCTGCCGACTGCGCCAGTTGTCACCACCCCACTAGGCTTGTGCCTCGGGAGTGCCCCTGAGGAGGACTCCCGGGGGCTCGTGTCCCTTTTCTCTCTGGTAGGGGCCGAAGGAGAGGGGAAGGTAGCACCCCCTCTGAGGCCGGCCCCTTAACCGTGGGCCCCTGCCCGGACCTACCCTCACCCTCCTCTGCTTCCTTGTTCCCCCTGAGGGGTTTAAGTGCCTGGACCCACGTTGCGCCATGGGGTTCATGCAGCTTGTTGGTAAAACCCCCCCCCCCCGAGTTTCCCTTCCCAGTCACTTCCCTGCTGCCGGGCCCGGGTTGTAGCTCCTACTGTCGATGCGGCCATTTCACTGGGGTCGGGAGGCGTGGCTAGTTCCGGGAATAGCCCCCCTCACACTCCTTCCAGGTGTCCTCTTGTAGCCGGGGCCGAGCCTGCCTCTCCCAGGGGCGTGCCCTGCCTTCTCTCCTCAGCCCCGCTTTACCTCCGTCTCTGTCCCTGCCTCCTGCGTCCTTCGTCTCCGCCCCCTTTCCCCAGCTGATGGCCACGGCATCCTCGGCGGGATCCCAGTCGCCGCTACAGGTACCGTTTTCGCTCTCAGCTTGCAGCTGATCCTGCCGTGGATCACACACCCCCAGCCTACTCCTCCACACCCACCCGCAGATGCCCACTGAAGCTGCTGGAAATACAACCTCCGACCACCAGCTCCCTCCGCCTGCTGCCCACTGCCAAGGAGCCTGTCTCTCTTTCTCTCTGGCACACCCACACAGACACAAGCCCTGCCCCTCCTGGGGGGCTGTCTGCAAGTTGAGACCCAGCTGCTTCCTGGCACATCTTTGGGTTAATACCTTAACTACGCTACATGTGGAGCCAGCCAGTTGCTGCTGGTAGGGATTGACAAGCTGTATGAGATTCTGCCACCTGCCTTCCAGAACTTCAGCACATAGGGATAAAAGATTGGACAGGTCAAACGAAGCTCGTAACAACAAACAACAACTTTTATTAAAACTATTTAAACAGCAATAACAACAAAACAACAACAACATTATGAAACCAAAACCAAACATTGAAAGGAAACTTATAAAGGAAACTATTAGTCTCTGGGCCTGTCCCCTGGGACTTGGGGGAAAAACAAAAGGTGGCAGGGTGCAGCACAGGTCTGAGGGGCAGCCACCCTGTGCTCTTCTATCTCATAGCCATGGGCCACGATGAACTCCACAGCCCCTTCCATGTCCCGATGCCACGTGCATATCCTGCCCTTATTTGGGGGTGCGTAGGGATGGCAACTGGAGAGTGGAGACCCTTGCTAGCCTGGCACATGTTTGGGTGAGGGTGATGCTCGTGCTCGTGCCTGAATGCTGAAAGAGTCCCCCACACTACAGCACCCTCTCTCTAAGTGGCAGACATCCGCTGCTACCCGCTGATGCCCACTGTTTGTGCCTGACTGATGCCCACCACCCACACACCCACTGGCACACCAGTGAGCTCGCTCTAACGGATAGAGCCTTTCTTGTCCTCAAAGTAAAAAAAAAAGTTTACAAACCTGACAGCACCTCCTGTGCCTGCCGCTTGCTTCTCATCCGAGGAGCCAGCCACCACCACCAACGGTCCAGGGGCTGGGCCAGCGACCACTTCCTCCTCCTCCACCAACACCAGCTCTGGGAGCACCAAGTCAGCCCCCAGCTGGGGAATCAAGACAACAGTCTTGTTCATTATTTTTTTTCAAAAAAGCTCACACACAGACAACAACAGTCACCCACCAACACTCACCAACCAAAACAACACAGCCAAACCAAACACAAACAGCCAAAACACATGAAACCGAACAGCCAGCCACAGACACACACTCTCTCGCCACACAGCTCCGCACGCACTCGAATTTCTGGTTTATGGCGTGATCACGGGTTCTCGTGATACCTTTTACCAAATGTCCGAACTGAACCGAACATGACCAAGCTGAACGGCCAAACCCGAACTCAGCAAACGAACCGAATGCCCGAACCAGACCAAACTGAACACCCGAACACAAATCGCGATCTGTTTGCCCATCCCTAGATTCTGTGTGTGTATATATATATATATATATATATATATACACATACACACACACAAAGAATCTAAGCTAAACCTAACCTATGTATAATACAAAATATCCCTATCCTATAATCCCAATATATATAATAAAACAGCCTAATATCTCATCTATATATATACACAACTACTATCTATAGCTTTATAATATATGGACAGGGGGAGACAGACAGGGGAAGGGAAACAGAAAACTCAAGTATATCATCTATCTCTATCATCTAATATATAATATTATATATTATATAAATCAAAATATTATACTATCTATCTCTTTATATGTGTGTGTACACAGGGAGAGAGGCAGGGGAAGGAAAAAGGTAAAATGTAAGGGTAAGGAATAAGGATTGGAAAGGGGTGGGTATATATATGGGAGAATTTTTAGTGCAAGCACCAGCAGATTCTGTAAATGTACCATGACAGAGCAATAGCTAACACAGAACCAGAGTCAAGCAGCCCAGCCCTGCAGTATAAAGGGTTGCGGTGCCCTCCCCCAGATCTTCCCTGATTGGTTCTGGGAGGCGGGAGGCATTGAGCAATCACAGGGTGCCATTCAACTTCCTGGGACCTGCTTGCGCTGCTCATTGGCCAGTGATTACATGCATCAGGTCCTTTCCCTCCCATCACAGGCCCAGTTCAAAAGTTCAACACTGTTTCTGGCTCTGAGATGTCTGTTCCCTCCTCCACTCACCACATTTTCCTCCAAAAACACCTACCAGGCTGCTAGGCAATAACAAAATCAATAACTACTTTTGTTATTGTTATTGATTTTGTTACTTTTTGTTGGTTTTGTTACTACAATAATGAAAGCAACAAATTTCGTTATTGATATAACAAAAATGACATGCACACCCCTACTTCAAATAGAAATTACACTGCCAATAGAATCAAGTGCTTGGATGGCCATTCATCTATAGGACCAGATTTTGGCCCTTTATGGCTGTTCCTTTGTGCTGCTCTAGTGGTGCAGCCAGAATAAAAGATCTCGATGAGCTCCATGGGAATCCCCCTTCCCAGGCTGGTATCTCTCTTCTATGGTGACTGTACTGCTCCATCCATTCCTTCCAGAAGCTGACACAGTGATGTAGACTCAGGAGAAATGTATGTTCCATCTACTACTAGCTGCTGATGTAGCCCCTTGAATAGTGTTCAAAATTGTGCCTAGAACTGGAGTAGTCCCCAAACATGCCAGAATCCAGTAGCCAAACTGATTTGATATATAACTGCCTTCATCACAAAATATAGCCTCAGCCATGGGCTATAAAAATGTGTATATTCTGCATCTTGACACAATGTTAATATTTTGACTCATAGGGCAAATATCTTCACTCCCTTTATACTTGTACATCTCTAAGGAATTTGTAGTTTGTAAATTTTGAGCTGTGTGCCAAGGTATAAAATGAAGGCAGAATTTGGTCCATGTGTCGGAGATAACAATGTGCAATAGGCCAGCTTCCTGGGAGATTCAAACTCTTCAGATTTGCATGAAAAACACCAGCTCGCTGCTCTGTTCATTCGTTAAGTTCATGTTTGCTCATTCATGCTGGGTTTATCGGATTGGTTCAGCTAAGTTCAACAGACCGACTGCTGAAAAGATTTGAGCAGTGTGGTAACCTCTTGTTCTAAAGAAAACAGTTAAAATAGTTTAAAAGGAGAGATAGTCTGCACTGGAAAAACACTGGAAGAGATCAGACTTTTCAATCAAGTATCTTTATCAATGGATTCTGAACGCAAAGAGGGAAAGGAAGAGCTGCAGGAGCAGTGCAGAGAATCATCAGTTTCTGTGTGGAATAGAAGATGGAGAGTGCATTTTTAAAACATATCTATGAATTATATCTTAAATTGGGGGATTTGTGTCATATATTTGATTACATGAAACGTGAAATGACAAGGGTGCAAAAAACCCCATCCTTCTGTTATAAAGCAAAAATGAAATACCCATCACCAGTCTAAAAATAATATACTTTAAAAGGGATCAGAAAAACAGCTATTGCTAGCTGGGGGGGGGGGGGGGGGGAGACAGTCTGTCAAATGAATAATTATCAGGGATCCATGTATACTGAGTTTTTCCCATTGCTGTCAATGGGGGGAAATGGAGTGAACACAGGTCCCTGATCATTAGTTTCAGGATTATCGTGCTATTTTTAAAAAGCAGCAAAAAAAAAATTAAAAATAATGTCCAACCACAAATTCCTGTTTGTGAAATTCTGATTCCCACACAGATGTTTTACCATTGTCTTCAGTGGGGGGCAAGATCCAATCCACTGTTGCTCTGAAGTAGCACTGGAGTGGGATAAGGCATATTCTGAACAGCATGTAATGGTTCACCCAGCTCAGAGCACGGTTACTTTCTCTTTTAATATAAGCAAAACCTCTCTTTGAAATTGCTCATTATTAGAGTAGAAACAAGTATAACAGTCATTATTTGCAAGTATTTCTGAGTAGTCAAGGATCGGGCTTGAGTTTCCAGCAGCTCCTTGGTACTTGGTATGCTGACGCTACCATGGTATTGTACCAATTCTGAGCCAATCACAGTGTGAGACAGCACAGCCACCCCTTCCTCCCCCCCGCCCCAGTGAGGAGTCTCACAACCCAGGTGAGAGATCAATCTATTTTGTAGCACCCAAGCCAAGCCCTGTGTGCACCAACATGGCTGTATCTCCAGCCAGATTATTATTATTATTATTAACAAACATTTATATAGCGCCAGCAGTGTACATGGCACTTTACAAAGTAATAAAATAGACAGGGTCCCTGCCCCTAGGGCTTACAATCTGAGCGACAGGAGCTGGGGGAGAGACATAGGAAGGGGAACAGAGGGAGAGACAAGGGGTCTAACATTCATGAAGATGCGAGGTCTCAAGTGCACGTACTTGGCTTGGTTACGATGAGAATGACAGCAGGCAGGTCCATGTNAGCCCAGGTGAGAGATCAATCCATATTACCCCCATGCCATGCCCTGTGCCCCAACATGATTTCATCTCCAGGCAAATCCATAAAGAGAGCAAGCAAGTCAGAGAGACAAAAAATAAAGAATGCAAGGCATAGGGGAGGGGGTGACATGACTCAGGAAAGTGAGGGCAGTTCTAATCCAGTTTACTCCAATGCCCACTCACTTCTGTAGATACACTTACCAGTAAGCAGCACCACTGCAAGGTCACAAAAAAAGGCAGATATGCAACCCAATGACTTTTATTTGCCCCTTGCAACCAATAAAAAACGGCGTTGTACTTGTCCCCTTCCAATAAAACTTGTGCCTTTGTCATCCAATAAAGTGTCCCCCAAATAAGAAACAATTATTTGAATTATTATTATTATTATTATTATTAACAAACATTTATATAGCGCCAGCAGTGTATCTGGCGCTTTACAAAGTAATAAAATGACACGGTCCCTGCCCCTAGGGCTTACAATCTGAGAGACAGGAGCTGGGGGAGAGACATAGGAAGGGGAACAGAGGGAGAGACAAGGGGATGTTGCAGGAGTACATGCTTACGGGAAGGTAGGGTATGCAGCAGCAGCCCGATGTGAGATCAGGTAAGCATTACTTGATCAAGACATTTCCAAGTACTGAATACTGGGCCCATTTGCTGGGGTTCTTGGTACTCGGTAAAACCAAGTCAAATACCATTCAGCTAAGACTGAATAAAACTGAATACTGAGTTTCAGCTCTGTTCATTATCTAAGTTCAATAAGAAAAAAAATATACAAAATATTTAACCACAATGGTTTTAAAGGAATGTGTGCAGAAACCTGTGTGCCACCAAAGCATCCCTGCAACCAATCTACTCAGTTTTGCAGTCTGTTATCAGAGTGCAAAGTGGAATGAACAGACAAGCAGAAAACCCACAAATCTTACTGACTTTCAGAAGTTATTAGATGATTGAACAGTACTTAACCTTTTGGCTTAGACAGAGTTTATATAAAACAATTTCACTAATCTGATAAGGTTCCCCCACATCTGTGGCAAGTCATCCCAGTTTAAATTGGATCCAGAAATTGCTATGTTGTAGTGTCTCCCCAGACATTGCTGTAGGATCAATTCATAGGACTGTCTGCTTGGACAAGGATTTAATTGGGTTTTTGGAAGATGCAGGATCTGGAACTTTAAATACACCCTATTTTCTAATAACAAAATTCCTTGCAAGGCAAAGTCATGCATCTTGCGTTGTGCCTTTCTTCATAACTATGGACGTTTTTACACGGATGGCACAGCAGCGCCGATGGGTGGAGATGGGTGTGGATGGGTGGGTGAGCACACCCAGCGAACACCCGGTGGCACCGAGCAGGGAGACAGTTACATGGACAGCGCCGCAGGGGGTTGTGGGAAGGAAAGGGGAGGGGCCGGAAAACACCCAGTGGCCAAACACCCATCCCAGGAAGCACCCAGAAAACACCCGTGCAAGTATACGGACAGCCGGGACCGGCAGGGAAGCCCCGCCCGGCACAGCAATGGCACAACATGGCCGACCAAGGGCAAATGAAGCCACACAATGTGGCCCCGCACCCGAGCCACCAGGAACCACACGGGCGGGGAGGGAGGGAGGGAGATGGGATGACAGCTGCTACAAAGGAACCGGCTCTGCACAGCCCTGGCACAGAGTCCTGACAGCCCAGCACCAGCCCCCCCTCCCTCCCAGCAGAGCGGCACACACACAGCAGGCAACAGAAGCACACTGGGATGGGCACACAGCCCATGGGGGGCAAGAGGGGGGAAGAAACCCACACAGCACAGGCAACCCCGCAACACACACACACCCCAAGGCACCCGCACAAGGGGAGAGGTCAAAGCAAAGCACAACACGGATACATCGGGAAGGAACACAAAAGCCTTTAATGAAAGGGGGAACCAGCAACAGAGGGCAACAACAAGAGGGCAGGGCAGGGGGATGGGTCAACAGAAGGGGGGGCAGCGCCAGCAGTGGCAGGCCTGGGACAACACCTGGTCAATAGGGCCAGCGCCCCCACGCCTGGTGACAGCTCTCAGTCTGCGTGCAGTCTGCGTGCGATCCAGCCACTTCAGGACATACAGGAGGAGCTCCAACACCTCCCCCTGCTCCCGGGTCTGCTCCGTGATCATGGCTTCCACTGAATGGGACAGAGGGAGAGGAGACAGTCATCAGAGCCAGCCCCAGGCACCAAGGAACAGAACCCCCCCACGGAGGGACACAGGCACAGGGCCCAGCAAACAGGCAGAACAGATGCCATTGAACAGCTGGCCCTCCGCCCGCATGTCCCATGCTGCCCGCTCCAGCTGCAGCACCAGCATGCCCAGGCACAAGATCACCAGCAGCACAACAACAGTAGCTGCAGGAGAGAAGGGACAGGGCACTGGGGAACGCCTGCACCAATGGGCCCCGGGAGGGTCGGGGGCAGCAATAGCATGAGGGGCACACCCCACACTCTGACACCCACCACCCGGAAGAGCATCCGGAACTCTGCACGAAGGGGGATTGGAGGGATCAAAGCCCGGGGCCAGCACAACCCCTACTCATGCTCAGCCACCCAGCGCCCATGGTGCTGCCGCCCATCCATCACCACCATCACAGACAGCCCGCACCAACAGGGGGCGGCAGCAGAGGGGAGCAGAAGGGAGGTGCAGGGTCACACCAACGCACAGGCAAGTCCCGGTGGTGCCCAGCCGACTGCCCACCGCCAATACCACCCCTTGAGCAAGTCCAGGCAGAAGCGCCCGGCAGGAAAGCCACCAGGGGAACACACACCACACAACCGGCATACACCCCACAGGTCCAGAACCCACCAGTACACACCAAGCACACCTCCTGCACACAACCACACAGATGGGGGCAGGAGGGCCGCCAAGGGGAGGGGACACCCAGCCGCCACTGCAGCAAGAGAAGCAAGGCAGGACAGACCATCACAGAACAGCATTTTATTGGCGCCCAGGGAATGGGGTCCCCCAAGCAAAGAGAGGCAGAGCAGGGTGGTGCAGGTGGACCCACGGCCGGGCAAGAGAAGCACAACAGGAGAGCACAGGTGCACCCACAGATAGCAGGTGAGGGCACCAGGGAAGCCCCAGTGGGAAGGAGCAGTGGTCACCCAGAGGGGGTGATGGGGTCCAGTGAACCATGCGGCAGCCAGCATGACGGCAGTGTGCAGCACAATCGGGGGGGGGGGGGAGCAGAAAATGCACCATCCAGGGCACCGGGGTGGCCGAGAGCGGGTGGCGGCATGGGGCTGCTCATGGACGGTCCGATAAGTGCTCTCGGGGTGTCGACCCCTGCGCTAGACCCTCCCAGGCAAACAGGCCCTTTTGGAAGCCTCAGGAGCACATATGAGCATCCACCAGGAAGCAGGGAAGGAGCAGATCCACTCCGGCAGCCAGAGCCCGCACAGTTAGAAGGTCCCTCACTGATCAAAGGGCAGCAAGCTCCACAGCAGAGGGGTCCCCAGTACGAAGTGGGCCACCAACCTTGGGGGACAGCAAGCTCAGGCCCCACAGGAGGGCCCCCACATCCGAGGGTGCATGCGGGATGCTGCAGGCATGCAGGAGGTTACCGGTGTACAGGGTAGCAACAGGGGGACCCCCATACAGCAATGCGAGGCTGAACCCGGGTCGCTCCATCAGCTGGCGAGCCGCTGTTAACTCCGCAGCGATCCATTGCATGACAACGGCGGGCAGGTGCCCCCAAGGGGGTTGGTGCAGGGGGGTGAAGCTGAGCTCGAGGGAATGGTCCCGGCACACTGGGGCACTGACCTGGTGACCCATCATCCACATGTACTGCGCCTTTGGAACTCCCTTCCGGAGGAAGCTCGCCTGGCCCCTAGCCTGTTGACATTCCGGCGAAGCTGCAAAACCTGGGTGTTTGCCCAGGCCTTTGGGAGGGAGGGAGGGTAGGGTGAGGGGTTTTAGCTCCCCCACCTATTTTTGTTTGTTATATTCATGATTTTAGTCCTGTTCTAATATTTTATTATTATTGTTATGTTTTAAATTGTTTTTATTGTATTTTAAATTGTTGGAAGCCGCCCCGGGCTGCGTTGCAGGAGGTGCGGGGTATAAATTAATTAAATAAATAAAAAAATAAAAAAATAAATGTACCGCAACAGGAACCAAAAGCCATCCTCCACCGACAGGGGGTCGCCCCCCAACTGCTGAACATCGGGGCTCAGCCAGAGGGCCGCCAACAGCATGTCCGCACAGGGCGACCACCCCTCCCTTACATCCCTGGCTGAGGGCCCCGCAGAATGACTGGCCTTGGCAGGAGTGGGGCCCATTCCGGTGAAGTCACAGGCGGGAGACGGAGGGCTGCAGTGACTGGGACAAGCACGTAATGAGTGGATACCCATGCCCGCAGGTGGCCTTGCATGCCAGAGATAGGCCGGCCCACTGGGGCCAGGGTGCCACAGTCCACACACATGACAGAAGGGATGCAGCACAGGTGAAGAGAGATGAGAGAGGCCACGGCCGGGCACTGTGCCAGGCCAAGGAGCCGAGCCAGGCATTGTATCCATACCGCACACAGCTGCAGCATGCAAAGGCAGACCAGGCCAGGGTGGAATGTGGTGTGGGTGGAGAGGCAGCTGTACCCTGGGACACACAGTCCCATCCCTCCTTGCGGGCATACAGCCGGCGCACTCACGAGAATGATCAGCCGGGCCTGGCAACTGGTGGCAACTCCAGCACACCCCCAGTTCAGCACCAATCGGTGCCCTGCCCCCCCCCCGGATTAAACAGTACATAAGCGACCCAATGCAGGCGGTCAGGTGTGGGACGGAGGGGCTGTAGCACGGGGTCGAGCAGCAAACAGAGAACGGCGACACCGTGCTGGGTGAACACAGAGGACCACCTGCAATACACCATAGGAGAGTGGGCTGGGGGCACAGGCCACACAGTGGAGTGCACTGTGGCCAGGGCACGTGCCGGCGGGGGATGGCTGTGAGTGGGGAGCTGCCGAACCATGCTGCCGGGGGACGAGTACCCACAGCCCAGGGACGTGCTGCTGTGACTCCTGGGTACAGCCCTCCTGCAGCTGCGCATGCTGCTACAGCAGATAGCCCTGCTCCGCCTGCTAGGTCGAGGCTCCGTTCTCCTGAGGGCATGGCGGCGGAGGGCAGGAAACCTCAGGAGGGCGGTGATCATGCAATGGGTGAGGCGGGCATCCATCCGACGCCATGCCCTGTTGGGCTCCGCAGTGTCCCAGCAAGGCCAGCTCATCCTGGCCCGATGGAACCTCAATGTGTACGCCCGCTGCATGACCCTACCGACCCTGCGATGACACTAGTCGTGCTCCTGCACCAACGAGTGTTGGGAGAACATGTTGGCCACCTGGACAGATGGGGAATGGTCAGACCACTTCCGAATGCCCCGCTCCCTCCTCACCCGCTTGGGGGAGCACCTCAACCACCACCTCTGGAGGTGGAAGATGAACATGCACTTCCTGCTACCACCAGGGATGCGCATGGCCATGGCGGTGTGGTGGCTGGCCACCCCGGATTCCTGTAGGAGCGTGGGGGAGCAGTTTGGGGTGGGCACTGCCACTGTGAACAGGGCCCTCCATGATGTGTGTGACCTGTTCGTGGAGCTCCTCTTGGAGCAGGTCATCCAGCTCCGTGACCCCGAGGGGGTGATGTATGGGTTCGAGGAAATGGGGTTCCCTCATTGCATCGGGGCCATTGACAGCATCCACATCCCCATCATACAGCCCCCTCATGTGAAGATCGACTACATGAACCGAAAACAGGCCTTCTCCATCAATCTTCAGGCTGTAGTAGATCATAGGGGTCTGTTTATAGATGTATACACAGACCAGTCAGGGCAAGCCACAACACGCATATCCTGCGTGCCTCCCCCTTCTATGCACACATGTTCGATGGGGAGATCACCCCCAACCTGTACCGCATGATAGCGGGGGTTCCCATGGCCCCTGTTGTGATAGGGGACCCCACCTACCCGCTCAGCCCATGGCTCATGTGGGCCTATCCAGTGGCGCGCAACCCCGATCACCACCTGTTCAATGAGCGCTTGTCATCTGCACCTGCCATGGAACCCCCCTGAGCCCCCCCCCCC
>QEPC01012585.1:1504532-1515555 GCA_003113815.1 Sphenodon punctatus | reverse complement strand
TTACTTTTTAGGCTTCTAGCATTTGCATATAGACATTTATGTGTATTATTTTTATTCTTCTTACTGTGCACATTATAGGTGACTTTATCCAGTACCCTGGAATTGTTGTTTATCTGTTCTCCAGCAAATTCCAGCTGAACTCCCTTAATTTTTATCCCTTCCTTAGTCTTAAGCAACTCTAAATCCCCTAAGTTATCATCATCCTGCATCGATGCCACAGTCCGAACTGTGCACTCCACAGTGCCTGCCAGCTTTCTCCCAGGTTCTAGTTTAGAAACTGCTCTATCACATTTTTAATTTTTAGTGCCAGCAGCTGGGTTCCATTATGGTTAATGGTGGATTCCATCCCATCTGTATAGGTTCCCCCCTCCACAGAAGGCTGCCCAGTTCCTGATAAATCTAAAGCCTTGCGCCTTGCACCATTGTCTCACCCACGCATTGAGATGTTGGAGTTCCGCCTGCCTCTGATGTCCTGTGCGTGGAACAGGCAGCACTTCTGAATACCTGGAGGTTCTGAACTTGAGTCTACTACCTAGAAGGCTAAATTTGGCCTCCAGAACCTCCATCCTTCATCTGCCTATGTCATTGGTACCAACATGGACCACAACAACAGGTTCCTCCCCAGCACTCTCAAGGATTCTTTCTATGTGTTGTGTGACGTCAATATATGTACTTTATTGCATAGTCAAAGATCATAGCATTGCATAAAACAAAACAAACAAAACAAAACATAACAAAGTCATAATATCTAATGGATAAACTGACAACTAAGGATTTAAAGACAATTCCTCCGTAAAGACTTCTTAATCAATAACCCCATGGTTTACTCCTAAGGGTTCCATCTCCCCAAAAATTCTTGGGGTAAAACTGACATACAGTTCTAAACCCCCCTCTCGGCTGCCTCTTTCCTGCAATATTTATCCATTAATTAAAGAAACACCTAATCATCCATCGAGATATTGAAAAATTAAACTAAAAAAGTAAATCCTGCTCCCAAACTCCAACCCATCCCACATAATCCTATAAGGGTGGGCATTGAATGATAAGAATGCAATAGTAATAACTAAGCCCAGGACTTTCAATAAACCAATAACAACCCTATCCACACATAAAACCTCAGTCCTAATACAAAATCCAAAGTTACTTCTCAAGGCTGGAGTCACAAGATCAGCCTACCCACTAATACTCATGAACTTGCTATTTGGTTTATGGAGGGTTCCATGATCCAACTGCAGTACCTCCCATATATTTCTGACTTCGCCGACTCTCGAGTTGCACCCGAGGCCCAGACCACACACCCCCCCAGCTGTTGGGACACCCCCAGGAGGCCGGGAGTATGGATAATGTCTGCTTCAGGAACTGACCTAAAATGGGACAGCTGGTCAAGGATAATGGGAACCACCTGTTTCCGCCTTACCACAGGAAGATTGATTTGTTCCTCGATTCCCACAGACTCAGCCCCAGCCCTACCATCCATCATAGGTCTCAACCCCTCCTCAGAGGGAGGAACCAACAAACCTCTCTCTGTGGCCCCATCCAAAAACCCTTCTTCGGGAGGATTTTGTGCCCGCTCGTCAACAGACTCTGAGTTTTCTTTAGTGAACTGAGCACCAACCCCACCCCCCAGCCCTAACAGCCATACCTCCAGTACCACTAGATACCTGGTACTGAACACCCCCCCCGATCTTATGAGGGGGGGCATGGGAGGGTCAATTGGCAGATCTTTAATACCTCCCCCACATATATACCCCAGGTAGCCAAGAAGTGGGCCTGATCCAAAAACCTATAGGCAAAGGTGGGGCAGTAAAAATGCACCAGCAACCTATGTATACACCCATATGAGGGCAAAACCTGGATTGAGTCAATCGCCCCAAATGGCACCCAGCCTAAAATAGTCTCCAAGTGATAGGCCACTGCAAGCTTAGTATTCCAAGGGGGTAAATGGCCCTTAGGCAGGGGGTAAATCCTAAATACCACCGCCCCCAAAACCAGAACTGGTTTAGACCTACAAGGACCCAAATTCCCCCCAAACTGGGCCCGAGGGCTTGACTCCTCAACTCGCAACCCATCCTCTAGGCCATCATACTAGCCAGGAGGCACCCGGGGGGCCAACTGGGGAAGATCTTCACTTAAAATACCCAATCCCTTATGGGTTGCTCCAGACCCAACCCACTCCCTTCCAATCAACTGTTGCAAGACTGAATTTAACAAACCCTGTTGCCCCTGGGCCAAACTAACTAAATCACTAATTTTACTCAACAAGGAATTGACTAGGTCCCCCATCGCCACACAAGATTTCTCAACTCGATCAAGGCGGCAACAGTCTGATATATGCACAGAACTGGATGGCAGATGAATCAGGCCCATGAGTGACTAAAGGGTCCAGGCAACATAGTTCCAGATCACAATGGCCAACCTTCAGATGGCCCTCATCAAATTTTGGAGAAACATTTGGGCCCCTGGTCATAGCCAATTCAATGGAGTGAGTTGATACTCCTTCTGTGGGAACTGGGTGATGTGAGCGAGGGAATAATACCTGTCCAATCGTTGTTGCAATACTTGGGGTAGGACGTCAATACAAGGTTCCACTTGGCAGGAAGCTTTCTTGGTGGCTCTTTTGCCCCCCATAATAAATGCTTACCGACAAATTCCCCCCAAACCCCTAGCACACAAGCAAACAACCCACCCTGACACCCAACAGCACCAACCTAAGTTACACACACCCACCGAGCCCACCAAGGCTTCTAGACACCTATACCCCATTGGACCCCGAAGGGCCCCAAAGGGCCACACCCTTTGGCCGCGGCCCTTTGGCTTGAGACTGCCGGCAGGGTCCTTAAGTGGCCCCGCACCGGCTTTGATTGGCCTGGCTGGGTGGGGAGGGCAGGTAAGTGGGGGGGTGCCCAGCTGGAGAAATCCCCCACTCACGCTCCTCCTCCTCTTTTCTCCCCACAGATGTCCTGAAGCTTCCCGAGACTGCAGCCCAGCAGTGGAGCCAGCCCAGCGGGAACAAGTGGCTGGATGGTGAGAAGGGCCGTGTGAGGTCTGCTACCTTCGCACCAGGCAGGCAAGTTACCATGCGGTCCTCATGGCCACCAACAACCCAGCTATCTACATTCCTAAAAATCGAATCCCCAACTACCACAGCTGTCCTATTCCCACCCTTCTGGGCACACACCCCTGGAGAAATATCCTCAGTGCGAGAGGATAACACATCACCCAGCGGCCCAGGATACCAAACCGTGGGGTGACTAAGAGGTCAGAGACAGCCCGGATTCACCAGGCTGTTCACCACCTGAAATATTTCTACTGGATGGGATTTTGCAGATGCTATGGTAGTGGAGAGGAGAACAATCTTCACTGCCACTATAGCCATGCCATAGTCCTTCAAAATGAATCTATGGCACAAACGGTCAGCTTCAGCACAAGTCAAATCCCACCTGCGCGCCAACCACCTCACCTTCCGCTTCATCCACCACAGGTCTCCCATAAACCAAGATGACCTGTGCTGACACTGTGGAGGGAGCAGACGCCTGGATGCTACCATGTCCATGGTTTTGGTCAACGTGGAATTCCACAACTCTGAGTAAAACCTCTGATGAAGTCTTGTCTCCCTCAAGCTCTGTCTTAAAGCTCATTGTCAAGAAGTTCACCGACAAAACATGACAAATACAATGCCTTAAACAAAAGATTTTCCTTTCTCTTTAGTGAGTCATTAAATTATATGACTGAAACCCTGACTCTACTGAATTCACAAACAAGACTCTAACTGATTTCAGCGGAGCCAAATTTCATCCCATTGTGCTGATGGGTGCTGTAGAAATACCACAGGAAGACTAATGAATGGCTATCCCTCCAAAGTACAGAGTGCCTTTAATTCAGGGATTTTGACAGTTGCTTTCTTACAGGCTTCTTCACTTCATTGCTTAGCATGAAATATTAAGCTACAGAGATGCTCTTCCTCTGAAACATTCACACTTTGCTTTTTTGCATAAGAAATCATAAAGCAAGAGACAAAGGACTAGAATCATAAAGCATTGTGCCAGAAAATAAAAGAAAGTAGCATTCAGGAACATGGCAAATAGTAAACAAAAGGAAGAAATGACTTTGTTTGGCATACAAAACTGAAGCAATGCCGGTGCCTTCAAAAAGGAGCACAAAGAAAAGCAAATTGAGTCAGTTTATGGCTAAGGATTGGGAATACGGGGTGGCTGATGATGTTCACCACCTTAGGTGATGAGAGTATTTGGGATGATAAACGTTGTGGGTGCTGCTGAATCCTCTGTCACCATCACCAAATCCCATGCCTGGTGGAGAATGGGAGCCCTTCCCTCCAGGCAGTCCTGGGGGCCTTTTACACTGAGGTGGAAGATGGAGGGGTCCATGCTGCTGGCGTGGTGTCCTCCCCCCCACCCCAGCTGCCTGCCTGTGGTGGAACTTCTGGCATCAATCTCCCCCACAATCCTTCTACTCAGTTTTTTCAACATCTTTGGGAGAGTGCACCTTGACTGGCATTTGCCCTGGGCCAGTTCTGTGGGGGCTGCAAAGATACAAACCAGACCAAAGAACAATCCTGTTTTGATCATAAGTTCGTGTGTGTCCTGCTTTCCCTGGCACATGTGGCACCTCACCTAGCTGTGCTGCTTCCGGTTCCAGCCAGTGTACATTCTTGATCTTCAAAATACCATTGTAATCTTTCTACATGCCCAAACCATCAAAGTCTTCCTTCCACAATCTTGTCTGAAATAGGCACCGCACTTGCTTGTCTCCCGACTGCTTTATTTCTAACCCTTGCTTCCCTTGTTATTTCTTGCATCCATCTCAACATTTGCATTTCAGTGGTTTCTACCACATTGTATCCAAAATAGGAGTGCATATACCAGGGGTGGCCAAACTGTGGCTCTTGGGTAGGGCTGCAATATGATCTCGCAAAATTAAAAAATCTCATTGAAATCCCAGTTCTTGGTCTGTCTCGGATGAACCAAAAATCAGTATTGTCTCACTGAATTCTTGATGAGAAAATAAAATTAATTTTTTAAAAAAATCATTGCATATGCACAGAATGGTCACCGGTCTGTTTTGTGCATGCACAAATGGCTGTTGCCCTCAACCAAAATGGTGCCACTAGCATCAATGCCATTTTGGTTAAGGGCAGCAGCCATTTGCACATGTGCAAAACAGTCCAGCAGCCATTTGCACATGTGCATTCCACTGCCCTTAACCAAAATGTCAGCGACACTATTGCTGCCATTTTGGTTAAGGTGGCGGTGATTTGCGCATACGCAAAACAGTCCGTTGGCCATTTTATACATGCACAATGATTTTTAAAATCATTTTATTTTATCTCCCAAACACTTGCGAGATCTTGGCCATAGATCTCAAGAAAAAAAATCTGTTCTCGTTCAGTCTTACTCTTGGGCAATCCAAGTGTGGCTTTTGGCCAGGTCTGGTCCCAGACCATGTGCTGCCTTAATGGTCCCGTCTCCTACTTCACTGCACCCAAGTCTCAGCATCTGAATCACAGTTGTGTTGCTCAGAACCTAAGCAGCCAGGACCCCAAAGCACCAGCTCCAGCAGCCAGTGACAAAGCAGGAGAGGTTTGTGTGTGTGCGCACACGCATACATATGGGTTTTGTGGCTCTCAGCTCAGCAATATGAAGATTTTGGAACACAGCTCTTTGGGTTGAGACCTTTGATACCTCTGATATGTACCATTGAGCAAGCAGTCTATGATTGTTCTAAGCTAAAAAGTAACACAGTTATCGCTAAGCATACGTAGGTGCATGGTGCATGTGCATGTGCGGCCAGGGTTGGACATGTGAGCTATACAAACATAACCGTGAACATCGCACTTCACAACTCTCCATTACTCCAGTGTGAAACAAATCTTCTTCCCCATACTTCTCCTGTTGTGCACAGCTGAGCCTTCCTAGAAGGCATCCAAAGAAGAGGACCTGATAGAATTTTGCCTGCCTGAATATCTCCCTAAAAGACCTATTAGCCCAGAGGCAGCAGCAGTAGGAAGACACAAAGCCTAGTAACTTTCCGTCTTATTTTTTTTTTAATTCATTCACATTTTCATCCTGCCCTTCACACTAAGGATCAGGGCAAGTTACAACACAAAAGCATAATCAAAAATTTACAAAAACCACAAAATAAAACCAAATATTAAGTACCCAAAATAAAGCTAAAAACCCTCTAACCCATAGCCTCCCAACCTCTACCACCGCCTGCCAAATGCCTGGCCAAACAAAAAGGTTTTACATTGCTTCTGGAAGATGAGCAGGCTCAAGATTAGACAAACCTCCAAGGGAAGGGAGTTTCATGATTATGGGGCAGCCACTAAGAACGCCTCTCTTCATGCCTTTGTCCTGCATATTTCTCAGGTAGACGGTACCTGCAAGAAGATGCTCCCAGATAACCTCAGAGGTAGAGGCAGGGCATGAGGGGAAAGGCAGTCTTTCAGATATTTAGGGCCCAGGCCTTTCATTCTGTCTCTACTCCTGTCATTATTGTTATTCCCGTTTTCCTAAGTAACCTAGTAGTTTTGTGTGGGTAAAACACAATTCATTTTAAATAAAGTCTTCATGAAATTTACTAAAAGGGAATTGCTGCTTTTCCTGTAGAGGCATATTAATGGCCTAATCTAAATTATTTTATCTCATCTTTGGATCAGATACATTCACAGAAGATGGGCTCATAATGGCTATTAGCCAAAGTGCTTGGGGGATGCAACTGCCGGAAGGCGGGCGGGAGTAACAGAATGGATCTTGTATTTGCACCTTTCTCCTGAAGTAGCTGGTGCTGGTCACTGTCAGAGATAAGATGCTGGGCTCAGAGGACCCCTCATCTGACCCTACTTGACAGCAGCGCTTATGTTCTTATATTCTTTAAGTCTTGGAAAAAGAAAGAATTTAAACCAGGAAATTGAAGACTTCCACTTTGATTTCTTAGGTTAGGTTTTTCAAACTGCAGCATCAAGGCAAGGGATTAAACACCTTACCTGGCTTCTCTGCCTAATCTATTTTATTATAATCACAGCTTTCTTTGGAGACAAAGCAGGAACATTGGTTAATAAAACTCTACTTAAAAAATTTCTGCCAATGCAATTTATTGTTCACCGGGCATGTCTATAGGTGCAAGCAGATGTTCAGGATAGGCTATTACATTCTTTGTCTCTCCGAATAAATTATTAAAGCTTCCTCTTGGAAAAAAATGCCATGGTAAATATGGTCTCTTTATAATGCACAGATTAGATAGAACTGCAGGGTGTGCATCAGCTAACTCACTGATGCATGCACTTGACTGAAAGATCAGCATTTATGAAATAGCCAGATAACCTACATATACCATCTTCTCCAGGCAGCTGGTTTGCAGATTTATATCCACAAAATACCTGAAGCTTTATTGGTCCATTAGAAAAAAGGTAGGCAAGAGGAATTTTAAAAAGTGACAGTGGAACACGGCCATCATGACACCACCCTGGTCAGAAACCTGCCACCAACACGGTCTTAACAGGGTTGGGCAGCACAACAAATGTACCAGCAACCAGGCTGCCAGGGAGGGTAGGGAGTCATACAAGCATGTGGCCACCCACCCCCGCACTGTGCCAAGCACCCTGTCCCCTACCATGATGGGTAGACGTGGCAGCCAATAGCATAGTGGCCGGCCATGAAATACCTAATCCGGGCCAGGTCACAGCAGGCTATAACAATCATTATAGTCTGCTGTGGCCTGATCAGGTGGATGGTAGCCCGAATTGTGACCTCAGAGGTCTCTGGGATTACAGCCCAGACTTGCTGCTGACACATCTGGGAGCAATTCTGGGCAAACATCTGGCGGCACAGCAACAAATACGCTGTCACGGGCCAAAGCGGGCCTCATTGGGCACCCATCACATTTGATAACACCCAAGGCCAATGCAGTGAAATTATTGTCTTTGTGCATGATCCTGATGTTTCATGGCACTGGCCCTCTACATTGATAAAAATCCCATTGAGTGAAAGGGACTCATGTTGGTGGACTGTGCCAATTGCCTACATTTTTTTCCGATTGTACAATATCCAGTTTCATTTTTGTTAAATGTTTGTTTCATTATCATGAAAATATGTTGTAACAGATAAGTTCACTATGGAGAAGAAGGGTGAATAAAATCAGAATGCAGGGATGACAAATTTGCTAGAAGTAATGAGGGTTACATTGATGATGCAAGCAAGGACTCAGATGAATTTTACAAACAGGCACTTTACTCTGGCATCTATCTGTAATAGAATCATAGCATTTTAGGATTGGAAGGTACATCAAGGGTCGTCTAGTGCAAGCCTGCATTCCATAGCAGAATATCCCCATCTACAGCATTGTGGACAGATGCTTACCCAGCCACATTTTGAAAATCCCCAATAAAGGAGATTCCACAACCTCCCTGGGCAGCTTATTCCATTGCCCAACAGTTCTCACAGTTAGGGAGTTTTGTTGATCACAGCTTTGGCTTAATTTAATCTTTTCTACCTAATTGGTGGGTTCAAGCTGATGGTCAGCAGTTAAATTATGAACTTCATCCTTAAGAGATAATGACCACTCCTGAGCATATATATTTTTTCTCTTTATTAAAAGATATATTCCCCATGGAATAGCCACACATGCATAAACAATCACACAAAGTATGGCCAAACATGCAAGTAAATTAATTAGTCTTAAAAGAGGATAGTGATTAAATACTGAAAGTATTTGACAAACTAATTCAATCTAGGTTTTGTTCTAAAGGAGTTATTTGCCTTTCCTTTTGATTAGTTACCAAAGCAAGACCAGCTCCCTGGTGTCCGGGCATCAGTGCAGGATCAGGAAGACAGAAGAAAGATGGCATTTGAGAGCATCTTTTTCTGGGTTGCATGGGGTTTTAAGGCCTAAAGTCTGCCTCCCATAAAACTCCCTGGAGATGGCATGTATGCTTACATTTTCCAATCAAAATATTAAACCAAGATCTATCTTTATAAAGATGACCAATGAACATAGACTAGTGTCCAGTCATATACATCAGTGTCCTCACAAGATGTGGTCAAAAATACCAATCATTGCGGTCAAAATATGCATCCTGAAAAATAGAAACTCTTACTGTTCTTGGTTCCTTTACCTTCCCAACTTGCTAACATCTTTCTGTTCATTTCATAGAAACACATTTCATTTTAGCCAAAAGACTCCCTCTACAACTTCTCCAAACCTGAACTGAACTTAATATTGCATTATATTGCTGCTTGTACCAAACTGCAGTACTAAACTGCAGTCTGCTTTATTCTGCATTTTATAAAAGCTCTCTCAACATAAAACTTTCAGCCTAGTGAAAGCCATTACCTCCCTACTTATGTTAGCCCAGTAAATTCCCAAGTAAGCTCATACTGCATTTCACACCAATGCTTAAAAGCAAGAGGCCTCCCTATAGCTTTGACCTTATATCAAAGCAACTAAAGCGAGGTAAAACCCAATAGTGTTTCACAATTCTACTTTCCCTCCCACCATAAGCATATCCTAAGTATAAGTGAATTGAGTATACAAGAGTAAATTACAAAGCAGCTCGGGGCAGCTTACAATTTAAAACAAAAATCTAAAACATATAAAATACAAATATAAAACCACTTTAGGGAGAAGTCATACAAATATAAACATAAAACAATCCCCGCCCCCCATCCCCTCCACTAAATGCCTGGCAGAACAGACAGGTTTTACAAGTCCAATGATAAGTCAGCAGGTCCGGGGCCGGGTGAGCCTCCTCTGGGAGGGAGTTCCACAGCTGAGGTGTGACCACCAAAAATGCCCTCTCCATAGTGCCCCCCCGATATACTCAGGGGACCTCCAAGAAGGCGTCCTCAGCAGACCACAGGATCAAGAACCCAGGGAGTGAGGTGGTCCCACAGATAGATTCTGTCTTCAGTAACAGTGGTGAACAAATGTTCACCATCTTCTTTATGGCATCCTTTTAAATATTTGAAAACTGCTGTCATTTCCCTCCACACTTAATCGTCTTTTCTCTAGGCTGAACAATAACCAATTATTTGATCCTTTCCTCATATGACTTGTCCTCCAGCCCATTTATCATCTTGGTTATTACTTCCTCTGAATATTCTCCAGTTTGTCTACAACCTTCTTGAACGGTGGTGCCCCAAACTGGACACAATACTCCAGGTTGAGGTCTCAGCAGTGCCAGCTATAGCGTGATCTCCATCTCATGTATCTTAGATACGATTCACCTGTTAATGCAACCCAAAATGGCATTTGCCTTTTTGCGACAGCATCATATTGCTAATTATTGTTCAGTTTATGATCCCAGATGCTTCTCTTCAGTGCTATTTCCTAAACAGTTATCCCCCATTTTATATTTGTGCTTCTGGGTTTTCATTCCTATGTGCAGTACTTTGCAATTTTCTTTGTTAAATTTCATTTTGTTTCTTTCAGCCCAGGTCTCTAGTTTATCTAGACCATTCTGTATTCTAATGGAGGGGCGGATTGGGAAATCAAAGTGGCCTGGGAAAATATTGCCTTAGTGGCCCGGTGCCGGCGGCAAAACTGCTGGTGCACCGGAAACGGGACAAGGGGGCGTGGCTTGGGGTCGTGGCTTGGGGCGGGCAGAGTGCATCAGATTTGGGGCCTATCAGAGCTCAGACTCAGATCCCCAGACTCAGATCCTCAGCAGCCTGGCAGGGGTGAGTGGGAGGTTATGGGGGGCTGGCAGGGGGGAGATTGCCACTGGAGGGTACTGGCCCTCATTTCAGTGCTCTGGCTCCCCAAATCACTCCATTTCAGTGCTCAGTGGCCCCCAACCAAAAAATCACTCTATCCCTTGCTATGCATCCTACAGTAAGGTTTCTTCATTCCTACACCAGCTGCACTAGTATTCCACATGCCCTGTGTTTAGCTTAGCAAAGAGAAGACTAAGGGGAGAATTGATACCAGACTTCAATATCTACATTATTGTATATTAAGGCGTCATTCCTTGCACCTGTAGTAATGCTGCACTGGAACACAATTAAGG
>QEPC01012585.1:1473017-1490722 GCA_003113815.1 Sphenodon punctatus | reverse complement strand
GTCGGGTGCACCCCTGTGCTCCCCTCCTCCGCCTGTGCCCCCTCCACCTGCATCGCTGCCCCTGCCTCCACCTCCTCCGCCTCCTGCCCCGCCAGTGTCGCTTTCTCTGCCTCCGCTCTCTTCTGCCTCCCTCCTCGCTCCATCCCGCCACGCTTGCTTGCTTCTGATTTTGCTTTAAATCTCCCTCCGGTGGTTGTGTTGTTGCTGGTTGCCCGGCAGCAACGCTGCGTGCCTTGTCCCTGGCTGGGGCTCGTTTCATTTGGTTCCGTCCGGGGATTGGCATCCAGACGTTACTTTTCCTTGGTTCCCGGTGGGGGTCTGTTTGACCACGCTTCCCAGGATATTCCCCCGGCTAGCCCGGGAAGCATGGTTGAAATTGACCCCATGTGGGTATTGAGCGTGATGAACATCTGGCGCGCGCCAAACAGACGTTCCGGGCCCTTTGCCCTCGCCGCAGGATTGAGCGTGGTTCACTGTGGTTGAGCATGATCTCGTAACGTCTGAAAATACCCATTGCCACTTGAGGAGAAACAGGGACAAAATGTGGACTCTATCCTGCCCTTGAATGTAAAAAGTTAATATTCATGTACTGAATTGTTATAGACACCGTCTTGAGGTATAATTGTATACATTCTTGGTGCTACAGTGTGGCAAATATTATGACGGTGTAGTTGTACAACTGTTGGATTGCAAATAAAGACAGAAAATTCAAAAAATAATAATAAAAAAAAATAACTCCAACATTTTCATTCATTTGTGTTTTATTTTTATTTATTTTTTTAAACAAAAAAAATCACTAAGCATGCACAAAATGGCCACTGGGGTCATTCTATGCATGCATGGCCCTTTTCCAAAAGGGCATTGGTGCCATTTGGGAAAGGGTGTACATGCACCGAACGGCCCTGGTGGTCATGTTGTGCATGCACAGTGATTTTATTATTATTTTTAATAAAATATAATGAAAAAATTAAAATTAAATTGAATGAAATCAAACAAATGTTATTTGCTTATAAATTTGCTTTCATTACCTTAGTGATGAAAATGAATGGGGATCTATTCATTTTCATAATTAAACAATTCAAAATTGCACATCCCTACCAATTATGGCCCAGGCTGTAGATTACACCTGGACATGAAAGGGTGTAAGCCTCACCACAACTCACCCACACAAACACCCCTCTCCAAGCTCATATACAAGCCTCCCTCGTGGCCTCACCAGACCATGGTTCTGAGCATGTAGAGCAGAGGTGGGGAACTCCCAGTCTGTAGGCCAAATATGGCCCAGGGATAGTTTTTATTTGGCCTCCTTCCAATTTATGGATCCAAATCCAACCCCTGCTTCAAGACTGAAGTAACACACTTGGGGAAAAGGAGCAAAGATGAGGGTACATTCATGAGGGTAGGAGCTAGATCTATGCATGAGATATGACATCTGACCCTCCTCTGAATTCCCCCCCCCCCCCAAACGTACCTCCTCAGCTCCCCATCTCATAAACCCCCTTCTACCCTCACTCCATGGGGGATGGGGGCTGTAGTGATTTTCCACAGGATAAAACATTTCCTCATCCCAATGTAGAGGTATGGAGTAGGACTGAAACAAGCAGCTAAATTGTGCATGTGAGAAATTTTGCCATATTGGGAACTGGGATTGATTTCCCAACAATTTCCTGATCCAGAAGCAATTTCTTGATTCTATAGCCAGAAAAATTGCCCTCACCTAATTCAGCCCTTGAATTGCTAAAAGACAGCTCAGTTTAAAATTTTACAGTTTTGGTGTCATTGTTTCTGTACTGAAAAATGTTTAATAAAAGCGTTCTTTGGTTTCTCTTGTTTACATACTGGTTGGCCATATGCCCAGACATTTTTGAAAGAAAACCATGTCTTGCTGGTCCTTTTGTTAAATCGTGTCAATGCTTTTAAAGTATTTACTTTAACATATACAAGGTGGGCTCTTTGATCCCAAGTAGTGGGTATTTTGTTAAGTGGGTAATGGTATGGCAAAAGAAGTCATAGCCTTTAAAACAGGTGACATCTTTTTAGTCATGTTGTTTCCTGAAAGCAACCTGGATTAACTGGTGTGCCCAGGAAGTGCCCATCTGAGAGAGAGGGATTCCTTTTAGGGTCTACTCAGGTCTGAGATTTACTTTTCCATCTTAACTATGGATGAAATCCATCATAGATTTAAATTGTTCATGTTTCAGAATAGGCCATGGAATCCATTTTTCTTTCTGTTCTTTTCCTTTCTTGTGACCTATGGCGTGCTGTACAACTGGTAGTAAACACTTTGGCATTTCACTGAACGTTATCTTGTTTTGGTTATGCAAAAGACCTTGCTCCAACTATTTTATTTTGACTTATGAGGTGTGGAATGCAGTAAGCATGGCTGGAAGAAATTAGATGTTAATTGCAGCACAATGAGGTCCTCTAGCAGTATTTCACAGTATAGACACTGGTTTCTATTATGGCTGTTCACCTGTTTGGATAAAATATGTATTTATGATTTGTTATTGATTACTTGCTGTATAATAACTTACTTGCCATTTGATCATAATCTATTTTGACTGGAATCTACTTTTGTTTTATGTTGATTTCATCATATCTCTTTTGAAATCTGCTACACACCCATTGAAATTGTCTTATTAATATTGCTAATTAAGTGTCTCTTATTTTTATTCACATTTTAAGCAATAGCAGTCTTTGCACTTTTTATTGAGACAAGATTTAATTCAGCCTAAAGAGCAGTTTTAGTCTGTAGCTATGCAGATGTTTTAGCATAATTGGCACAAAGGAATTTGAAGAGACACCGATAACATGTTTGTTTCTGGGACCCAAGGTCTTTTTGTAAGTTGGATCCAAACAGTTTCTCATAATATTAAAGGAGTTAAAAACATGTAATGAAGCAGTAATATTTATAATAAAGAAACACTGCCACCCCGTGGAAAAGGAATTTCACTGTTTCAGTCATATCTCAAATGCTAAAATAGGTTTAATTTTTAAGCTAAATAAGGCTTTGTAAGGCTAGCAGGTATTAATCAACATATTTCCCAATGAAAATTTCAAGTTGTTTTAAGGTATTTTAATAAAAGAATTCTGTCTAGATTAGGGACAGTTCTGGAAATCTAGGGGAGAAATTAGAGACTAAAGACATTAAGAATAATGTATTTAATTAATGAATGAAAGTTTATTTCAACATAAAGTTTGGCTTCAAATTATACCTAAATAATACCATTCAGAGGAATAAGTAATTCTTCCTTTGAATTGTATGTTAATGAGAAACTCCAAGTTTTATAAATCAGTGTTGCTCTAGAAATTTCTTTCTAAAGTGAGTAGAACCAAGGCAGATCTAGCATCTGTTCTTTAAAAACTTCCTGAAAAGAATCCCTATATGAAATTATGTAGAATAGAATTTAATAAAATTCAGTGAAGTTAGAGCTCTATGAAAACCAATGGAGTCTATTGAGCTAATGGACTCTATTGAACTGGGACAAAGATCAGGACCGGTAAAAGGTTACCATGGTCTTGGTTCGTAGAAGTAAGGAGGGGTGAAGTCAAAATAACCAAAAAGAAGATACTGTTATGGAGAAATGGAAAACAAAAGCATCTTTCTTTTACATCATCACTTGGCAAGAGGCAAACATCATGCTGATTGGAGAAAAACCAGGTCACCCCTGACCCGCTGGCCACTGATTGGAGGAATATATGGCAGCCATATTGAAAATCTCTTAGAAATCCTATAAGACTGGGAGGATATTTTTGACAAAAGAAGAAGGGGAGGAATATGCTTGCTAACCAACATGCTGCTGGGCCAAGTCACCTTTGAGACTTAGGTTTTTTTCTGGCCCAACACTTTCTTTTATTTTCCAATCTTTTCTTTTACTGCTTTTTCCTAAACCTTTTCTTTTTCATTTTTAAAGCAGCTTTTCCTTAAAGTAGCTTTCACTTAAAGCTACCTTTTGCTTTTTCTCTCATCTTTATTTTTATTCTTATTTTTACATGTTATTGTCATTTTAACTTCATTTTTCTCTTTTCACTCTTTTCAAACCAATTTTATTTTTAATTTTAACTTCATTTTTCTCTTTTCAAGCCATTTTTAATTTTAACTTAATTTTTCTTTTTTCAAGCCTTTTTATTTTCACTTTTAACGTAATTTTTCACTCTTTTCAAGCCATTTCTCTTTTTGCCCTAAAGTTAATTTTCTTTTAATTTCTTTTCCCATTTTTCAAGGGCAATTCTTACTTTTCTTTAAGATTTTGTCCTCAGGTGCAGACTTAACTTTTCTTTCAGGGAAACACTGTATTGATCTTAGATAAACCTGTTTCTTTTCCATTTTTAACTCTGTCAGGTGGACAGAGTTTCCCCAAGTGCTTCTCTGTCTTTTCCCTCCTTTTTTGGAGCTTCCATGCACCTCAACCTCGGAACAAGTTTTGTATTATCTTTTCTATCTTTCATTTTTACTATTTTTACATTAATTCTTATCAAGTCTCCAGCATAGCAGCAAGTTAACATCAAATCTTCCTCAGCAGGACTCCACAGACCCTGAACGCATTTTTGGGGACCTGCAATATCTATTTGGTGAGATATAGGGTGATTTCAGATGTTACGTTTGTCTGAAATCACCAGTCAACCGCAAGGGTGTGTGTGTGTGAACGGAGGTGAATGTCTGTTTGAATATTTCAAATTTAATGTTTTGGTATATTAAGATATTAAATTATCTTTGGATTTTTGGGGTCACAATGGCTACAAGAGCATGCAAAAGTCTCCTGACAGGCCAGGGTTATAACCGGCTTCCGTCTGACAGTTTTACCACAACAGATATTAAGCATGAACCCCACTAGTCTTGGGTCTGAGACTGGTAGTGAGGTGGGGTTTAACAAAACCCCACTTGAAATTTCAGGAGCCTTAGAAGTATTTAGGGGCCATGGTGCATGGATCAAAGCAGAGACAGCCTTTCAGACTTTTTATCCCTATTTACGAGTTACCGCCTCCCTGGCCCCCTATCCTCTTTTCTCCCAGACTTTGAATCTTGGCTTACCTTATTCCTCTCTGATGATACCCCCGCTCTCATTCTTGGAGACTTCAACATCCATGTTGACGCACCTTCCCAGCCCTCTATCTCCCGCTTTCTCTCCCTAACCTCCTCCTTTGATCTCCGCCTCTGGACTGATTCCCCCACCCACACTGACGGCCACTCTCTTGACCTCATCTTCTCCTGAAATTGTCCTGTTACACCTCTCCTTTGACCTTTGTCCCATGTCTGACAATCACCTCACTTCCTTCAACCTCTCCCACCAACCCCCATCTTCTTCCCCAGCGACACGCCTCTTCCATGATCTGCAGGCTATTACCCCTTTAGATTTTGCTTCCTCCCTCTCCCCCTCCTCCCTCCTGTCCTCTCTTTCTCCTCCTCCCCTGACACTGCCATCTCAACCCTTAATGCCTCTCTCGCCATGACCCTCGACTCTCTTGCCCCCCTCTCCTCCTGCCCTGTTCGACCCCAAAACCCCCATCCCTGGCTCACCCCTACTATCCGCTACCTCTGCTCCTGCACCCAGGCTGCTGAACTCAATGCTTCCCGCGGCTTCCAATATCACCTTTAAGCTGACCACACTCAAATCTCTCTCTCCACCCCCTCTTTCCCCTTCTTTCCAAGCTCGCCTCATCAACTGTCTCTCTGATATCTCCGCCTGGATGTCCCAACGCCAGCTCAAGCTCAACATGGCTAAGACTGACTCCTTATCTTTCCTCCCTTCCTTTCCTCCCCCTCTTCTCTATCCATCCTTATTGATGGTGTCACCATCCGTCCTGTTCCCCAAGCCCATAGCTTGGGCTTCATCTTCAATACTCACCTCTCCTTTAAATCTTACAGTGACTCAGTTGCCAAATCCTGTCACTTTGCCCTCTATAAAATTGCTCTGATTCACCCCTTTCTCTCTGTCTTCTCAGCCAAAACCCTTGTTCATGCCATGGTCATCTCCCGCCTTGACTACTGCAACCTCCTCCTTGTTGGTCTCCCCCCGCTCTCATCTGCCCCCCCCTTATCTCCCTCCAAAACTCTGCTGCTAGGGTCATCCACTTGGCTCGTTGTTTCGACCACGTGCAGCCTCTCCTCTCCTCACTTCACTGGCTCCCCCTTCCCCAATGCATCCTTCACAATCTCCTTGTATTTACTTACAAATCCCTTCACAGCCTGGCTCCCCCTTACCTCTCAGTCCTTGTCTCCAGTCCTTACACTCCTGCATGCACTCTCCGCTCCTCTGCCCCCTCCCTCGCTCTCCCTCATCTCCCCTAACTGCCCTTGTTCCTTCTCTCCCCCTGCCCCCCATGCCTGGAACTCCCTCCCTGCCCACCTCTGCCTTGCCCCCTCCCTCCGTTCCTTCAAATCTCTCCTCAAAACCCACCTCTTCCTTGCCACCTTTCCTGACACTTGCTAGTACTTTCCTCTCAACATTTACTGTCTGCCCTCCTCCCTAATTGCAACCAAGCCAAGCACGTGCACCGGAGACTTTGCATCCGCCTGAAAGTTTTCTCTTGTCTCCCCCCACCGTGTCTTTTAGATTGTAAGCCATAGGCAGGGACCTCATCCATCTCATTGTTCTGTAAAGCGCCAGATACACAGCTGGCACTATACAAGTGCTAATAATAATAATAATAATAATAATAATAACAACAACAACAACAACAACTGCTGCATGAGGTGTCTGGACTTCCACTGAAGAACTTACAGGGGAGGTCCAGGCCCTGCAAACAGAGGTGGCTACTCAGATTTGAAAAACTGGCTTTGACAGAGAACTTGCAGGGGTACCAAGCGCATCCATGTGACTTGGTTGCAGAAAGGATGGAAGCTAATTTAGCAGAGGAATATGCAAAAACCACATTGCAGGAAGCACAGGCAGGAATAGGAGCAATGGTGAGTTCCAACCAGGAGAAAAAGGACGAAACTCATATTAGAGTACAGACTGGGTTACCGACCACAAAGGGGATGGTGGAAGCTGTAATCTTAAATGCTCCTTCACTGGATGTCACTAATGCTCAGTCTCCTGTCTTTGACCCTCCCAGGGATATAGTGCAACTTAAGGAATCTATTTGTATCTGGAGCTATCAAAACCAGTCACTCAAATTATTATTTCAGCACAAGGGGTAAATGCAGCTCGTCATGCAGGGGCTTCATTAAATGTGCAGGAGAATGCCCAAGGCCAGAATGAAGGCCAGAGTAGTAGGGGAGGACACAATGGTGGGTATGGTACCAGGGGAAGAGGATATGTGATGTGGAATACGGAAGGGCCTTCTAGCTCCTTTCATGTAGTTGTTTGGAAGCAACTGGTAAAGGCAGGTGAAGATATGACTCAGTGGGATGGGATGCCTACTAGTAAGATGTTAGAATGAATAACACAGATAAGTAGAAACAAAGAGACAGCCCTTTCAGGCCCAGTGAGGATAATCCAAACTGGGGAAGGAGAATAAACAGAGGGGCCTGCTTACTCAAGGGTCACCCAAGTAGTAGCAGTTGTGCGCTATGACCTTTGGGAGAGCCCACCATAAGGGCTGCTGTGGAGCACGGAGGCATTTAAAAAATTTAATTGGTACTAGGGCATGTATAAATTCCAACTGGCATTGAGGCATCCATTACAAATTATAAATGTCAATTTTGTTATAATGATAAAATGTAATTGAAGCAACAAGTTGGGGACACTTTTTTTTTTTTTTTTTTTTAATTAAAATATACTTTGTAGAACTGGCTAACTCATTTCACCCCCCAAAAAAAATAATTATTATTATTTATTTTTCCTGCCAAAAAAAAAAGTCTGCTCTTTTATAAGTATGGCAAAGTGTTTTTTTAAAATTATTAATAATTGGCTTAATTAAAAAATAGGACATGAGGTGATCCAAATATAAGTTTTTCTTTTGATGACAATGTGGAATCAGTTAGCTCTACATTTAAAGATTTGATCAAAGGGTGGTCAAAGAGATTTGATTAAAGTTCTCACTTTGGCTCCATTTGCCAAAGCTCAGACTTTTCAACTTGGGCAATATTTTGTGTCGCAAAACTTCAAAGAGTTTTGAAGGGTTTGATATGGCCTTCCACATGAGTTTGTGTATTATCTGTCTGGACTGGATCCCAGGCATGTTGTTTTTAATGGTTTATAGTATGTTGGGGAAAAAAATGTATGGTATGTTGTAAAAGATTTGTGGTATGTCAAGAAAGTGTGTGTGTGTAGAGGCAGAGAGCATGATGATAGAAAGAATCTGGTATGGGATGCAATAGTGGTTCAAGTGTAACCACATAGAGGGTAATTTCAGACATTACGCACTCCCAGGTCACCACAGTGGATTACCAACTGTGGCAAGCCAGCTAACCCCCTCCCATGGTCCAGGACAACCCTCAACAGATGTGACAGGAGTGGGACCTCGGCAAGGAAGCAAATGGCCAGATCACAACCCAGGGCAGCACAACAGATGTTATGCTGATTCTGAACCATGGTTAGAACACCCAGAAGCCACCGGGGGTGTGAGGCAGCCATGGCTGACCGAGGGCAAATGAAGCCAAAAGTGCCAAAAGGCAACACCCACACAAGGGAAACGGGAAGGGAGGAGGAGAAGGAGAGAAAAGAAGCTGAGGTGGCACACGCAACAGGGACGGGGAAGCCAAGGACACAGCAGGACACAAACCACATACACACGGCCAGGCGCAAACACACCTGAACAGGAACAGAAAGAAGGGGGGAGCACACAGGGAAACAACACAGGACAGGGAATGGACAGACACCCAGGAAGGGACACGCACACCGGGCAGCACGCACAGCCAGGAGCAGCGACACAGAGGGGGTGGGGAGGGGGACAGCACACCAGGAAGGGCAACACACACAGCACCATGGACACGGTGGGTGGGAGCCATGGGCCACAGGAGGGGACCAGCTATGGGACAGGCCGGGACATGGGGAAAGGTACCCAGAACCCCACTGACAGCACAGACGCCATAGGTCACCCAACAGCAACACAGGCAGCCCAAGTCACAGGGATCTCCACGAGGACAGAGCAGGGCACAGGGGGAGGGCAAGCAAACAGAGGAAGGCACCGGAGCGGTCCCAGGCAGGTCCATATGGCAAGAATCCCCCTCATTATTGCCGAAGCATGGGTGGGGATAGATGCCTGTTGGATCCTGCGGGCAGCACACGCAGCCCCCCCCCGAGGAAGCCGGGAGGTGCTGTCCAGGGGCCACAAGACCCACACAGTCACAGAGGCACCCAGAGGGTGGGGGGAGGGGGCAGGGCATGAACACAGGTGACCAGGCAGCCGTGCAAGGGAGGACTACACCACGGGGAGGTCACAGACAGCAGGAACCAGTCAAAGGGGGGAGCAGCCATGGAGAGGAATACCACAGGCAGCGAAGGACAGGGAGTGCCCATGGAGGGGGGCACAGTGATACAGGCGAGAGGAATGGAGGCAACTGGCCCAGCCAGAACAGCTGCAAGGCCAAAATGGCAAGGAGCGAGCAGGCAGTGCCCCGAGTCAGAAAGGAGGTGCAGGGAGCACACAGTGGGGCTGTCATCCATGACACCAAAGACACAGGGGGTCTCACATCCAGTTGCATGGGGGCAGGCCCACCAGATGCATGTAATGGGGCCACTAAAGAATACCCCGGCATTAGCCCAAGTGTGTCATGTGGTGGGCAATGAGGTAATAGGCCTNCCGAGTCAGAAAGGAGGTGCAGGGAGCACACAGTGGGGCTGTCATCCATGACACCAAAGACACAGGGGGTCTCACATCCAGTTGCATGGGGGGGGGAGGGGGGTTAGGGTTGTGTTTTTCTCCCCATCCCTGTTGTATTGGTTTAATGTTGAAATTGTTTCCCGGGACCCTGTTTTAAAAGTATTTAACTTTTTATTGTTTTTAACCTGTTTTATAGTGTTTTATATTGTTTATTATTGTTGGAAGCCGCCCCGAGCTGTTTTGCAGGAGGGGCGGGGTATAAATGCTTTAAATAAATAAAAAGGGGGCTGGGACAGGTTGACCCGCCAGATGCATGTAATGGGGCCACTAAAGAATACCCCGGCATTAGCCCAAGTGTGTCATGTGGTGGGCAATGAGGTAATAGGCCTCAAATGAATCTGGGCCGGTCAGCCCCACCGGGACATCAGCACGGGTCCACACAGCTGTCAGCGCCACCAGCTACGGTACGGTGGGCTCCAACAAGGAATAGTCAGCAGCAGGGAGCCAAGGTAGGTGCCCAAGCTCCAACTGGTGGTAATACGCCACCCCATGCAACCACTGGTAGCCACAGGCGACGTGGATGCAGCAAAAGAAGAAATCAGCCAGGACAGGGCCCTCCTCTTCCAGACCGAGCCAGGCCACAGACCAAGAGGAAGGACACGGTATCCACCACAGACCATGCCACATGCGAGTACCTCATCTCCAGAATATGCCCATCAGGAAAGGGATGGAGGCCCAGCGCCTCCGCATGGAGCTGGCATGTGCTACTGCTCGCCTCATAGCCGAAGTAGCGAAGGCCAGAGCTCAGACTTGCATAGGCACCAGAGAGGGTATCCGGGCAGTGCAGGAGCAGTTGCATGGCCGGGGAATGCCACAGGTCACATAGAGCCATGGTCTCCCGGAAGGTTCAGCTATGAGGGGTCGCCAGGCAAACCAGGGTGTGGGAGCCCAGGGCCAGCACTGCCAGCCATGGTGCAGCAGGCAGAGGGTCTGAGAAGCAAGGAAAGAGGGGCCCCACAATCCCATGTGGGCTGGGGAGGGAAGCAGGGGAGCTCCAGGGACATGCGATAAGGCCACCGGCAGCAACAAGGCATGACTAGCGAGCAATGCGTGGGGAGTTGACCCAGTACAGCTGCATGAACTTATCTCATATATTTTTCAGCAAGAACTGATAGCAGGGATGGGATGGCAACAGGAAACCAGCTGTGGACCACACTGACAGGCGCATGTGGGCCCGGGTCACGAGCCCTCAGAACGGGAGTGCAGGTGCACCCAAGGGAGGGGAGCCACCTGTAGTTACACACCGGCCAACAGGCAAGAGCAACTGGCATGAGGAGCCCAGGGAAGGCCCCATCGGCACAGCTGAGCAGCCCCCAGCAAGCTGGCAGCGGGTCGGCCAGGCGAGGGCGGCCAAAAAGGGTGCGCCAGGATCTGCCCCACAGGTGCACGGGTTGGACACGGAGCTGGGGCGGGCCTGAGACACGGGCAGGAGAGCCAGGCACAGGACTGCACCACGGGCACCCTCCACCATGCACACGGGCCAGAGGGCTGCATGTTGCCTGTTCCTGGACCTGACTGTGGAGTGGCACCGGCAGCACACCAACCTCCAGCAGCTCACCATGGAGCTGCTTGACCTGAGCACCCACATCCAGGGGTGCCTTGCAAGGACTGCTGTGGCCATCCAGTTCACCCACCACGGGCACAGGTGCTCCCAGGCCAGGCTCAGGGCCGTGTGGGCGTCAGGGCTGTACCAACGGACCCTGAACTTCGCTCGAGGGCACTCCTCTGTCCTCTGAGAGGCAGCCGTCCGACCCAACTGGTGCAGGGCAGCCATGGGGAGTGCGGTAATGCTTGCCATGCCCACACAAAGGCAGCTCTGGGTCACAGACCAGGCACAGGAATGGTGGTCCAGGGTGCTGACACGGTGAGATGATGCTGTGTGGAGGGCACACTTCTTCATGGACAGGAGGTCCATATTGCAGCTCGCAGAGCTGTTGGTGCCCTGGCTGGAGCGGCTGTGCACCCCCATGCCCTTCCCCATTCTTGTGGTCCAGTGTGTGGTTATAGCGGTCTGGGCACTGGCAACACCAGATTCCTGCCGGTCCATGGCACAGCACTTCGGTGTGGGACTGATCACCATCACGGGCATCCTCCAGGACTTCTGCAAGGCGTGGAGGGCATGCTACTGGACCAAGTGATCCAGCTGGTGGACCAGGAGGCCGTGATGACTGGCTTTGAGGCTGGTGGGTTTCCCAACTGTCTGGGCACTGTTGATGGTACCCACATCAAGATCCTCTGGCCCCACAATGGGGATGCCGGTGAGTACATCAACAGGCACGGGTACCATTCCTTGAAGCTCCAGGCAGTTGTGGACCATCGGGGCATCTTCACGGACATCTTCACTGGCCACTCCGGTCGCAGCCACGATGCCCAGATCCTTGACATCTCTCCCCTCTATGCCTGGATGTAGCGGGGGAAATTTGCCGACATGGAGATGACCAGGATCGAGGGGGTGTCGATGCCCCCTTGCATCCTGGGGTCCCGGCCTACCCACTCCTCCAGTGGCTCATGAAGGCATACCCGGTTCCCAGGACCTCTGTGCAGGTGCTGCTCAACTCCTGGCTATGTGCCTTGAGGACCGTGGTCGAGAGGGCCTTCGGTGCCCTCAAGCAGCACTGGAGATGCCTTGCAGCTCACCTGGACTTTGCTGTGGAGACCTCAGCCCTTGTGATTGGTGCCTACTGTGTTCTGCACAACATATGCAAGACCGATGGGGCCGCCTTGGCATTCCCCATGCCCCAGCAGCCACCAGAACCCATGCCACTCTATGTGAACACTGAGAACCCGCGGGAATACTGCTATGTCAAGCAGATCCGTGCTGCCCTGGTGAGGCATATGACCGGTGAGCTCGGGGCCTGAGTGTGCTGGGCTGGCCCCAAGGCCCCCCGTGGGCTGCCACGGGACACCCCTGGTCCCCAGGTCCCCACCCCGTCCACACAGGCAGGTCATATTACCAGCCGTCCCAGCACCTGAGGCCACCCACAGCTGTGTGGGGGCCTCCCCATGGAAGGTCCCACCTGTCATCAGGCCACGGCCGATCCGATCCCCTACCCCCTTACTGGTACCATGAAGCAGACAATAAAGCTGTGGTAGTTGGAACCCCATGTGCCCTACTGCCTACCTGTTGTGTGCCCAGGCACCCCCCACACACACACTCCGATCCCCTTCCTGTGTTCCCTGGTTCCTGGGGGCCACAGGGATGGGCCCACAACCTGTGGAGGCCCCCAAACCCTGGATATGCCCCTATGGCCCATGTGCCCTCCCAGCCACTTGCCTACCCTCTATGTCCATCTTGGAGTCCTCCAAGGCCATCTCCTCCATGGACTGTGCTCCCCATGTCCACTGGCTCAGCATGACCAATGTGCTGGCCTCGGATCCGCCCAAGTCTGACTGCGGTCGTGGGCTCCCGGTGCTGCTTCGCAAGGGGGGGCTGCTGCTCCCTGAGGTCCTAGGACATTTCTCTGTAGGGGCTGGGTCCCCAAGGTCAGTGACTGCATGCGGGACTGCCAGGCGTGGGGGTATATCAGCCCATTCCCTGCCCTGGACCACAGCGCTCCCCACGAGCCATGAGGCAACTATGGAGCCCTTCATGTGTAGGATGCGGTCCAGGGCATCATAATAGGGGGCAGCCCATGCTCTGTGTCCAGACCGCCGGTTGTTGTCCTTGATGGCCTTGTATCCCCTCTTGAGGTCCTTGGCCTTGGAGCAGCATTGGGCCACGGTCCTGTGGACCCCTGCCACCTCCATGTCCCGCACGATCTTCGTGAACACATGTTCATTCCTTTGGTTCACGGTGAGCTCCACCTGGTGCTCCAGGGACCCCCAGATCCTTATGAAGTCCTGGGTCTCCTTGTGCCCCAATTTCCCCCTTGCTTGTACTGGCATCTCCCATGTGTGCCCTCCTCCTGTGGTTCCTCCTCTGCCTCCACTTCCCCTCCACTGGTCTCCTCCAGGAGCTCTGGCTCCCGGGCCTGTGGGTTGTAGAGGGGGGGTTAGTGTCATCAGTCCCTGCAACCCACGGCCTGCCCTCCTCCCACCGGGAACCCCCCCCTTTGTGCCCCTTCTGTTGCTGTGCAGTCCCCCCTCGTTCTCCTTACCCGTTCCCGGGGTGCCTCTGTTCCCTGGCCGGTTGTCCCCTCAGGGGCGGCCAGCTCTGGATGCTGCTCCTCCACCGCCACCGCCACCCCCCTCCTCACTCGCCATCTGCTCTCGTCTCCCTTCCATCTTGCTCCATCCTGCCACATTCCCCTGCTGCTGTGTGCCCTTTAAATCTCCCTCCCCGGTCTGTGTGTTGCTCGTTGCCTGGTAGTGACACTGCGTGCTCTCACCAGAGCTGGGGATCAATTGTTATGATTCCGCCTGGTGGTTGGTGTTCAGTCATTACATTTGGCTGTTTCCTGGTGGGAATCACTTTCACCACGGTTCCGGGGATGGTCCCGTCCTGACCTCCAGAACCATGGTTGGCTTTGGCCCCTACGAGTGATTGACCGTGGTGAACATCTGGATGCTGCTGATGAGACATTCACGGCCCTTTGGCTGCACCGTGGGATTGTTTGTGGTTCACGGTAGTTGACCATGGTATCGTTACATCTAAAATTACCCACAGATTAGAGAGGTATCTATAAGGAAGTTCAATTTAAGAATGAATACTGAATGAAAGGATGATTTAGTATTCCCCTAGTAGAGAGCCTCAGTATAGAAACAATAAGTTTAGTTTTGAATACACCAGGCAGGCGTGGGTGGCAGTTATCATTTTGGCATCTTACCATCTACAATCTGCCTGGTTGGAACAGGTGATTGTGAGTTAAATCAAGGGGTTGTAAATGGAATGAAGGAAAACATGTACAAAACCCTATCGGGACCCTACCCACCAACTATCCAAAATATAAGCAAAGGCCCTTGGATCTGCACTCTTACTGTATTAACTCAATTAATTTAGCATGTCTAATTATATGTCCAATTCATTTAGTAGTCCAATAATTAGGCCAATTGGATGTTATCAAAAGAGATATTAGCAAAAAGTTCCTCCTTTGTATAAGTGATAGCTGATTTTCAGCATCACTGTAACAGTTGCATTTGCTTCACAATTAAGTGGTCCAACTCAGGCAAGTTTCAATTTCTTAAGTTCTAAGCCTACATTTATCAATTTAATTGTAATTGTAAATAAATATTTTAGAATTTAAATCTACAAAAAGGTCCTGGTATACTTCCCCATATTAACATTGTAAGTTTGAATCACTCCCACTGATAGCAGGCCTTCGTTGGCTGATAGTAGGGAATAAGCAAAGCATTGGTTCTGTCCCATCAAGTTGGCAGCATAGTTGAACCAGCATTTCAGGACCAAGAATTAGAAAGTGGCAGATGACTATACATTTAGAGGAAAAAAAATAAGGAGTTGCCCCTCTGTGAAGAAAGAAAGTTTCACTATGCTGTTCCAAGAGTGGCACGGCTATAGCCCATGACTTCTGTTGAACTTATCCATGTAGCCTCACAATAAAGCACTTGAAGAAAAACCAAATAAGTGCAGTAAATGTTTGTCCTGCTTACTGTAGTTCTTTTATAGTACGTTTTCTACCTTTCAAGCCAAAGGGGTCAATTTCTTTGGGAAATGTTTTAATTCTGAATAGTTTTAGGTGGAAAATTTCACATGACTGACTAAAAGCTTGTGAAGTACATACTGACCAAAATACAGACTGTTATCTCCTTTAACAAAGCAATACAACTAAGATAGTAAAGTAACAGTGATTAACTTGACTATCAAAACATTTTCATGAATAGAGAGAAATCTGTACCAGATTTTCCTATCTAGTACAAGACCTCTCCATTTCAGTCCTTGTCCATTGTTTGATTTTATGGAACCAGCCAGCCTTTCTTCTACATTCATGCTCTATTTAGACAAGCATTGAACTCTAGGAACATCTTTTCCAATGGGCATATTTCTTAGTGTCTTACTTTTTTCTCCATCAAGATTCCTTCATCTTCTGTCACCCTGATCTTCTCAAATAATAATTATTTCATCTATTAGTCCATTCATCTCACACCTAACACTCCTCTGCACATCTTGAGCTCAAAAGATTTACCAATAGAAAATAAAGACTCTTGATCTCTTTATTTTGATGTATGTAATGCCTCTATGAACACATACAAGCTGGTGCAAAATTGGGGCCTATACTCGGGAAATTAGAGAGACAATTTTTTTCTAAATGGCTATGCTCTATAAAATAAGTCTAGACATGTTATCTGCCTTTTTCCCTTTGACTGCATAGACAGTAGTAGCCTCTATTCTGGTAAGTTACTGGTAACTTTCATCATGTCAAAGTTCCCAGCATAGGTGGAGTTTCACTAGGGATTAGAGGAGGGACTTAGTCCCACTAAGCTCACATTGCCTGCCACAGAATCATGGCGGCAGCAGTAATGGAGGCCAAACACTTCAAAGAGCTTGTGACTTATCTAAACCTTTACTTAAAATCTAAAATGTAAATTCAAGTATAACTTGAATAAAGAATGAAAGAATACAGTTTTCTTTCCTCACAAAGACAGAAAGAAAATAAGTAAAGTTACAGTGAAATAAAGAGAACAAAGTATTGGACAGTAATATACCCACTTAAAGTAGAAGTCTTTGCAAAGAATGTCTCATCCATACAACTGCATTTCAGAAAGGCCCCAATTGTATATAAACCATGTTTTATGTACATTGAGACCCACATGGTTTATATACATTCCGATCCACTGTAGCAGGTCCCACCTTCACCATGGGCAAGTGTATGCAGAATTAGGGCCCAATGTGGAATGTCACTCCAGAACTTTGCATCAACAGAGTTTATTTATACCCCAAGTACAAAGTCCCAGGCCAGGCACCAAGCCTCTGGCTGTCACAGTCCATATGCTAGAGCCTAGCCTAACCACAATCAAAGTCCCAGGCTAGTTCTATTATTATTATAAACATTTATATAGTGCCACTCATGTGACCTGGTGCTGTACAGAACATAGAAATAGACGCTGTCCCTGCCTGTGGCTTACAATCTAAAAGACAAGGAGGGGGGACAGGGAGCGGGGACAGTGGGAGAGACAGGGGAGAAGACCAACAAATATTCAAATGGATGCGAAGACTCAGGTGCATGTGCTTGGCTTGGTTACAATCAGGTTGCGGCCGTCTGCAGAGGAGGGCAGGCAGTAGGTATATGGGAACGTCTAGCAGGGATTGGGAAAGGCAGCGAGGAACAGGTGGTTCTTGAGGAGGGATTTGAAGGAGCAGAGGGAGGGGGCAAGGCGGATGTGGGCAGGGAGGGAATTCCAGGCATGGGAGGCAGTGAGGGATAAGAGTTGAAGGCAATTAGGTGAGCAGGAGAAAGAGGGAGAGTGAGGGAGGGGACAGAGGAAGAGCGGAGAGCGTGTGCAGGAGTGCGTAGGGAGATTAGGTCCAAGAGGTAAGGGGGAGCTTGGTCATGCAGCGATTTGAACGTGAATACCAGGAGTTTAAACAGGATACGTTCAGGAAGGGAGAGCCAGTGAAAAGAGAAGAGGAGAGGCTGCACATGGTCGAAGCGACAGGCAGAGTGAATGACCTTGGCAGCGGAGTTTTGGACTGTGATAAGGGAGGACAGGTGAGAGCGAGGGAGGTCAGCAAGGAGGAGTTTGCAGTAATCGAGGTGAGAGATAACCATGGCATGAACAAGGGTTTTGGCCGAGGAGGTAGAGAGAAATCCAAGCAATGTTATGGAGGGCGAATCGGCAGGATTTGGCAACCGAGTCAATGTAAGGTTTAAAAGAGAGGTGCGTGTCAAAGATGAAGCCCAAGCTATGGACTTGGAGAACAGGATGGATGGTGACTCCCTCGATGCAGATGGGCAGGTTAGAGGGAGAGGAAGAGGAGGGAGGAAAAATGAGGAGTTCGGTCTTGGCCATGTTGAGCTTGAGTTGACGTTGGGACATCCAGG
>QEPC01012585.1:1411482-1459816 GCA_003113815.1 Sphenodon punctatus | reverse complement strand
CTGAAACTGGCCAAACTTTTTTAAAAGGCCTGTGTGCTTGGACAGGCATTTGGCTGCTGGAGATATGGTGTAGGTACTGGGGATGCTGGTTTGGATGGGGAGTCTCTTCTCTTCTCTCTGAGAAGAGAATGAAAAGGATGCCATGAAAATCGAGGATTCAGGATAAAGATAGGTGATGGCAATGGGATCTATTTTTGTAACCTGCTATGGTTAATTTGGACCCAGTGGGAAAGAGAGAGTGGATGGGACCCTAGTAAGAGGGCTCTCTATCCCCCAGTGGGAGTGCTTCACGCAGCAGCAAGGAGTTCCCAGCATTAACTAATGTAATGTCCATCCAATGTTAACCCTGGGATCTCCTTGCTGCTGGGTTAAGCCACACCACTGGCCTACTGCTGCCCCTGACTCCACCTACCGTTGCCCCAGCTCCACCCCTATGCTCACTGGACCACCAGCAGCAAAGCCGCCAGCAGTAGGTTCAACCCACCCACTGCCCCACCAGCCTCAAAAGCCACCAGCCACCACTGGCAATTACTTTATTGTTATATATGCTAGTTTAGCATATGTACTAACCACAGGGCAGACTTACAGTGGAAAAGGTGGGAGAAATTGATCATGATCGCGACAATCCCAAAGAAGCTGGGTGCCTCTGCTAAAACGATCAGCTGTAAAATTGTCAATGCGAACATTTGACTGTTAGTTAATGACAGATGGTATCACATTTTGTGACCAACATGGAGGAAGAAAAGATCAAAAGGCAAAGTCCCAGCACCTGACTCCTGGAAGCATCAGAAAGTCAGGTAATTCAGAGGACTTCATGTCTGGTTAGGCCAGGTATGTTGGCCAAGCTGCTGCTGCTTTCACTCCTTTCCAGATAGGCATCTATCCAAACAGGAGCAGTAGCAATGACAGTAGGGGTCACCCATCCAAACTGGAGCAGAAGTTGCAGCAGCAGCAGAAAGACACTGGTCCAGATCCATGCCCCAGTCCAACTTTTTAGTTTCCAAATCAGGCTATCACCCCAAGTCACCAGAGAAGGAAGTCTAATTTACTAAGTCACTGAACCAATACCCAGTAAGTTGCTGGGAACTAAAACTAACATTACACGCAAACCACATTTCAGAATGACGAGAAAAATGGATGGTTTAAACCACTGCTGTTCTCTCTAGTTTGGTGGCAGCACAACAAAGAAGAATTAATGCTGTCTTTCTACCACCATCTTGTGAACACTGCAGATATATTACACTCATCTTCTTTCTGGCTATATCTGCTACAGTACCGATGGATTATCCAGTACAGGCTTGTCTAGGACATTAGCCCATTCTCACAAATGGGTTTTTAAGATTCAGTGACTGAATAGGCTTTTGCCATCTCAGACAAGCTTGGTCTGATATCACTGCAGCAGTTCCCGTTTACAAAACATGCAAGGAAAGCTGAGAAAACTAGGGGGATGTTTGCAGTTCTTGTTATTATACTGTTCCATAAGGAATTACAAGTGTTATTTAAATATGCTCCAAGTGCAGTTCTGAAACCACTTACTGCAGGGTGGTCCCAATTCCCAGTGGGGTCAATCCCAAGCCCTGCAGACCAGCGTGTCCAAGATGTGCGCACCCCCGGCACAGGACCCACAGCATGCATGCAAACCATGCAGCAGCATGCTCATCTTGGGATCAGTCCCACTGACTATGAACTTAATGTATGAAGGCAGCCTCAGAAAACTAACCTCTAAAATGTCTCCATGGAGTTCCATATTCTATATTCACTCTCAATGACTGTCATATGATCATTATTTCATTTGAAACACACCCTGTTATAACCATTATTTCATTTGAAACACATGAGAATGATGCAGGCGTAGAAGCTGGAGTCAGTGGATTGTCTGTGGTAACACAATGGCAGTGCGATAAGGTACAAGGCTGCTCTATATCACCATTGTATGACTGGGTATTTTGTAGAAGAGCACTTCCAGAGACCCATGGTGTTGGTAAGGTAACAAATTGATCAGGGAACTCCGAGTCTTCATCACATAAAGTACTTGCCTCTGTCAGCAGTTCTTTGGCCTTGGAATACCAGAGCACAGATGAGCTGAAACTGAGGGAATAGCAGGTTGTTGGAAGGGAATTCTAAACCTATAAATGGTTAGATTAATGAGGAGCTGTTTTAGCTGTGGAGGAGCCATGTCTTTCAGTCTGAGCTACCACCATGGGACACATCTGGATTTTGTAAGGCAAAATTATTGATAGTGGGACAAGTGAGGAAGTGGAGAAGTAGGGGTGTGCATTTAGTTTTCGTTATAATAATGAAAACAAAATAGGGATTTTTTTGTTTTCATTATTGAATAATAAAAATGAAAGAACAGAATGAAAAAATGGGGGGGGGGAGTTTTGTTATTACAAATAGGAAAAACCTGAAAAACACATTTTTGGCTGTAAATGTTTTTTATTTTTTATCCAATTTTGAAAAAACTTGGCAGGATTGTACTCCCAATGGAGGACATTGTGTGCCAAATTTCAGAAAGATCGGGTAAAGGGATCCAAGTTTATAAGCAGTTGAAATTTGTCATTTTTTAAAGCAAAAAATCTGTGTACACATTCCTGGCCTGCAACAGGCCATTACAAAGGGTGATTTCAGACATGACGCAGTGAAATTCACCACAGTGAATCCCACCCCGGTGTGAATGGCATCACCGCAGGTCGTGATGAGACATGCGGCCCCAACAGACATGACAAGGGTGGCACCAGTGCCCGGGGCCAACCAGAGAGAACACAGGCCGGGGGAACCCAACAAATGTGACGTGGTGGCGAGAACCACGGTGGGAGCCCCACAAGGCACCGGGGTTACACGGATGCAAACATTGCCGCCAAAGGGCAAACGAAACCAAAGATGGTGGAGGGCCCCACCCAGGGAAGGGAAACACGAAGGGAGGGGGTGGAGGGAGCTGCAGCGCTTGCAAACAGCAGCCGCACGGAAGGTGTGTGCACTTCAAAACGAGAAGCGCACACACAAACGAAGCAGCACGCCCACACAACAAAGGGGAGCTGAGCAGGGGGACAGAGCGAGGCACACACCAGGGGGGAATAGGGAACCCCCCGGCCGGTCCGGCACACGGGAGGAGGGGGTGGCGAGGGGCCGGCACGGCCAGCCCACCAGAAGGGGTGGGGGCAGGAGCCCAGTGGGCAAGGGGAAGGGGGACGCAGAAGCCCAAGGAGACAACACAAGGCATAGTGAAGCACAACAGGTGTTTATTGAGGGCACTGGCCCGGCGCAAAGACAGACAGCACGGGAGCATGCGGGGCAAGGGTGCGGGAGATGGGGCAGCAGCAAGGGGGCACGGGGCCCAGTCAGGGGGCCCACCACAGAGCCAGGGTCCGATTGGGAAGCACACCCAGTGTGCAATGGGAGGCACCGGACAAAGGCACGGAAAGCCCCCCTCACCCGCACAGGGGAGGAAGGGCATGGGGGGCCCCCAGACATACTCCCCAAGGAAGCCAGGGGGCTGGTGGAAGGCAGGGCCATGGTTGAGGACCACCAAGGCAGGGGAGCAGGCCATGCCCCACAGAACAGGGGCCCCCAGGCCAGGGCCAGGACAGTGGAGCACAGGGGTGGGGGAGGCAGCTCACGGAGACAGAGGGCTGTCAATAACAAATCCACAGGAGGCCACATGGAGGGTTCCGGGGTGGCGGCAGCAGGTCCCAGCTGAGAGGGTGACAGGCAGGCGGGTGGAGGTGGGGCACAGGGGGTCCAGCCATCCCAAAGAGGCAGCAGGCGTTGGCACGAGCACCCAGGCCACAGGCGGAAGGAAGGTGTGGAGGAGGCAGATGGATGTCGGATGGGCCTGGAGCACCCTACACCCAGCTTCAGGGACTCCCATCGGGTGAAGGGGCGGTAACGACAGCAGGTGCACATAGTGGGGCCATTGCCACAGTCCCCAGCAGAAGCCACGGCTGGCCATGTGGAAGCAGATAAGGTAAAAGGCCTCGAAGGGATCCACACAGCTCATCCTAAGTTGCACATCAGAGTGGCTGCACACCTCCAACAGGGCCACCAGCTCCAGCCTGGAGGAGGGAGGGGCAAGCCATACTGAGCCACAGAGGCCGTGGGGGCAGCATGGGATGTGGGGCCATGGGGATGGACAGGCAGACAGGGACTGCTAAGGCCAACAGCTAATGGCAGGGCGGGAACAATGGAATCACTGTGGGGGGCTGCGAAGGGAGTGGGCAGTGCACAGCTGCCGGCATGCAAGGCCAGACAGCCCCACACATACACACCTGCTAGTGGAGATACGAATGACAGCACGCACACGCACAGGGAGAAGCAGCAGGAGTGGGGCCAAGGCACCAGCCCCGAGGGGCCGCACAGGGTACCCCCAATGTTGGACCATAGCCAGTACTTTCAGGTGGGGCTCACAACCATGGCGTGTCTGGTGCAGGACTTCTGTGAGGCTGTGGAGGGGGTATGCAGGCTCAAACAGAGCCCTCGGAGCCTCTGAGCGGGACCTCGGGACCCCTGTATGAAATAAAGCCCTCAGACAGGTTTAGGTGTGTCTACGAGCATTTATTGTGCTCCCCAGTCCCGCCCCATACCCCGGTACACCCATGTGCCCTTGTGCCCATCCCCCCTCCCACCCCCTCTGTGTTGCCGGGTGCCCCCTCCCTTCCCTATCCCCTATGCTGTCCTGCCTCTCCCCCTCCCCCTGGTGCTCCTTGGCCGGCCCCTCGCTGAGGCTACCGACCCCCCCTCATCCGAGGTGGAGGAGGAGGTGCTGTCAGCCGGCAGGGCCAGGGGACCTGCCCCTGCCCGCTGCCCCTGGAAGGGGGGGAGGAAGAACACAGGGAGGGGTAAAAAATAAAAATAACGCCTAAATCTATCTAATATAATCTAAATAAATGATAATATGGAGGTAAATGGGTTGGATGGGTGAAACAGGAGGAGGATGGCAATGGATTGGGGAGATGGGAGGTACACAAACTGCTGGGAGAGGGAGTCTTCTGAAAATATCTGCTGTCAGGAACAGTGACTAGCTCAGAAGGTGTTGAATGGGGGAGGGCAATGAGTTTTGTTACTTGCTGTGCCTGCCTCACCACAAGCCCCATTGGCTCCGTGCAGCCTAACGTGGCCAATCGCAGCCTGAGAAGCCAGTGGTCTGAGGAGAAAAGGGATGGTGATTGGGCAGGCTGGCTGCTACTCTAAGCTTCTCCACACCTGGTGCCTGGAAGTCTATTCCTCAGCTGACTCCCCCTCCCTGTCACATTTTGCTTTCCAGTGACACTTTTTTGCCGCGTGAACTTGATCCGAACCGACCAAACTGTTTATTCGTTTCAGAGTTCAGTATCAGGTTCGGTTCGGTCAGTTCGGGTTCGGACGTCCGAATGGACCAAGTTTGGTCCGAACTCCAAACTTCCGAACTGCGTTCACACATCCCTATTATCCAATCTTTCTGAAATTTGTCAGGGGTTGTAACCTTATGGAGGGGTATATGGTAATTTCAGATGTACAAATTCAAATTTATTTAGGTAAGTGTATAGACAAAGCCGTCACACTGATGAAAAAAGGAAACATAACATAAAACCGACATAACAAATATATCATGCACATCATAAAAAGAAACGTAATAACAACAGAAACCAGAGAGATCAGAAATCTTAATGTCCCGGAACCTCCCTCCCATCTTCCATAATTACAACAGCCATCCTAGCCTTTCTCAGTGCTAGCACCTTAAAAAGAAAATAAGCCACATTCTTTGTAATATTCTCATCTCGTCCTGACAAGAGTAACACCAATGCCTGCTGATCATTCCTAATTGGCCAAGGGTTCAGATGGGGAAGAAGTCATTTGGCACGTAAGCTGGCATAGAATTCGCAGTAAAATAAAATATGTACCATAGTGTCTGGCATCCGCAAAGGACAGTCACATAAACAAGGGGACAAATGGCTCCCCAGGAAGCGACTCTCCATTGCTCTTGAGGGAAAAACACTCATCCTTGCCATTGTAAAACACCTACGTAGTTGGAACAGCTGGTACTGTAAATACGGTGCCAAGAAAAGGGAATGTTCATATAGCTCTGAGACTGGGGCCAGTGAAATCTTGCCTCTAAGGGTGGCTATTTCCTCTTGTAGAGTAATATCAGCCAGCCTTTGATTGAAAAGGTTCCTTATACCCCCATAACTCAAAGAGTGTAAGTTGTCTAGTGAGAGACCCATAGAGCATAGCTTGGTCCTCACGTGGTTTACCCATACGTTATCCTCAGCAAGAACCAAAGTGGCCAATGGGGCAGTGAGGCAGAAATGCAACTTAAGCCAATAACCTATGGCTAAGCACCACACCTGAGTCTCAATAGGGGTCAAGTCACATTCTTTGTGGACAGCAACATTAGGGGCATGATTAGGCAGAGCAAGAAGACACCTTAAAAACATGGTCTGAACCCTTTCGAGAGAGATAAACCTCCCAGCCGTCCAAAACTGAGCCCCGAAGAGGAGTTGCCCCAAACATTTGGCCTTAAAGACCTTAATGGCTGGTATAACCAGGTGTCCCCCTCTAGCTCTGAAGAAATTGCAAATTGATCTCGCTGTTAGTTTGGCCTGCCTAATGGCCACCTTAGCGTGCACTATCCATGACCCATTGGCCTGAAAAACCAGCCCCAAATATCTATAAGTAGTGACCTGTTCAAGCTCATATGATCCTATAAACCATTTAAAGATCTTCCGCCTAGGGGAAAAAAGCATAACCTTGATTTTAGTATGGTTAATCTCAAAAAAGTTCTGCAGACAGAAGCTATGAAGCGGTGTCAGTTGTCTGGAGAGGCCCAAACATGATCTAGCCAACAAAATGGCATCGTCAGCATAAAGCAAAATTGCCACCTCTCGCTTCCCTATCCGGCGGGCAGTTGATGGTGGAGGTAACTAGGGGGATAAGACTATTCAAATAAAGATTAAATAAAGCAGGGGCAAGAACACACCCCTGCTTCACCCCACGCTTAGTGAATATTTCCTGGGATAAGGAGCAATTATTGTCCAATCTGACCCTCAAGGAGGTGTTATAATACAGTCTCTGTATTTGGGCCAGCAACCTCTGATCAATAGATGTAAGAGAAAGCTTTGTCCATAGATGGTTCTGAGAGACCAGGTCAAATGCTGCTCGCAGGTCCATGAAGGCAGCATAGAGCCCCATGGAATGCGAGTACTTGGCCACAAAATGACTCAGAACAAAACAGTGATCTTGGGTGGAGCAACCTGCTCTAAACCCGTTCTGCTCATCACCCAGTATATTCCCATCCTCTATCCATTTATTAAATCTGGTCAAGAGATAGCGGGCATACATTTTACTAACCACGCTAAGGAGGCTAATTGGCCTATAGTTCTTAGTCTCCTCGGGGGAACCCTTCTTATATATAGGGACAATCTCGGTCTGGAACCAGCCTTCCGGAAGCTCCCCTGTTTGGTTAATACCTGTAAACAGAGCAGCAAGAGCCATAGCCCACCAGATCCTATTGGCTTTGAAAAGGTCAGGCGGGAGGCCATCTAGGCCTCCCCCCTTTAGTCCATCAATTATGTCCTCAATCTCCGCCACCGAAACTGGGGGCCAACTAGGCAGAGATTGCAATGGGGTCAAAGGGGAGGGAGGTCCTGGATCGTCAAAGTACAGAGGTAAAATACTTAACCCACTCAGCCTCCGGGACTCTGTTCACAACCCTCCCCCGAGTCTTCCCACAGCCTCTGACCAATCTCCAAAATTGTGCCGAATCCTGATCTTGTCCCATTGCCGGAAATGATATTGCCTCCTACCCACCCACCCCGGAAGGAGGTCCTTATACTTATAGCGCTGATCTCGAAATACTGTCAGAGTGGCCAGAGTGCCACTCTTCCTAAAGCATCTATAGGCCACTCGCAATAGTTTCCTAGCCTGCCAGCACTCCCCATCATACCACGGGTTAAGGGAAGGGCTGGCCTTCAGCTCCCTGTGTGATTTTGTTACATAGAACAAGGGAGTCAGTTCGTCCAGAATCACCTTGAAACCAAACAAAAGCTCCTCAACGTCCAGGGCTTATTCGAGCCCCAGAAACCAGCTAGTGCCCTCTGGAGATGACAGCAAGCATTCAACCTTATCCTCCATCTCAGAGTCCCACTTGATTTTCCAATTAACTGGGAGAGTTGAGGAGGAGAGGGGAACAGTCTGCATCTGTTCCAAACTATAAAAATCACTTTTCACAAGGCCCATCTGCACTGGGAAATGGTCACTGCCTGGCTGGAAAACTACCCTGATCCATTCGACCAAGGGGTAAAGAAATTCTGAGACTGCCAAAAGGTCTATCACACTGGCCCCTGATGAAAAAGCAAAGGTAAACTCAGCAGGATGGTCCTGAGAGGACCTACCATTTAATATAATAATTCCTGCTGACGCCAATAACTCTGCCAAGAGGAGACCACTCTTATTAATACCCCTATCCTTAGAGCACCTTACTAAAGCCAGGGGAAAATCCTTGAGTATCCACGGCCCTCCAGCCTGAACAAGAGTTGAATCCGAGGTACCGAGGCGAGCATTAAAGTCCCCAGCCAGTAATATCCCAATGCCTGGGTGGGCCTCCTCCAATAGTGCAAACAATCTGCCCAGTTTTTCCCAACATGAGTTTTGATAATAGTGCGAGGAGGAGGGAGGAACGTATACATTGAGGAGGGTGACAGACCTAAGCGGGAAAACCCACAGAGGAAGGAATACTGCCCAGGGAGAGGGGAATACCCTACTTTTAAAGAAGTAGAAACAAAACACAGGCATCCTCCACTGGGATGACCTCTCCCCATCATGGGGCGGGCTACCAGCCCAAAGCTGTCATAGCCTGGTAGGGAAACCAGTCCCTTATGCCATGTCTCCTGAAGGCAGATGATATCACTAGTCCTCAGAAAAGAGAGGGTCTCCAAATCATCCGCCTTAGCCTTCCACTCCGCAATGCTCCAGGACATGACCCTGATCTCTGAGGAATGTCAATCTAAGGTCCCCGCATTCAGGGGCTCACTAGCTGGTGGAGGCTGTGGAATCAGGGTCCTGTCTGCCTCCGAGGGGTCTCCCCCTGGGGGACTTTGAGCCTCACTATAGTCGCTAGAAATCACCATCACAGGAGGTCCTATCATAGCAGCCTGAAAGGAGAATATTTCTCTTCCTGAGGCATCTTCAGGCCCACCAAAAACAAATAGAGGCAGGATTTCTTGAGGTGTTATCCCTGCGACCTTCAGTGAAGACAAACCCATCTCCCCAGAATCAAAGGTCAGGGTTAAACCCCCCTCCTCATAAGGACTGAGAAACCTACTTCTAGTCCACTGTGAGGCAGAGCTAAGCTTGTTGCCCTCCCCCAACACCCCCACAAACTCCCTTCCAGGGCTTAACCCCCCGTCCACAGATAGAAAACTACCATTGTCCATTTCCTGAATAACCTCAATTTCTGGGGACTGATGCCTAACTGACTGAGTAAAAGATTGATGGGGCCTGACCTGCTGAGCCCCTAGTGACATGCTCAAGGGGGGGGAGCTGGGGCCAGGGGTCCTGCACGGGCTGCACAACCCACGCAACCTCCTCCAATGGCAGACCATGATCAGCTAAAAAGCTGGAGGATGGCATACCAGTGTCCCTGCCTGGTCCTCCAAGATGAGCCTCTACTCCAGTTGCTATGATACCTTCAGTGACCTCCATACTGGAGTCCCCCATAACCAATGGCAATACAGCTTCCGCTGGGGGGGAAGAATTAAAGGCCTCCCTGGGTAACATGGATAATGGGGGGGTATCAGGCCCTGAGGGAACAGGTCGATCCTCCAAGTCTGTGGTACTAGGCAGACCGAGTCTGCCTCCTCAAACTTAGAGAGCGGGATCAAATTAGGATTACCCTGGAGTCCTATAGCCGTTCTAGATATCCGGGGTGCTCTCTTAATTAAACCTCCCTCAGGTACCCCCTGGGAGGACCCCTCATGGGGTTCAACAAAAATTCTGGCCAGTTGAATCCCATATGAAGCAAGTAAACCCACCTGCTTCCATATGAATATGGCCATAGATGCCTTGCGAAAAGAGATCACATGACGTGCTCTTATAGGGCCCTTTGCAATAGTTCTAACTGCAAAAATATCATATGGCCTGACCAACCGATTGAGCAAAAAGGTCAGATATCCTGCCACCAGAGTAGCAGTATCCCAGAGCGGATAGAACCCATTAGGCAAGGGAGAGATGGTAAATACAATAGACTCCCTACACCAGACAAAGGGATGTACCGTAGGAGGAACAATAGAGGTTAATCCCCCAGAAGGCATGCCAACCTCTCCACCACCTGTAGCTACGAAGGCAGGGGAAAGAGTCCTGGCAGGGTGGGGAGTCCCCAAAGGGGGAGCCTTCCCATACGGGGGGACTACCCCTTTAATAGAGCCCAATTTGGCCATATCCCCTGAAATTGTCTTTAATTGGACAAAAATGAGCAACAGCGTTTGGTGAATTAATAAAGTTTGGGCTGCCATGAGCTCCAATGGATTTTTCCCCTGTAGCCCATCCAAATGACCTTGGCAGTTGTCTGTGGCAACCCCCAGAACTAGCTGGGGTTCAAGGAAACAGGAATCCATCAAAGGTTCAGAGGCCATACCAGAGGGACCTCGACCTCGCATCTCCGACGCACAAGGAGAATGAACAGTCACCTGGGAGATCGGAGTAATCCGAGGGTCACCAGCGGGTGGCACAGGGGAGCTTGACTCCAGGAAGTAAGTCTCCAGCTTCCTTTGTTTAATCAAAGGGAGACTGGCAGTCCCTTCCCTTGCACACCTCTTCCAGCATGCCAACATGGCACTAAGTTGAAATTGCCGAGGGCGGCCTAGGTTACAGAAAGCTCAGCCAGTACCAGCTGCACATGGCCTGCGCCTAAGGCTGCGCGCACAAGGGCGCGCCCTTGTGCACGTAGCCCTTAGGCACGCAGGCCACGGCACAGCCGTAGGCTGGTGAATTTAAATAGCCCACTGGAGTTATCCAGGGGGTGGGGCTACCAGCTGTAAAATGGCCCTGAGCTCTACACCGGCACTGGCTTGTAATCCTAGGGATCTCTCCATCGTGGTCCAAACACAAAAGGGTCTCACAATATTGCCGGGGAATGCAGCAGCCCTGCAGCGGGGCCCCTGTCGCCGCTCTGGCTCTCCGCTCCCACAGCTCCCCACACCGCGGCCGTAGGCTGGTGACTTTAAATAGCCCGCTGGAGTTATCCGGGGGTCGGGGTTACCAGCTGGAAAATGGCCCCAAGCTCCACACCGGCACTGGCTTGTAACCCTAGGGATCTCTCCACCATGGTCCAAACACAAAAGGGTTTCACAATATCACTGGGGAATGCAGCAGTCCCGCAGCGGGGCCCCTGTTGCTGCTCCGGCTCTCTGCTCCCACAGTTCCCCACCACCTTAAGCTACCATGATGTCTGCATAGACCAAGGGTGTGGGCTTGCCAGTCCAGGGTTTTTTGGATTTTTTAATTTCAGATGTAACAGACCTGGAGACCTGCCACGCTGAACCCCTGACCGGGATCTGTCATGGATCCCGGTCTGTGATCAGGCCATCCATGCTTTAGATGTGCCAGCCTGATCGCTACCAGGGATCGGGGAGGGGGCGGAGCTGCACGGCACAACATGTGGCTGCACAGTCATGCCCTCCCGTGCTCCCCTGACTGACCGCCCTCGAGGAGACTGGCGGACACAGTGGCCAATTAGACCACTGCGCCGTATCCCATATCATGGGCGGGGCCATGATTCAGGATGGGCCAGAGGTAACACACATTACTTTTGGTCCATCCCGGATCATGGTCAATCGATTGGCTCCCACTCCTGCTCGGTTGGCTCCCACTCTCCTGCTGTTTCGGTGCATATGTAAGATCTGGCTGTTCCGTCAGGCTTTTGGCAAGGGGTAGGGGTGGGGGGTTTCCCCACATTGTATTGTGTTTTAAATTGTTTGTTTGTTTGTTTTTTAAAAAATTGAATATTGTTGTTCACTGCCCCGGGCTGCCCTGTGGGCAGGAGGGGTGGGATATACATTTTAAATAAATAAAAAATAAATAAATAAATAAATTTTTTAAACCATGGTTCTTGACCTCCAGCCAGCCAGAGGTCGAAAACCATGGTCAAGCTTGATCCCGGCCGGAGGTTCACTGTGGTGACGAAACAGACAATCAAGGAAACAGGCATTTTCGTAACATCTGAAATTACCCATAGTCTTGTCAAGTTTCATCTAAATTGAATGGGAGGAAAAGACGTTACAGCCAGGAATGTGTACACAGAATTTTATAAAACAACACATTCCAGCTGCTTATAAAATCAGATGGATTCCAAGATTTGGCACACATAATGCCCTCCATTGGGGGTACAATACATCCATGTTTTATCAAAATTGAATGAAAAACATTACAGCCAAAAATGTGTTTTCCATTGAAACCAATGGAAAGCAAAAGCAAAAGTAAAAACAAAAAACAAACAAAATATAAACAAAAGCCAATGACATTTTCATTTCTGTTGTTCATTTTGTTTTCATTATTAAAGTGTTACTGTGTACATCCCTAGAGAAGAGCTAAGCTCTTCATGTTTAAGAACAGCATGAAACCCAAGGCCCTCTCCAACATTATGAGCAGTTTTTTTCTTAGTGGTTCACTTCCATTTATCAGTGAAGTGTACTGTGCCATGCTGAATATTGGGGTCCTACGCACTGTGCAAACAGTGCATGCAGACCCGGTGTGCAACCGGTGCATGGATTTTGCACGCACATGTGCTCTTGGGACTATAGCACACACACAAGCCCTGCAGGTAACATACACGTGTGCAAAAGCCCTGCATGCAAGGTTTGGGGATGGCTTCCAAGGATGCTAATGCAAGAGGTTTTCCATATCCAATTGGATATGAGAGAAATTATGGAACTAACAGCTCTGAAGCTTCAAAATCCTATCTGTCCTGCAAGAATGGACTGGGGAGGTTTCCTTTCTTGAGGATTAGCTTTGGAATTTTTTGAAACAAAAAATCAATGAAACTCAATTGAAATCTATCTTCAGGGCTTGAAATCTCATACAAGATGGGGAAATTACATGGATCTGTACTAAAGAAAATGTTCGACCGGAACACGGCTAAGCTGAAACTGTGCGTTTACTAGTTTCATGTTACAGGAGCAGCTATTTGATTAACCACTTCCATTCCTATAGCACCCCAACCTCCATGTATCTTCCTGCCTGGCTACTAATTTTCCTCCTTTGGTCACGGTAACATAAGTTGATTCCTGACTTCATTTACAGAGGACTAGAGGTTTGTGGACTGGAGATGGCTTTTATATACAACAGCTAGATGGATCTTGAATGGAAAACTGTTGTTTGGCAATAGCCATAAACAAATTAACTAACTAAAGAAATCCAGAGATAAGTGTGTGGTTACTGTGTTGGTCCCCAAGTGACAGAGACACAAAGTGGTTCAAATGATATTTTATTGGACCAATTGTTGGTGGTGGAAATAAGAAAGCTTTCAGGCCACACAGGGCCCTTCCTCAGGTATGTAGCGAAGTCAATAGAAATATATATAAACTGAGCAAATGTAGGGCAGGTATATAGGAGGGGGCATGGAATGGGTGGAAGTGGATAGGACAGGGTAGGAGGTGGGAGGGGGTGAGGAGAGAGAGAATGTGCCAGACATTTAAAAACAGGGGTAAAATTATATACTGGTGTAGAAGACAAAGGGTGATTTCAGACGTGCTGGGCCACCCTTTGGCCACAGCACGGCATCACCTTTTCATCCCCCTCTGGAATCCGGCTAGCCAGTCAACAGACATGCCGGCTGAATCTGGAGGGAGTTTGGGGGAGGGGGCAGAGCTGCGAGGTGCAACGTGCAGCCACACAGTCACACCCCCCATGCTCCACTGCCCTCTGGGAGACGGGCGGGTACAGCGGCCAATCCAGCCGCTGCACCCGCCCCCCCAGGGTATTGGCCACAGCCCAGAATCGGCAGCGGTACCAGCCCGTACCGTCCGTCGATTCTGGGCCATGGGGCCGTAACAGATGTTACGTTACCACGGTCAACCACGGCGAATGCACCGGGGTTGACCATGGTAACGTAACATCTGTTGGGTCCCAAAAGTAATTCCCGCCAGGTATTCACCCCCAGTGGGAATCGCTTTGACCACGCTTCCGGAGCTCCAGAGGTCTGGGAGCGTGGTCAAAGCGATTCCCACTGGGGGTGAACATCTGGCGGGAATCTCTTTTGGGCCCAACAGATGTTACGGTGCCGCAGCCACCACGGGGGGGTTCATCTGAAATTACCCAAAGAGAATAGGTGGTGGCAACCACACATAGTGGGCAAACATATGGGTTGGAGGTATAGTGGGAAACAGCTTATCAGGTGAAGGGAATTCACCTGAATTACTGGGAAGGTTATTGAACAGGTGGTTGCCTCACATCTTCAAGTACATCTCAAGCCTATTAGATTCCTGGACCCATGTTAGTCAGGGATTTTGTCCTAGGACAAATTATATATTAGCGTAGAAGACAAAGAAAAGGTAGTGCGCACACAGAGAGGGCAAAAATATGGGTTGGGGGTATAGTGGGGTACTGCTTATCAGGTGAAGGAAATTCCCTGGGTGGGGGGGTAGGGAAAGGTTTGGGGGGGGGTGTAAAGACATTTTTAGATGTTTTTATTGATTATAAGCCTTCCTGAGCCTTAATGGGAAGGGCAGCATACAAGTGTAAATCAATAAATATCCTGTTGCCTTAAGAATTCAGAAGTCTTTGTTCATGGTCACAATCCAAACTCATCCATACTTCATCCTCCTCCCATTCAGATTTAGTATCAGAAATATTTTATATTCAGTACCAGAATATTTGTATTTTTACTGAACATTATGCTGTTTAGCAAACATCAATGGGTGATTTCAGACGTTACGGGGCCCTTTGGCCCCGTACCGAAATCACCGAAATCACCGAAATCATTCCCCCCCGGGATCACCCCGTAACGCCATAGCAGACGTGCCGGGGAGATCCCGGCGGGGAATGTGGGAGGGGGCGGGGCCGCGTGGCGCAACGTGCAGCCGCACGGCCCCGCCCCCTCCACGCACCCCGCCGCCCGCCCTCCGGGGAGACGGGCGGGCGGCGGGGCCAATGCGGCCGCTGCGTCGGGCCGGATGCGCCATGGCCCGGGATCCCGCCGGGGATCCCGGGCCGTGGCTTTCTGCCAGATGTTACTTTTTTTTGGTCCCTGCTGGGGATCTTTTTGACCACGCTTCCCGGGACATTCCCCCAGCTAGCCCGGGAAGCGTGGTTCAAATTGACCCCTTGCGGGTATTGACCATGGCGAACATCTGGCGGCCACCAAACAGACGTTCGAGACACGGTGACCACAGGTGGGTATTCACCGTGATCTCGTAACGTCTGAAAATACCCAATGTACTTGTGCTGTGCGGAAAAGTTTTGGAATTAAAAAATGCTCCAGTCACAAAACCAAGAAAAAAGTGTCAGCCTGGAGACAAATGGGAAAGGATAAGAACAAGTTTTAACCTTGGAGAGGGGCAGTCTCCTCCCCATTAAAGTCAATGGGATTTTTGCTGTTGACTCGGATGTGTTCAGGATTGCAGCCTTTGTTTTCTTGTGGGAGAGAAGGTTTGTTATGAAGTAGGGGTCTATACGAAGTATGTGCAATACATTTACAGTGTAGAAAGAATGTTTCTCAATAGAATTCTCTTAGCTGCTCTGACCCCATCCCCCTCCTCAGTTGCATTCTCCTCCTTTTCACCTATTCCCCATAGACTGACTCATAGGTCTCTTTTTTCCAGCTAAGCTGTGGTCTATTGTTCCCCTCTGCAGCCTCTAGAAAGCCTCAGGGCTGGACCATTTCTAGCATGGTAGCACTTTACATTAGCAAATCATTAGGGGAGGAAATACAGTTAGGAACACTAATGCAGTACCAATTTTGTATCTCCATATTGCTTCTTGTGCACACATTTATCCTAAATTAAGTTTGATACATTTTATATATTTCGCTAGAATATCCGGCACTACACCATACCTGCCACACAGCATTACTGACAACAGAAATCATAGGAAAATATCATACTTGAGCAAGCTCACAGTCCAGCACTCAGACTTAAATCCTTCGAAATGTTGGAAGCAAACTTCAAGCCCTTAGCACTGTGTTTGAAATGATAAACTATCTGTAAACTGAGATGAGACATTTTAAACTGAGGCCCAGATTTAGGAGAATAAAAAGCCTTTGGGTTTAAAACGCATCTGATTTTAAAGCTGGATTTTTCTACAGTTCAGATGAACAGCTTCACGGATAAGCTACTGTGCTTCATTATTTGTACTTGCAGACACACTTTAACATTATCAGTGGCCCCACTTTAATATTTTTTTACCATTCTGGGAGATATTGCCGATTTCAGTTGTGTTTGAATTAGAGGGAAATTTCTCTCCAGCTGGTAAAGTTTTATAAGGGGGGAGGGGAGCAAATAAATGTTGCAGGAAGTTACTTGTAATGACATAATACAAATTACATTATCCATTAAAATGATTTATGATTATTTTATTTTACATGTGGTTTCTGTGCTGGTATTGAGACAGACAAGAAACAAAAATATTTAACATGATAATTTTTATTGGACACAAGTTTGCCCAATAAACATTACTATCCCAACTACTTTCTCTCTCATTTTGTTAAAGGGAAAACATGAGAGCTAGTTCTTATTTGAACTGGTAGAGAGTAGTCATCTAGGGGTGTTTTCAGACGTGCTCGGCCCATCTCGGATCCCGGTCCATGATGAGACTGGCTGTCCTTTAGACATACTGGCCCCATCACTCTACAGGATCTGGGAGGGGGCGGAGCCAAGCGGTGCAACATGCGGCTGCTTGGTCCCACCACCCCCCATGCCCCGATGGCTGCCCATCCTCAGGGAGACAGGCGGGCGCAGTGACCTCATCCTATATCGTGGCTGGGGCATGATTCCGGAATGGGGCAAAGTAACAGACGTTACTTTTTCCCCTTTCCTGATCGTGGCCAATCTAACCACAGTTCTGGCCCTGAGGCCGGCCTCAGAGCCAGAAGCATGGTTAGCTTTGACCCCCACCAGAGATTCACTGTGGTGAACATCTGGTGGGAGTCAAACAGACGTTCACATGATCACAGTCACCACACTGAATCCACTGTGATTCAGTGTGGTTCACTGTGATCACGTAATGTCTGAAAATACCCTAGAAAAGAAAATACTACAGAGGTAGTAGTAGAGATTTGGAATTTGCTGTACAATTCCAAATTATTTTAAGAACTAAATCCCCTGGACAACTCTGAAAAATCTCAACCAGAGATATACACAGTTTTTAAACAGGCACAGCTGGGGGCAGGTCCATGTGCACTTGCAAGGAGTGCTGATGGACAGCCGGTGAGTGGGGGGGGAAGGGGATTTACACAGGGTGGGATGGGTGCACTCCCCTACTCATGCATCACCCAAACCTGCCTCTGCACGAGCATCCTGGGCTTTCCCCCCCAATGCTCCATGCATGGGCATGAGCAGGCAGTGCGTGGGGCACGGGAGCACATGCCCACCCATACCATCTTCAGACAAGTGCTCAGGTGGGGGGATGGCAAGGTGGGGGGACATATCCCATTTTAAAATGGCCAGTGTCTTCCTTACCATTTTTTGTTCAAAGGTATTTATTAAGCTACAGTGAATACTGCAGCTTTTTAAAACCAATCTCTAATCATGGCAAATGCACATTAAACTTTATATTTTAATGCAGCAAATCAAATAAATTTGCCTTTCTTCCCGTTCTGCTCTAGTTCTTTAAGCTTTAGCAAGTGCTGATCATTAAACTTCATAATACTGCCCATTCCTCTTTGTAATTTTCAGCCTGACTGTAAAACCTTTCAGCTTCTTGGGTTATTTTTTATAAGTTTTTTAAAAGTGCATTTTTCCTTTTCTTTGTTAAAAAGATATCATAGTTAGTTACCCCCCAAATCAGCTGTTCAGTGGGCCAGGATGAGCAATTCTCTCAGGTCTCCTCAAGCTGTTTGGTGCATGCACCCAGTCCCCAAACACCTGATGGGAGTTGCTCATCTTGGGAATCCTCCATGAACTGTTTGACATGTGCACCCAGCCACCAAACAGATGAAGGGGCACTCCTCTGACCCCACCTCATGAGCTGTTTGGTGTGTGCACCCAGCCCACCAAACAGCTGATTGGGGGGGCTTGGTTGGAGCACCTCTATGAGCCACACCCAGCCACTCATGCAGATGTGAACATTCCTCTCTGCCAAACCAAGGATGGTGGCTGCAGTGGTTCACCCAAGGGCAGGCCAGTGATCCAGCTCACCGCCATCATGTCTGATTTATTTTATTTATTTATTTATTTCCCACGCCTCCTGCAAAAGCAGCTTGGAGAGGCTAACAAACATCTAAAAATCTGATAAAATACAAAATATAAAAATCACATAAACCATAAAACACTCATAAAATATAAAAATACAGCATAAATATACAACATAGTGGGTCAATAAAAAAAAAATTAAAAACACCTCCCTAACCCCCCAAACCCACCACCCTTACTCATCTTCCTCACCCAACACCAGACAGAACATCCAGGTCTTGCACATCCATCGGAAAGAGGAGAGGTCCTGGGCCACCCACGTCTCGCCTGGAAAGTAGTTCCACAGCCTTGGAGTGGCCATTGAGATTGCCCTCGCCATCGTTGCCCCCTGAGAAACCCAGCGAACCTCGAGGAGGGCACTCCCCGATGACCGCAGGGGCCAATCCAGCGCCCAGGGAGTGAGGCGGTCCCACAGATACGTGGGGCCTAGGCCATATAGGGCTTTATAGGTAAGCACCAACATCTTGAATTGGGCCCAGAAGACAATAGGCAGACAGTGCAAAGCCCGGATCACTGGTGTTATGTGCTCCCAGTGCCCAGTCCCCATAAGGAGCTGGGCCACCACATTCTGCACCAGCTGCAGCTTCTGAGCCATCACCATGGGTAGTCCCACATAAAGCTCATTGCAATCGTCCAGTCTAAAGATAATGAAAGCATGGACGATGGTGGCCAGGTCGGAGTCCGAGACATATGGTCAAAGCCACCTCACCAGATATAATTGGTGAAATGCGCTCCTCACCACAGCCTCCACCTGAGCATCCAGGCAGAGCTGGGAGTTAAGGAGCACCCCCAGACTCTGAACCTGAGGGACCAAGGAGGAACACACTCCATCAATATTGGGTACCTCCACCCCCCTGCCCCTCCCCACCAGCATCACCTCCATATTATCAGGATTCAGCTTCAGACAGCTGTGGGGGACTGGATGAGGGTGAGCCACCAAACACCAAGTAAGCACCGAGACTGCAGGGCCAGGGTCAGATGAAAATGAGAGGCAGAGTTGGGTGTCATCAACATATTGATGACACCAAACCCTCTCACGACCTTGCCCAGAGATTGTATATACTTGTTAGACAAGAGAGGGGACAAAACAGAACCTTGTGGGGCCCCACACGCAAGGTCCCATGGGGAAAGGAACAGTCCCCCAGCACCACTCACTGAGTTCTTCCAGCCAGGAAAGAGCAGAACCATTAAAGAACAGTCCCACCCACCCTGGCTCAGTCCTGCAAGCAAGTCACCAACAACTCGTGATTAACAATATCAAATGCTGCTGACAGATCTAACAGGATCAGAAGAGATGACCAACCCTGATCCACGGCGAAGGTCAACCAATGCCACAAGCGCAGTCTCAGTATGTCAGGGGACGGGGTCCAAGGAGTGGATACCCAAAAAGGACTACACTGAGGGGTTGCAGGGTCAAAGGAACAGAAAGGAACTATGATGCAACATAAGCAGGTAGAAGGGGGAATGGGTAGAGAGGAGCAACAAGGAAACCTCTCAGTCGTTCTCCACTCTCCTGGAGATCGAATACTCAGCACGAGCACCAGGCACGCTGGCCTATGAAGGTGGATGGTTCATCACTGAGGTCAAGGGGGAAGTGCTGGGGAACCAGGGAAACAACAAGAACCTAGAAGCAAGGAACGAGAGAACTAGAGTTAGGGAAGCAATAGAGAGCAAGGGGAGCACTAGGGATCGAGAGCCAAGAGACAAAGGGACCAGAGCTAGAGAGCTATACAGAGCAATAGGGAACAAAAGGCTAGACATGAAGGACCCAGAGTTCAGAAGGCACTGGGAAGCAAGGAAGGCAATAGGGAGACAGAGGCTAGATACCAAGGCCGCTTTTAGATGATCGCGGCGGCGCCCGGACTTGTTTTTCAAATCTACCAGGAGGCAGGTTTACACGTGACACCGCCACCGATTACACGCATGTGTGGGCGACGCGTGTCCATTTCCGGCCGCGTATGTCCACCCTCGATTGGCGACCATGTCAGCTCGTGGCTGGAAATAGATGCACGGCACCCACACATGCACATAATCGGCGGCGGTGTCACATGTAAACCCGTCTCCTGGTAGTTTTGAAAAACAAGCAAGGGTACCGCTGTGATCATCTAAAAGCGGCCTAAGACCCAGAGTTAGGGCAGCACTGGGAAACAGGGAGGCAATAGGGAGACAGAGGCAAGATACTAAAGACCCAGACCTAGAGTAGCACTGGGAAACAGGGAGGCAATAGAGAACAAGAGCCAAAGGGCCCAGGAACCAACGCTAGGGAAGCAATGGGGAAATAAGAGTCTAGAGACTTAGGAACAAAAGCCAGAGGAACACTGGGGAGAAATAAGGGTAGAGAGGAACAGAGGCAAAGGGCCTAGAAGCCAAGGCTAAGAGGGCAATGGGAAAACAAGAGCCAAGGCTATGAGGGCAATGGGAAAACAAGAGCCAAGAGACTAGGACCCAAGACTGGGGGGGGGGGGCAAAGGGGAACAATGATCAAGGGATTCAGTAACCATACTACATGAACACAAAAACCCAACATAACATGAACAACAAGGAGTAGGGCAACATAAGCAACAAAGAACCAGGGAAGCCAAGGGAAACTATAAACAAGGGCTATGAGACCAAAGATAGGGGAAGAGCAGGGAACAAACAGAGCAACAAGGAACTACCAGGAACAGGGACCAAAGACACAAGGCAACAGAATAAACTATGGCTATAGTACTATAAGCATGGGCAAGGCCAAAGGCAGGAACAGTTAGCATAGTGGGGAAACCGAGACCTAGCAAGGGAGAGGGGGAGGGGAATCCTTACACAAGGCAGACTGCAGGAGGAGACAGAACTGGCTAAAAGACAGCTAACAAGGAACAGGTGAACAGGAGTCACAGAGACAAGGGAAGCAGAAATATCAATATTCAAACAGAGTCAAAGAGGCAAGAGGAGGAGCAGTACCAAGAGCGAAAAGCAGGGACAGAAGGAGAGGGAAGCCTGAAAGTAGACCAAGAACACAAAGGGCAAAGCAAACAACAGGATCACAGCCAAGAGCAGATGTCCCACAGCTTCCAACTGTTCCCATCAGGCCTTTTATATTACTGGGAACCAATGAGGAGTCCAGGGGGAAGGAGTCAAACAGGGCAGGACATCAGGCAGACAGGAGGAGAGTAGCAGCAAGCCCAGCTACCCTATAGCACTAGGGAAACTTCCTTACCTACCAAGGTCAGCATTGCAGGTTCAAGCCTGCACTCTGACACAGTGCCATAACCCGGGCAAAAGCCAGACTGCGAGGGATCTAGAAAACTAATGCTGTACAGGTGCTCTTGTAACTGCTGAGCTACTACCCATTCAATAACCTGCTGGCTGATAGCTGGCAAGGGAGTCAACGTCAAGTGATGATTTTTTGAGCAGAGGCCACACCACCACCTCCGAGACAGCTCGGCACTCTGCACTCCCGAAGGGAGGCATTGATCACCCCTGCCACCAACAGCCATAACATCTCCCGGCTGGTTTTCACCCTAAATGTACTGAATATTTAGAGTTCTCACAACTTTCCCTCAAATGCAGTTTAGGAAGTTATTAACTTGCTTCCACATCTAGATTGGAATTGAATAGGTTTCTTTTGTTTGCTGTTCCTATCTAGACATTGCGGCATATTTTGCCACACAGTTACCAAGTTAGGGGCATCAGCACAAGTTTTCCAAGGGCCTATTCTTGAAAAGGGGGCATGCAAATGCCAGCCTAGTGCTTTCCTAAGTCTAATTGCAACGGTGCAGAACTTAGCCACAGTTCTCGTTACATCCAAGTCCACACCGCGCAAGAAACTCACCAAGGCCTCCGTTTGTGGACACGACCTGCTATTAGTAATTACAGGGCTCGAAAGTTGCAAACCAAGATTAGAATGCAATTAGGAGTCAAAAAGTACATGCATCAAAGATTCCACCACCTTTTGTAAACAAAGGGGATAGAACCTTAAATTATGTGTGACTCTCACAAACCTCCCCTCCTGGACTACAGAAGGCAACACATCAAATCTCGCCCATGTGAAAGCTGTCCTTTGGTTCCAGACTGACAAAGTAGTGAGATAAAATGCTCCACTTGGGAACAGGGGAAATAACTTGTAGAGCAACACAATCTTTTGAGAAGGAATAGAGTCATGTACATTTTGCAGATACTGATCTTTAATATGTGTTTTAATAAGACTCAGAGCCTTAGAGAACCCTAGGAGTAGAATATATTTATTTATTTATTTATTTAAAATTTATCTCTCGCCCCTCCTGCCCAAATCAGCTCGGGGCGGCGAACACACACAGACAATTCAATAATAAATTTTTAAAAATAAATCTACAATTTTTAAAACAAATCATAAAAACTCCCCCTCCATCCCAACCCCCTCCCCCCCCTTGCCAAAGGCCTGGTGGAACAGCCAGGTCTTACACAAACGTCGAAACGACAGGAGGGTGGGGGCCAACCAAGCCTCCTCCGGGAGTGAATTCCACAGCACAGGGGCAGCCACTGAAAAAGATCTCACATCGGTGGCCACCCGTCTCACCCAGGGAACCTCCAAAAAGGCATATGTTTTAGAGTAGTGGTTCCCAAACTGGGGTTGCTGGACCCTTTGGGGTCCATGAAACATTCCTTGGGGATCCAGAGCACAAACCAGCTGCTGCAAGTCACATGGTTGTGTAAATGTATACAAATTAGTTAGGGGTACTTGGCTCTTTGCTAAAGTTGAAAAGGGGTACAACAGCCACACAATGATTGTGAACCACTGTTAGAGAAACCCAAAGCATCCAATATTTGACCTATAGTTCTCTCCCATGGGTCCGATCTAAATGGCAAAAGCATTTCAGATGACAGACACCCATGAGCACCAAAGTTAAGGTGAAGCCAAAACTTCAAGATGGCGCACTTTGCCAGGGATGCCACCGGGCAGACGTCCATTTCCACCCTTAGTAGTGCTGCCAGGGTACCCCTTGGCGCATGTAATACGGCTCTAAGAAATTTATTCTGCTGGCATTCCAGATCATTCAGCCGTGAGGGTCCAAATCAGTACCCCATACAATAACTGGGGTGGGATTTTGGCCTTCTAAACCTTAAGCACTGGTTGTACCAACCTACTCCCTTTAGAGCAGGGGTGGGGAACCTCAGGCCCGGGGGCCAAATGCGGCCCTCAGCAAATTTTTATGTGGCCCCTTTCCAGTGCCTGGATCTCTGCCCCCTGGATCCATTCTCTACCTCCAAGCACTGAAAAACTGAGTGCATGACAATGGAGCAGAGAGGAGAGCCTGCACACAAGGGTAGGGGACAGATTCATGGCCTAGATCCATGATCGACACTCCTTTTATTGAACACACACATTAAGCACCCCCACCCCCAAGCTCTGTGGCCCTCAGAGCGCATACTAATATTCAATGGGGCCCCGAGGACAGAAAAGGTTCCCCATCCCTGCTTTAGAGTAATAAAAGCTTATAATACTCTTACAAAGTGCATTAGCCTGCACTCTTGCCACCTCATAATGGTGCCGCCAGGAAGTTGATTGGGCAAAAAGAACTTCTAAGTATTTATAACTATTTACCTGCTCAATGGGCTGTGACTCCATAAACCACCAATGGAAGCTAGAGAACTTACCTACAACCAAAACTTTAGTTTTGGCGTAGTTAATTTCTAAACATTCTATTCTACAGAACATGCAGAATTCTTGCATTAAACACCTCAATCCAACTAATGCTTGAGACAGCAAAACTGTACATCTGCATAAAGCAGAGTCGATACAGGAGAACTACCAACTGACACTGGGTGGAATAAGGGGTCCCTAAGGGCCTCAATCACACCATTGAGATATTAAAAAGGAGAGGAGTCTAGTGCACTCCTGAAGTCCCCAAGATTGCACATGCACACTGGATAACATGCACGAATGGCTGTTTCTACATGTACCCATTTACTTGTAACTGCATTAAGTAATCCCCAGGCATCAATATAGATTTTTGCATATTTAATTGCACTTCCCTAATTTTGAAAATCACACTGTGAAATTCTGTTTAAATGGTATGTTCTATTTTTTCTTTACTGGCTATTTTTAGAGGTTTCAAAGATTTTTTATGAGTTAGAGAGTTACCATTTACCCACACAGAAACTGTGCTGATTTATTTCTATAGGATAATACTCATCTGGGTGATTGGAATAGGGTGGGGCTCACCTAATACAAGTCTCCCGGGATTACTGCCTACACACACACGCACACCACACTCTCAATGAGAATTAGCTCCAATGTCACTTTATTATTTCTCCACCACGGTTTCTCTTGACACACAAGACTGCAACCAGGATCCTTGGCTTAGGCTGATTCTCAGTAAAGTCTGCACAAGATCTCACCACAATCCTAGGTACTCACACAGTCTAAGCAGCCCCTGTTTGCCTTTCACAGGCCCTAGGCCAGCCTGCTCCTTTGTACTGGCCACAATCCCTGCAACTTCCTCTGACTAGGAGGCAGGTTTCCCAGGCTCGGACTCTTCCCCAAGTCCTTGTAACCACCAGCACCCTTGTGGACTTTACCTTTCTCTGCACAGGAGAGCTTTCTCACATCTCCTGCTCTCTTCACAGCCTCCCTCCCCTGAGACTTCCCCTGGGCTGGCTAGTTCCACGCCGCACACAGCAGTTAGTCAATCAGGCATGGTCCTCCCTCCAGACCAGCACCTGCAGCTCTACTCACTCACCACCCACTGTGCTGGTGCCATCTAAAAGGGCTCCCAGCCCTCTGTGGTTCAGCTCTGCCACAGTGATCTATAACTCTCTTTACCTGTGCAGTGACTCCAGCGAGCATCAGTGGTCTAAATAAATCCTGGGATTCCTTTTAGCTCCTTCTGCACAGCTGTCTTTCAAAACAAGGGGAAACTAATACAAAGCAAGGGAAAGAATTAAATATTACACCTATGAGGCTCTTGGCAATAACAGTGGCTTTCTGTTTTGTAAGAACTTGTCAAAAAGAATCAGAGTCCATACTTAATTTGTAAAATAATAGGTGTCAGGGCTCAAATGTGCCCAAGAAGTCCCATTCCTTGACCTCAATAACATGAGTGTATATTCAGTAGGGCTGATGGAGCTGCATTGACAGGTGCCACCACTTTACCAGCTCCTGTGCTTGACCCTCATTTTCCAGCCCTTGGTCAGGGCCAGAGTAAGTTTGATGGGGTCCAGGGCTGCAGGTTGGCACTGCTGCTGCCAATCAGCTGCTTGGTGCCACCAATCACCTCCAACACTGTCAGGAGAGTGGGTCTGCATCTGTCACTTCTGCATCCAGCTGTGGATGGGGTTGACAGGGTCTGGAACAAGCTCCAGGACTGAGCTGTGTCATGAAAGGAGGCGCCTGACAAATCCTGACACAAATTAATCCCTGACTGGGGTTCAGTAGAAATAGAGTTAATGGGATGACAGTTTTTCAATTGCTTCTGAAATTAGCATTTTGGCTTCATCAGAACAAGATTTGATCACTCTTTTCCCTATGATCCTGCTGTGGAGAGGGCGCCACTTATATTGTCTTACCTAAGCCAATGCCTGCCCCCAAAACAAGGAGCATGGCTGTAATAATGAGGTTAATATTCCTATACCAGGAAGGGGTCAGGATTCCATGTCAGGTGGTGCCATCTGCAAATAGAGTCATGAGACAAGTTCATATTTTATATCATATGTATTCCTTTGTTGCTGTCACAGGAGGCATGTCAGTGTTGTATTTTATATTTCGGGAACCTTGTCAAATGTTCGTGCAATTTTTCACATTTGGGATTATTTTCACTAGAGCTGTGTCGGGTACTAAAATTTAGTATAGTCCTGCTTTCCACTACCAGAGTTGGTATGAATCATTTACTTGTAGAGTTTAGCAATTATTGTAAAGACCATCATCTTCAAATTAACCGGGACAAAACAAAAGTCTTGGTTTTTTCTAAGAAATAAAAAAAATACACACGGTCCCTGAATTCCTGTCCTTTAGAACAGGTTAGTAAGTACAAATATCTGGGTCTTTGGTTTTTTAAAACTGGCTCTTGGTGAGTACATCTCGATAGTGTCAAATTAAAAGCAACCCAGACTGTAGCAGGAATTATAAAATTCTGACGAACTACAGGAGGCAAAAGAATATCCCCAGTTTTAAAGATAGTAAGTAACAAACTGATTCCCCAGCTGTTATACGGAGCTGAGATCTGGGGAACTGATAAAACAGATTTCCTGGAGGTTGTTCAAAATAAAATTCTTAGAACAATATTGGGATTTCCATATGGTACCCCTGTTGTCTTGCTACGTGCAGAAACTGGTATGCCTCCGCTTGCTTCCAGAATTAAGTGCTCAGTCTTGGGTTATTGGCTTCGCATTAGGGAATTAGACCCAGGGCGTCTTGCCAGACTCTGCGTGGCAGAGCAGTTTAATATCTTTGCCAAGCATAAGTGACTTAAGACAGTAGAATGTTACTTGGCTCAGATTGGCCTTTCTATAGTAAGTTCAAATCACTATTCTCGCCTTCAAGCAAAATCCTTAATTAAAGCAAAATTAGATGATGTGTGCATTCAAACTGAAAGGACAGCTCAGGCTGAACAAAAAATTGCTATTTGGTAATCTATGTTTAAGGCAGGTCCTGGATTGGAACCATATCTTACGAACATTCATGGCTATAGGGCAAGGAGAGCTCTAACTACACTAAGGTGCAATATGATGAACACGAAAGTAAGAGAAGGGAGGTACCAGGGAGTCCCACAGGAACAAAGATTATGCCTCTGTGGGCAACCAGTGGTAGAGGACTTCTATCATTATTTGTTTTCCTGTCCTATATATAGGCAGGTAAGGGAAGAAGTCCTGGGCCAATGGCTTAAGAGTAAGATCTATTGGGACCCTCAGCACTGGATTTCTTGTCTTTTGTCAAATACCGATAAAGATTTTACGCGTAAATTAGCTTATATGGCACTGAAAATGGAAACAATTAGGTTGAATTTTATCAGTTGTAATTTCACGAATTCTGACTAAGGAACTAACTTTTAAAAATGTCCCTGAGGTCATGGTTTCGTGCTTTTGTGTAATAGTTGAACTGGTATTGGTTTTATTTTGTTTTCCTGATTCTAGTGGTTCATATCAGATGATTGGACCAGAGGTTAGATGTCTGATCTTGTGTAAATAAAGTGTTTTAGGCTGGCATCTAATTATTGTGGTAACTAACTGTCTTCTGGGACTTACAGTAGGAAGTTGAGAAATGTTTATTGTTGATTTTAGGTTTTGTTGTATCTTACTTTTATTTTATTTATTTTGTTCATCTATTTATTGAATTACTTTAAGTGATTTTAGAGACTGAACTATGTGATTATTTAATTTGTATGTTAGATTCTATGTGAACCTTGTTGTATGTTAGGAATATATTATTTTTGCTGTTATGACCTTGGGTCAGAACAATAAAGCTTGATGAAAATTTAGTACCCATGGGTAATGTCCACATTTTTGGGCATTCCATGGGCTACCCAAGAACAAATCAGGTGAGTGATGCCCCAAAATGCAAGCATTACCCAGAGAGACTGACAATACCCATCTGGGAGTGCTGCAAAACCAGCTGCATAGTGCTCCAGCCAGGGCATGTCAGTTTCAAAGGCGGATCAGGACTTTCCTCACACAGTATTCCGATAGGTGCTGTGGCCAGGAAGCTGCTTTTGAAACTGACAAGTGCTGGTCGAGAGCACTATGGAGCCCAGCTCCGCAAATGTCCCAGCTGGAGCCTGTCACTTTCAAAGACTGGCTGGTGCTTCTCCGCACAGTGCTTGAGAGGTCACTTTCAAAGGCTGGTTGATTGGCCAGTGCTTCTGCTTCTCTCCCCCCTCCGCCCCCCCTCAGGTGAGAGGCGCTGAGAGGGGGAAGTGGCCTTTGAAACTTACAAGGTGTGACTGGAAACACTGTCTAGCTGGCCAGCACTACTTCCTCCTCCACTGCCTCTGAAGTAAGAGGTGCTGCGAGGATGAAGTGACCTTGGAAACTTACAAGCCCTGGCTAGAACTGCTGCGTAGCTGAGCTCTGCACTTGGCTGGGGCCTGTCACTTTCAAAGGCCAGCAAGCACATTCAAGCAGCCCACTGGGCCCCGTTTGGGCATCGATGGTGTCCAAATGGGGCTGGGCTGATTCAGGCACCTCAGATTTGTCAGGGGTGCCCAAATCTTTGGGTGCCCAGCTGCAGCTCTACTTTTCACCCATTCTCCACTTTTGATATTTCCACTGGTGAATTTCCAACACTTGTCACTTTTTCATCACTTCTGGGCTGACTAAAATGCCAAACGATTTCCTGCTGAATGGGCAAGTGTTCCTAAACTGCAGCAAAAGGGCAGTTTTTTATTTAAATGGATTCACTGTGAATTCTCATTTCAGTTCTAATCTGAAGCACTAAGCAAGCATAGTATTATGCAAGGGGCTCCAGATCACCATGACACCATGATATTGCTACACTTGCATCAAAATCCTCCTCCTGATTTGGAGAGGTATCAAGTGGTTGCCTTTTCCCCTTCAGAGAGATCAATGGGAGAGCATAAGTTTCCTTTTCTCCCCACCAAAACAGGAATCTCTTTCCACTGGGAGCAACATTGTGAAAACAGACATTCACCTTAACTCTGCTTTAATACTGCTTCAGCATTTCTTATGCATGCTGCAGGGCTACATAGGGAGCCAATACAGCCCTGCCACATGCATAAGAAATGTTTTGTTCATTTATTTTTAAATTTTGATACCCCGCATCCAGATAATGAAGATAATGCTCCAATGAGATAGCCCATTCTAGGAGTTTGGGGCTGCTTGCACACTCTCTTTGTAGCCATGATGGGCTAGAAACCAACATTTTAAAAATAAAGTAGAGGTTCTGTCCTACTTACAAGTCTCCAAGAATTGGGACTTGAAGGTAAGAACATAAGTAGTGTCATACGGGGTCAGACCAATGATCCACTGAGCCCAGCACCTGTCTCTGACAGTGGCCAATCTTGGTCACTTGAAAAAAGTACCGAACAGGTCACAATGGGGTGATCCATTCCCAGTTGTTCACTTCCAGCTCCTGACAGTAACAGGTTATATTCCCCAAACCAAACCTACCTGGCTAAAAGCTGCTAATGGACCTATCCTCCAAAAGCCTGTCCAGCACTTTCTTAAACCCAGCTATACCACTCTTGCCTACCTCTTCTAGCAACAAATTGTACAACTTAATTGTACATGAGGGGAGGGCGGGGATACTCTTTATTTGTTTTAAATCTGCTACCTGTTCCTTTCATGTAGTGTCCCCTAGTTCTAGTACTATTTGAGAGGGTAAATAGTACTTGTAATTATAACAGAACCTCCACTTTACTTTTTAAATGTTAGTTTTTAGCCTATCGTGGCTACAGAGAGTGTGTGCAAGTAGCCCAAAACATCAAATATCATGGGTTTATAAAAATCAGGAATGGACTTAAGTATTTACTTCTGTTTAGTATTTGTTCTGTATCATTTTCATTTTGCTTTCCATTGAAGTCAATGGGAGCCTTTTCCCCACTGAAGCCAATGGGAGCACTTTCCCATAGATGTCAATGGAGAAGGACCCATGGGGTTTCTAATACTAGTAAGTGTCTACTAACATTGAGTGTAGTGTACTTGTCTGGCACTGGTTTGGGAGGAGATGTGGATGGCACTGGTTTGGGAGGGGCAAATGCCAGGAGCTGGGGGCTTTTAGTGCGTGGCTTTGTGGTGGCTGTGAACTATGGGGTGCTTTGCATCTGAGCTGGGGTGTTGTGTGGTCAAAGGGGGCTGGCTGTGGCTGAGGGGCAAGGGTTCAGGAGGGCTGGCATTTGGGGTGGGGGTCTGGGCAAGGGTTAGGGGCTGAGATTGGGAGGGGAGGTGTGGGTGGCACTGTACTTGGGGGGGGGGAATGGCAGGGGATGGGGCAGTTTACAGGTGATTGGGGGGGGGGGTCTAGTGGCTCTGGATGGGCTTGGGAGGTTATGGCTGCCTGCCTGTGAAGCTGAGGCTGTGCTGCAGAGCATGTGGATGACTGGGGCACAAAATGGCTACAAGGAGGGAGCAGAGACAGCTGTTTACAATCTTTGCTTTGCCCCAGTGCAGCTAATCCCTACCTGTTCTGGAACCTGACTGCCATGCTGCCTCCCTCCTCCACCCCGCAGCTGCCTCATCTCACCTGTGTTGCATCCTGAGATCAACTTTGCTTTCTGCTTGTCCCCAGCTGCCCTGTTCTCCTGTGGCTGGAGACAAGCTCTGTTGGGCTTGCTTTCCCCACTCTGCATCTTCCCCACTTGTTAATTGCAGCCAGATCAATTTCACCTGGGCTCTGCCCAGCAGTTTAGTATCTGTGGCTAGCTTTATTGTTATTAGTATTAATACTACAGTGGCTACTTTAGTATTAATACTAAATGAGTAGTCCCATCCCTAATGAAAAAATATCTGGCGAATTGGCAATATTGCTTTTCCCGCCTGCTTCTAGGGTGAGGCAGCTACTTTTCTAGACCAATGGTATTTGAACAATACTGACCGGATTTTATAAGCCATGAGCCACACAAAGAGTGACAAAATTCTAAAACACAGGCAAACAGAGAAAGACAAATCCACTGCTGCTTATCCATGACAGGAGACCAGGCTAACAACAACTAGCAGTTTGAACTTTGCTGTTTTTTTAATTTGCATTTGGTTTTGGTTTTGCTTGTTTGGTGCAAGAATATTAACTTCAACATATTATATTGCACAAGCTCAAACATGAAAAATAAAATCAACACTGCAAAGCTGTGAAATAGGCATGTGCAGTTCATTTTTTAAATTCCCATCATGCATTGTCCAGTGTTTGTACAGCTCACGTATAGCTGCCTGCATTCCATGCAGCTGTAACGCTAATGATGGTGAGGTGGCAACGGTAGTAAATTGCCGTGAATCAAATTCAGCCCTTGTTATAAGCAGCCTGAGTTCTACAAGAGCCAATGCAGTTTTACCTGCTTACAATAAAGCTGAATTTGATGTGCAGTATTTTGCTTTACGGAAGCTGATCTCAGCAACAAATGCATTAGAAGTTCTCTCTTATTGTTCAAATGTTTTATCATTCATGTCCTTCCTGCTCTTTGGCATTCAGGGGGCACCAGTATACAGCCACATTTGCTATATATTCTGTATTACACCATTTATCGAACAAGAAAAACATTTTAACAACCTCATCTAAAGCCATTTGCTGGACCTGTTAAAGCAGCGCAGAGAAATTTATAAACGCAATTGTAGTCCATGTATGCCCACGAGGACTGAACGCTAAGCAATTATTAGACACAGTTCCTGTAGTCTACATGAACTTTGTGACACTAGCCATGAATGTATTCACAATGGCAATATCAATTATGTATAATGAACTGTACCTCTTTTTAAAAGTTAAATTAAAACCCTTATAAAGAAGAAATATTAAAAAGTGCTACAAATTAATTAATCAGTAATTGCATGGATGGAAGTAGCTAACAGAAATTCTTTAGAAATTGACAGCCTTAACAGAATTTTAATGTCCTGTTTCTGAAACATGATGCAGTAATTTATTCTGCTGAGCTGACAGCCTCTGGAAATGCGTTCACAAGAATTTACAGGTTTTAACATTAACTACAGGAAGCTTTCTCTACCAATTAATAGCTTTACAGTAACAACGAGATCTGCAGGGGGAGTGGAACCAACAACAACAACAGAAATCAAGGGCCACACAATCCAAACAAATCATGCTCTGAAGCTCATATCACAATCATTTGATTGTTTGGGTGTGGAGAAGCCTGAACTGGTGCAACACACACACCAGCCAAAAGACAGATGTAATTTGACGTGAGCAGTAATGCATTTGTAGCATTAAGGAGATACACATAGATCAAGGTAATATGCCTAAAAGCCAGTGTAGCCTAGCGCGTAAGGTAGTGCACTTGGACCCGAGACACCAGGGTTTAAATCCCGTCTAAGTCATGAACTCACTGAGTAGCCATGAGCAAGTCAGTGGGTGTTTTTAAATGACACACAACCACGCATGGCCACCCATCTGACCACTTGTGTGAAGGTGGTGTGGGTGGATGCGTGCTCCTATGACCCATGTAGCACCCACTCATTGGGCACCAGAGAAAAAGCCAGAGTGTCCCGTGCTGGGGGAGGTAAAACAGTGCATGGGGAAAGGCGTCCACATATCCTTGGGCCATTTGAACTGGGGTGCCCACCCATGCCAGCAGACAGGTCTGTGGCACCACTGCCTCCCCCTCCCTCCACCAGGCCAGCCCTACTGGGACCTCTTGAAGGCTGCCCGTACAGGTTGCTTCAGGGGCCGGTCCATGGCAGTGGGAGTGTGTGGAGGCTGCATACGTGGGTATGGTAGCCACCCAGTAAGTCACCCTTTAGTATCCCACCCACTCAGTCCATGTGCGTGGGTGCTCCATGGCTGATGACGGATAGTAACATCCATGCCTCAAAGATCGGCACTCGTAGAGTCTCACTTTTGCTCTACACTGATGATACCGTTCTGATGTCCCAGTCGCAGATAGGGCTAAAACGACTAATGCAAGCTTTCGGAGACTATTGCCTGCAGGAGCTGCTAAGAATTAATTTTGACAAAACTAAGGTGCTAGTGGTGAGAGCTAGAGGGCCCCCGAAAGTGCACCAATGGGCAATAGGTGCAAACACAATCGAGCAGGTGCGCTGTTACAAATATCTGGGGGTGATCTTCTCTTTCCATCTAAGTTGGAAGAATCACTTTGAGGCAGCATGCATCTTAGTAAGAAAGACCACGTCGGTGATTACCAAATTTTACTTCGGTCAGGGAGGCAAATTGGTTTTACCAGCTCTCCAATTGTTCCAGACTAAAGTCACCAATCAGCTCCTTTATGCCTTTCTGATATGGGGGTTGAAATATATGCTTCATTTAGAAAGCATTCAGAATACCTTCCTTCGGGTTATCTTGGGTGCTCCCAGGGGAACACCACAAGTCATCCTAAGAGCTGAGGCTCTGGTTCTCCCACTTAGAACTTATGCCTGCCAGGCACTGATAAGTTTTTGAATAAAGGTGATACTTTTTCCTACTTGTAATACTTCCCTTTTATCCATGGCTATCAGGGATGGACTTGGGGTCTCCTGGAGCAAGGAGGTGGAAAAGGAGGTTCACCGGCTACGGTTTTCTGCAGAGAGCCTGGGGGCTGTAGGATTGCAGGCAGCTAGGAGTTTGGTAAAAAGAAGCATACTTGATCAAACGCTACAACTGGAATCAGTACTGCAGGCACAGCAGAAGGTGGCCCCGCAGTATATACCGTTTAATTCCAGGGCCCCTGGAGAATATTATCTCTTCAATTGGATAGACGTAGGGAAACGGAATGCTTTTTTTAAGTTGAGGATCAATTCATTCCCATCGGTGCTTGTGGAGGGTCGTTATAAGGGGATATCATGGAGTCAGAGGGTTTGCCCTTTATGCAACTTAGGTGAGATAGACACAGTCAACCATATTCTTTTCCGCTGCCCCCAATTTGTTGGTCCCAGGTTTCGGTATTTAGGGGGAGTGGATGGACAGGAGATTCGGAAAATTCTTAGCCCAGTGGATTCAGATCTGACATGGGCAGTCTCTGGGATGGAACTGGCCATTCTTCATATTCGTAGAGTGTTGGCCCGGTAACCGGGAGATGTTGGTCCGACTGACTGGGGGAGCAAGTCCGGTCCCTGCCCACGATTGTAGACAAGCGGTCCCCTAAATCCCTTCTTAGGGAAATATAGACCACCGGGGTTGAGGGTGTTATCTAAAGTCTAGGAGGTCATTATAGTTGCCATATCCCAATGCTTAAACCTCCAATTACTGTTTGCCACCAGGTGCACTTAGAAGTGTTCTGTGTATCACATTCCCTTACAGAGGCGAGGTGGAATTTTGTCTGATTTGTATAGGAAGGACGCTAAGGGAGAGATACTTCGGGTAGGCAGGATTTCCCCCCCCCCCCCTCTTAGATAGGTTGTTTGACATTTAAACCTGTTTTTAACTTTTGCATTGGTTGTTTTGATATGTATTTGTTTGAGAATTTTGTTACAGCCAACGGCTAAACAATAACAACTTTGATTTGATTTGATTTGATTTGATTTGCTCCATGGCTGTACCACTCAGTGGACATAGACCCCACCTCCCAGGCTTGCTCATTTAAAAACACCCACTGTCTCTCAGCCTCATTTCCCAGTCTGTAAAATGGGAATAATAATGACCAATGACCTCTGAGGTTTGCTGCGAGGGTCAACTAAATAAGGATTCTACATTTGAATACAGAAGGAATTATGTAAACAATAATCTCCAAACTATTGTTTTTTCCTAAAAAATCAGATTGACAACTCAGTTTGTAGTTTCTTTCATGAATGCACCTCTCCTTCAAGATACCAATATAATCTAATCCCTTTGCTTCATCAGGCATGACACTATTATTCCAAGGGCTTTATTTAAAACTGAAGATAACCTTGCAAAAAAGATCCTGCTGAAATATTTTAATTGCTTCAGTTACCTTAAGTAATACATTAAATGTCACAACACTGACAGATGATGTTCTCCAGAGTTCATAAATACATCTAGTCTCAGTCATTAAACAACCTTTTCCGAACTCCAGCATTTTTTCAGCTAGTATTCATTCAATGTTTAACACTATCATTTTATAATGATATGTAATCTTCATTTCATCTTTTGGCATGCATTATAAAATGCATGCCAAAAGATGAAATGAAGATTACATATCATGTTTACATTTACTGAAAAGTTTAATATGTTAAAGACACAGCAGTTCACTAAACATGTGTAACAAGAATTCACAGATTATGGGTAAAAGCACATGTGACGGCAGCGTGCTGCCAACATAACCCGGACCGGATTGGGACTCCGCCACTGACATGGCTGAGGTCAGCTCAGGCCACCAGCCACACGTGAGTGCGGCTGGGAGAGCTGTCCCGCCATCTGCGCAGCCCGGCTGGGGCAGCAGCCAAAGCATATGTGCCGGCAGCTGTCCCCATCCCTGCACCACTCCCAGTGCCCCGCCCCTGCCCTGCCACGATGTTGTAACCCACTGTGGCCCACTTTGCCCTGGTCTGGCAGGGCCTAGCCCAGGCTGTTATTTCAGTTGGTCGCTGAGGCGAGAGCCCAGGCTAGACACCAACACGTCCTGGGATACTCAGAGTCAACATCTGGCAGACATAAACCAAAGATGTCAGCAGCCCACAGGACAAAGTGGGCCACAGTGTGTCACTGTCACATCTGGTTTTACTCTTTGCAATAACGTGGTAGTTAACTGTGCTACATAGGGTAATTTAGACATTATGAGAGCACAGTGAACCACAGACAATCCCGCGGCGTGGCCAAAGAGCCCTGAACGTCTGATTGGCGTCATCCAGAAGTTCACCACAGTCAATCACTCGTAGGGGCCAAAGCCAACCACGGGGGGGAAGACCATGCCTGCCACGAGCCGGGGGGCAACAACCACCCCCAGCACCACTCCAGGACAGGTAGCACACAACCGAGCCCGACTAATGGTCTCCAATCGGCTCCCCACAACATGGGGGTGTGCAGCTGCTCTGTGAGCCACAGGAGGATCCTCCTATCCATGCGGAACTGTGCCCTCCATGTTGCATCATCCCACCATGCCAGGTCCCTGGCCCACCATTCCTGTGCCCGGTCAGTGACCCACAGCCGCCTTTGAGTGGGCATGGCGAGCATGGCAGCGCATCCCATGGCAGCCCAGCGCCAGTGGTGTCACCTGGCTGCCTCCCAAACAGCAGCTGCCCACCCTCGGGTGAGGCGCAGGGCCCGTTGGTACACCCCGGATGCCCACTGGGCCCTGATCCTGGCCAGGGAGCGCCAGCGCCCATGGTGGGCATGCCAGGTGGCCAAAGTGCTCCTGGCTAGGCACCCCTGAATGTGGGCATCCAGTGGAACAGGTCAGTGGAGAGTCGCAGGAGGTCGGTGTGCACCTGGTACCAACATAGGCACAGGTGCAGCCAACATGTGCCCCTCCGGCCCGTGTCCATGGCGGACAGTGCCCATGGTGTGGGCACTGTCTTCAGCTTTCCTGCCCGTGTCCCAGGCCCACCCCTGCTCTGTGCCCCGCCCTTGCACCTGTGGGGTGGGTCCCTGTGCACCCCTAATGGCCACCCTCACCCCCCACTTGCCGCCAGCTGGCCAGCGGCTGGTGTGTGGCTTCTGAGGGCGCCCCCCCCCCCCCATTGCACCTGCACTACCAGCATGGGGGTTTGTGCCCTGGGCCCCCATACACCCATCAGTGCAGCCCACAGCTGATTGCCTGTTGTCATCACCTCCCTGTTATCAGTGTGCTGTCTGTGTGCTCGATTACTGCAGCTGTTCTGGGTCTGCTCCCCACGCATCACTCATTAGCCATCTCATGTTGTGACCTGCGGGCTTATCGCGTGTCCTTGGAGCTCCCCTGCTTCCCTCCCCAGCCCACATGGGAACGTGGGACCCCTTTTTCCTTGCTGGGAAGACCCTCTGCCTGCTGGACCATGGCCAACTGTGCTGCCACAGGACTCCCACACCCCGGATCACCTGACGCCCCCCATAGCTGGACCTTCTGGGAGACCTGTGGCATTCCCCGGCCATGCAACTGCTCTTGTGCTGCCCAGATACTGTCTCTGGTGCCTGTGCGAGTCTAAGCTCCTGCATTCGCTACTTTGACTATGAGGCCAGCGCTCGCAATTGCCGGCTCCTTGCAGAGGCGCTGGACCTCCGTCCCTTTCCCAATGGGGGCATTCCGGAGATGAGGTGCTCGTATGTGACATGGTCCCCAGTGGACACAGTGTCTGCCCTCTCGGTCTGTAGCCTGCCCGGGTTCACGAGCTGTCTGGAAGAGGGGGGCCCTGCCCTGGCTGTTTCCTTCTTCAGCTGCATCCATGGGGCACGTGGCTACCAGCGGTCGCGTGGGGCAGCGTATTACCACCTGTTGGAGCTTGGGCACCTGCCATGGCCCCCTGCTGCTAACTATACCTTGTCAGAGCCCACCGAACTGGAGCTGGTGGCACTGGCTGCTGTGTGGTCCCGTGATGACATTCAGGTGGGGATCGCCGGGCCGGATCCATTTGAGGCCTACTACCCCATTGCCCACCACATGGTGGGACTTGGCTACTGCCAGGGCATGCTATAGTGGCCCCACTACATGCATCTGGTGGGCTAACCAGTCCCAGACCTCTTCGTGACCCCCTGCAGCTGGCTGTGAGGCCCCCTGTGTCTTTAGTGTCATGGATGTCAGCCCCACCGTGTCCTCCCTGCACCTCCCTGCTGACTGGGGGCACTGACTGCTTGCTGCATGCCATTCCAGCCTTGCAGCTGTTCTGGCTGGTTTGCTTGCCTCCATTCCGCTCACCTATCTCGCTGTGCCCCCTCCATGGGCACCCCCTGTCCTTCGCTGCCTGTGGTGTGCCTCTCCATGGCCTCCCCCCCCCCTTTGGCTGGTTCATGCTGCCTGTGACCTCTCCCAGCTCTTCCCATGGTGTATTCCTTCCTTGCACAGCTGCCCACACACCTGTGCCCTGCCCCCCCCTCCCCCTGAGTGCCTCCGTGACTGTGCAGAACTTGGGGCTCCTGGACAGCGTCTCCCAGCTTCCCCCGGGGGGGGTGTATGTGCTGCCTGCAGGATCCAGCTCACCTGCATCCCCAGCCATGCTTCTGTATCGGCGAGGGGGATCCCTGCCATCTGGACCTGCCTTGGACCGCTCCGGTGCCTTCCCCAGCTTGGTTGCCCTCCCCCTGTGACCCTGCTCCATCCCCATGAGGACCCCTATGACTTGGGATGCCTGTGTTGCTGGTGGGTGGCCCGTGCTCCCTGTGCTGTCAGTGGGGTTCTGGGTGCCTTTCACTGTGTCCTGGACTGTTCCCGGCCCGGTCCCCTCCCCTTCCTTGGCCCGGGGCTCCCCCCCATCCGTGGTGCTGTGTGTGTTGACCTTCCTGTGACCTTCCCTTCCTTCCTGTCCCGTTCAGGTGTGCTTGCGCCCGGGCATGTGTGTGCGCTTTGTGTTCTGCAGTGTCCTTGGCTTCCCTGTGCCTGAGCCATCTCAGCCACTCTTCTCCCTCCTCGCTTCTCCCTTGTGTGGGCATTGCCTTTTGGCGCTTTTGGCTTCATTTGCCCTCAGTCGGCCAGGTCTGCCTCCCGCCCTGCCCCGCTGTCTTCTGGGTGTTCTGACTATGGTTCGGAATCAGCATCACATCTGTTGCGCTGCCCCGTGCCATGGTCTGGCCAGCCGTTTCCTTGTCGTGGTCCCGCTCCTGTCACGTCTGTTCGGGGCTTTCCTGGACCATGGGAGGGGATTCACTGGCTTGCCACAGTTGGGAATCCACTGTGGTGACCCGAGAGCGTGTAACGTCTGAAATTACCCATAGTTAGTAGTTCAAAACAATATTATCTTGTATCAAATAATATTCCAAGATCACACTTACCTTTTCATATTACAACTGAGGTTTATCAGTTTACTGATAACAATTTTACTGGCTAATCCATAATTCCTTTCCTGTTTAAAGGGCTAAACAGGAAAGATCCCCCCTTCTGGACCCTGATTTCAAGGATGCCTGGTTCAAATCTGCTGAATGCAGCTTTGCAATAGTCTGGAAGCAAACCAGAAATGACAGAACACAGGAAAATGGGAAATGTGACAATGGTAAGTAGTATTCATTGGTATTTCGTAACCGGTGCAGTATGCGGTTACCAACTGGTTAGCCAATTAGCTAACTGAAATTTTGGTTATTCATCATGGTTTTTGAATTAACTATTTGTATCAGATCTAGTCTATTACAGGATATAGCAGCTAAGAGGGTCTTCTCGACAGCAAAGTTAGTGTTTTAAATAGTGTAGCAGCTACCAGTACACAGTTCTCCTTACAACACAGCAATGCTCTTGTAGAGGGAAGTAGCAAGGCAGCTCCCACACAATGTTCCCCTCAGTCTCTCCATAACAGGATTGATTGATTGATTGATTATTTATTGGTCATAGTTAATCTTAACAGACCAGGCGTGACAAAACCATTGCCTCAAAATACAAAATATAAAACTAAGTAAAAGCACCATACCTAACACTTATCTTAACAAATTAAATATAATTGAAGAAACTAAAAAAATGATTAAATAATTGAAGATAATTAAAATATGTAACAACAACAATTGACAAACTCTCAATATCACAGGGAAAAATCTACTCCAAGCCAGTTCCCAACAGCTACATAACTGAATATATTCATATTGACCTATTAATCAATGGATAGAAATGTAATCTTGAAAGTCCAGGAAAGCAACACGAATCTTGATGGCTTTACACAGGAATTGAGCTATATTTTCCAAAAGGCCACAGTCCTTAGCTGACATGAAAATCTGAAAAAGCTCAGAATTAACTCGTCCTGGATATTTATCCAAATACGGTTGCAGCAATTGATGTCTTACATTGGCGTAAAAGTTGCATTCAAACATAATATGGGCCAGCGTCTCAATCTGCTCATAATGAAATGGGCAAAGACATTCTTCCATAGGTATTTTGTCCATACGCCCCTCAAAAACTTTGGTCAGAAAAACATTCAGACGAGCCATAAATAAGCACCGTCCAAAAACAGAGGGCAAATCTAAATTCCAGTAAGAGGCTATATCCCCCTCGGCAGGTAATAGCTCCAAGTAATTATCCAGGGAGTGTAAGTTCCTAATCTGGGCAATGTCGTTCTTCCGTACATCATCATTTGTCCTTGCTAAGAGTTCACTTTTAACCGCCCTACCACCTTTTGAGGCAAAATAACCAGCCGAGAAGCCCAAATGGACAATTCTTTCCCTCATCTTGCCTCTCCAGATGAATTGGAAGCTGTTCTTTGCGAGAAAAAGGAACAGCTCTGTCTGGGGGGCCAGCTCAGCCCGAACCCACAGGGAAAGGGCATACTTGGAGGTTTTCGTTTCCCAACCTGTTGTTCCGGTCTCATGCCTAATAGCCACCAAGGGAGACCCGGCAGGCAAATGAAAAAGTTTACACAGAAGTGTAGACTGTAGTCTGTTGAGATTTACGGAGCGAATCGTGGCCCAAACCGCTGCACCGTAAAGTAATTGAGAGGTGACTTTAGCTTCTAACACTCTCAGAGCCATTATCTCTCTCCCCATCCCTTTCCGTTGGAAATAGCTCAATATTGCACGTCCTGTGCCCCTAGCCTTATTCATCGCCAGTTTGGCCTGCAAGGTCCAATTGCTTCCTTTGTCTAGTGTAATTCCCAGATATTGAAAGCTACTTACTTGTTCTATCTCTTGCTGGCCAATTGTCCACATATATTGTTTCCTGCTCTTCCCAAAAACCATTATTTTGGTTTTACTGTAATTGATCTGAAGGGCACTATCAGAGCAAAAGTTTGCAGCAGCTCTAAGCTGCTTCACCAATCCTATTCTTGTCTGGGATAGTAGCACCGCATTGTCGGCGTACAGCAGGGCTCCAATTGCCCTGCATGCCAGCTGCGGGGGGATGAAATCATCAGAGGAGACTGTGGGAACCAAATCATTTAAATAATAATTAAATAGACTAGGGGCTAACGTACATCCCTGCCTTACCCCAACTCACACAGGTATTTCAGATGTCAATTCGCTAGTTGAGGAGTCAAATTTTACTTTTAGCGTATTATTTGTATGAAGAGCCCTAATCAAGAGCATCGTAGATGCTTCTATCTTTTCCCAAAGACAGTTTCGGTTGACTGAATCAAAAGCAGCCTTTATAGCTATAAAGACTGCAAACAATTTACCATTTAGTCTAACATAGTTTTCCACAAGATGTATCAATACCAAGACCTGGTCTACCATTGAACGCCCCCCCGAAACCCTGCCTGTTCGATGGCTAGAATCCTCTCTTTATGTAGCCAAGCTTCAAATCGTTTTGCCAGATATTTTGCATATAGTTTCCCTATAACTGATAGTAGGCTTATTGGCCTGTAGTTTGCCACATCGGTTTTGGAGCCTTTTTTATATATTGGAACTACTATAGTCAGCCGCCACTTGCTAGGTATAACACCCTTCTCGTTAATCTTTGTAAATAGGGCTGCCAAGAAGGGGGCCCACCAGTCTTTTCCAGTTTTCAGGAGGTTAATGGGAATATAATCGGGACCAGGGGCTTTACCAGGTGACAGGTCTTCTATCATTTCCTCTACTTCGCCTGAGTCTACTGACGGACAGCTAGGGGTGTCATGAATACTAAATGGAATATCTTGTTCCTGGTAATGGGCAAAATTAGACATAAAGAAGGATTCCCATGTTTCTTTAGGAATTACAGCTCTAGTAATTGCCTTTCTACCACCCAATGATCCATTCAAAATTTTCCAGAGACCCCGGGAGTCATCCTTCAGGGCGGCCTGATACAAGGCCCAATCCTGCTCATCATCATACTTTCTCTTCTTCTCTCTGATCATAACTGTATATTCCATTTTTTGCTTGGGGTAAACCTCCAGAAATTCAGGCATTTTCCCTTCTCTGTACCTATAGTACATCTTCCTTAAATCTATTTTTGCTGTTTTACACTCCTTATCGAACCATCTTTGACTGGATGGTTTACTGTAGTTGCCCCCAAAAGTATCCTTCTTAGTGAGGAGACCAGCACATCCATCTATCAAATTCTCAAATGGGCCTAAGAAATCCTTACCAACCCCCCCATGAACCACCCGCAACCAGGGGCTCGACTGACAAAGGCCCCTCACCTTCTTTGCTATTTCCTCATTCCAAATGCTTTTGAGGAGACAAAGTTTAGGGGCAGGATGGATGTTACCAGGCCCAGTCTTAGAGTCGACCATCAGTTCTTCATCTTCAATAAGGTGAGTCACCAAGGGAAAAGGGTCGCTCAGGAGACATCCCCCCACCTGAAAGCTATCTGCTAAATGCAGGAGATCACGGGTCACAATCATATAATCTACTACACTTGCTCCAGTGTGTGAGAGGAACATAAATTCCCCTTCCCTATCTCTTTCAAAGGAGCCATTTAATAGAAACAGATCCAAATTTATTATCAGATCTGCCAGCGCTAAACCTGAACTATTTATTTTAAGGTCTTTAGATTGTCTTTCTAACCGGGGGAAGGGTTTTGGCCTACCTGCCAAAGCTGAAAAGCGAGAAAGTGCATAATTGTCCTTGCCAATCCTGGCATTGAAATCTCCTGTAATAATCAAGGCTACAGATGGTGCCTTAGTTCTTAAATCCTGTAAGAAGGTTTCGAGTCTACTCCAGTAATATCCCTGAAATGAGCTAGCATTAACAGGTGGGATATAAACTGCTACCAAGATGAATTTAGTATCCCGATAACCAATTTCTATACATAAGGCTATAGAGGGGAGAATCTTAATTTTACCCACCTTAAATTGGGTTTTAAGCAAGATCAGGCAAGTTATACCCCCCTTAGCTCTTCCTTTTACTGCCTTAATTGCTGGAATTTCAAAGGTCCGATAACCATCCATTACTATCAGATCCCTAGCCCATGTTTCCAGTAGTACAATTATCTGGAAACAGAGCAAAAAATCTCTAAACTCTACATCACTATACTTTGACCGCCACCCCACAATGTTCCATGAACATATTCTGTTGTTATAAAGAAGGGGGGGGGGGTGTCAGCCTCTTGTCAGATCGCGTGTGCTGGGCACTCAATGGATTGAGCCTGCAACCCAACCTCCCCAAGAGATTCCAATTGGGAAGCTAGTAATCCGTCTATTGCTGTTTCATCCCTCTCTGGGAGCCTCGGGGGCACTAGCTGCTGATTACCCTCATCTTGCTTTAATTAATCCAGGTCCTCCCTTACAGATACCCTTTCGCGGGTATCAGACATCACCTCTCCTATCTTACTTTTACAGCCTTCCTGAACCAAGACTCTACCACTTGCACTAGTTGATGGAACAGATCTAAAACTGCCCTGGGACCCAGGTTCTGCCATAATCCCCATTCCAGAGGAGGCCATACTATCCTTCAAAGGCTTCGCTACATTAGCCACATCTGTTCTTGGAAAGCAAAAGGTCCTCTTGTTTACGAGTCTACCTACCTTAGTGGTTAAGGCAGCCCCAATACTCCCGCCTCGCAGAGTATGAGCAGACCTTTGCGAAGTGAGTCGTTAGAGATTTGGACCCTCAAAGGTTTCCCTTGGAGCTTTTCAGTGTTATTCACTGCCTGTATATTCGCAGGTTCCGTCAAGTTCTCCTCCAGGTCATAACTAAGTCTAGCCTATGCCAGACTCTGTCCCTGTGATCCACCCCCTAGGGGCTGCACGTCCGAAGTGAGGAACACTTCACTAACTGCAACCCCCCATGTGTGGAGAAAAACCCTATCCTGTAACAATCTCTGAGGCCACTGTGCTGCTCTAAAATGAGCAACTATATGATGGCCAGAGGGGCCCCTAGCCAGAGATTGAAGGTATCTAATTTGCCACTTGGGGAAACTCCAACGAAGGATATTCCCCAAATGTGAGTGAATCAGGTCTATGCCAGTTGGGTAAATATCCATTTGGGAGAGGGATCACCCTTATGGCAATGGCAGTTCTATTTACCTGAATTTGCTCCTGACTAGGCCTGGCTGGAGAATACTGCCACTTAATATCCTGATTAACCTGTCCCTGTCTACCCTTACTTGGATCCCTTCCCCTAAAATCCTCCTTCATCTCCCTATTTTTTGACTGGACATCTCCATTCTGATGGTTCCAAATCCTAGCTTGTAAATTACCAGGAATTCTACTATCCTTAGATTGGGGAGTTCGTTTTGCCACCTCTTTTATTAAGTCTACCAGTTCCTGCGCAATTGCTTTCAACTGGACTGTTTGGGAATTCAGAATCTTAGTTATGCTATTCAATTGACTGCAAAGATGTTTTATTGATTCCCCTATTAGGAGACATTGTGTGCCCATAATATCCCAATTAACCTTATCAGTTGAGCCTTTCCTACTATTGTATCCCCTCAGAACTTGAGGCGATAATGTTGGTGACAAATGGTTCAGGAAAACATCTGAGTCCGAATCAGCACCTGAAAATAACTCATCTATCGACTCACTAAGTTCAAACAATCTAGAGGATTGAGCTATCCCAGCCATAGGCTCCATTTGAGCAACATCGCCCCCTTGTCTTCCAGGAGGGAGCTCCGAAAAGATCCCCCCATTTCTGGAAATTGGAGGCGATGCACATAAGCAGGTACCAGAAAGGTCCTGGGGAATGTCTCCTACTTGGGTACCTGACGAACCTTCCAAATCTGTTTCTCGTATACCTTTTGGAGTCACATCCTCCCCAGAGACAGTCCTACGGCGAGGAGTCAACAGGAAACTATCCAAATTAAACTGTCTGTCCCGAACCTGAGCTCTCGTCATCATGCCTTGTGGCTTCATTCTTCTAGTCATGACTCTCCATCCTGAGAACCCACAGAGCAACCTACCACCCAGCAAACCACTTCAGAAAAGCCCCACACTCTTCTCCGCACAGTGGCGACAACTTCTGCAGGAAGATGGCACTCCCAACCCCTCACAACTAACCACCCTCTTCCAGAGATCCAAGGAAAGAGCTGGCAACCTGGGGACACAAAAAAAACAAGTATCCCACAAATTACAATACTGTCAGCCCCAATGACCCCTACAGACCCTGAAGGGCCCCAAAGGGCCGTACCCTTTGGCTGTGGCCCTTTGGCACATGGCTGTGGCTTGTGGCCTACGGCGAACCCGCAGATGGAGTCCTAAAGTAGCCCTGGGTCAGCTTCCGGTGGCGAGCAGGTGGGTGGAGAACAGAATCCCCAGGTGAACAGTCCCCCGCTCCCAACACTCACGGTCCTTTCTTTCTTCCCCACAGGTGTGAAGAAGCCTCCCAGCACAGCAGCGGGGGATGGAGAGCTGGCCCGGGAGAGGCAAAAGCGGCAGCGAGTAGTGGGGATGGTAATTCGTGCTCTGAGCGATACCGAGTGGTTGCCCCTTCTTCCTCCTGGGAAGAGCGGAGAATCCCCAGGCGATGACAGGAATGGCAGCGGGGAGCGGATCCAGCAGGCATGAAATTTGCAGCTGTGTCAGTCCTGCAGCAGAGCCCCTGGGCACCCCGGCCCAGCAAACGGCCCCAGCCAATGGCCGACACCCTTTAGGTGTCGCCCTTCAGGCTAGCGCCCACAGGGCCCCAGCCTGGCAGTTGTTACCTGGGAAAAGGGGTGGGACATGCAGAGTGGCAGCAGCTTCCTCCAATCACCACAGCCCCAGTCCTCCCAGCACCACACACACAGCCCCTGCAAGCTTGGCCACAGGGCCCCGCCCTGGCAATTGTTACCTGGAGACAGGGGCGGGACACGCAGAGTGGCAGCAGCTTCCTCCCTTCAGTTTGCTCACTGGCCTCCCTTCTTCCCCTCACAGCCAGTCACATCCCTCCCTTTATAGGGGCTTATCCCACAAACAAGTGGGTCCCCAGGGGTGTTCTCCCCAGAGCAGCACACACCCAGCCAAGCCTTGCTCTCCCCTGTACACCACAGCTTGGGCAATCCCACCTGGTGTTTCAGAGCTCTGTCTCTCAGTTGAGTTCGCTGGATGTCTGCTCTCCATAGCAAGGCTTCCCTTCAGCCTTGGTTTCAAGCTTTACTCCAGCCTGGTGGCAATTGTTTACTTCACTGCTCCACCCTCAACAACACTCCCTACAACTCTGAGGCTTCTGGGCTTTATACTGCCTCTTAGCTCAGGTGTGCGTCACATGACCCATTACTCCATAGTCTGTGGTCTTAAAGGGCCAGTACTTCAATTTCCTTAGCCCATTCCCAGGGTACTGATCCTGCAAATGATTGTGACTCTGTAACTAATAGATATTTGTTCCCTCAGGAATGTTTTTTAAAATTCTGTGTCTCACCCAGAAAACAACTTCAGAGAGAGACTGTTAAAACAAAAGTCTTCCTTGAAGTGGATAATGTGTAGACATGAAAATAAAAAGTGGCTAACTAAAATGGTCCAACAAGTAACAATTTGTGTATTCTGGGGACAGATGAGGGGTTTGGAAGAGGGGTACCACTGTTTTTCTTTTGAAAATACTCTCAAATCTCTCCAAGCTAGCTTTACAGCTCTCTTCATTTGAGTTAGTGAGAGAGAACTCGTCAAATCGGTGAGAAAGGTCAACAAATGCTATTTAAACAGCTGCAACACAATGATAAGCTTCTGATACTTGATGCAGTTCAGAAACTGGGAGAGCTGAAGTACATCCAGATCAAGTTTTCTATGTTTACAAATTCTTCCTCAGAGCTCAGCAAGAAGAAAGCTGCATCTAGAGCACTGGAGCAGATTCTCAGGGAACTGGTGTGAAGGGCAGGTTCAGATACCATGTTATCAACATCATAGACTTGACTGCTTAGGGCCAGGTATTCCAGAGAAGTAGGACAGAACTAACAGAAGAATGCCAGCTGAATAAAATGTTGTCAGACAGTAAGAGTTACAAGAAGGGGTTGCTCTTGTTTTGTTTCAGTAGAAAATTATATTTTATTTACAAAAACATTAATTTGACAGTATTTCCCCCACAAAATATGCATAATATGCATTAGAGAGTCTATTTTGAATATGTTTAGAAATACTTGGGCTGCAGACCACATACTTCCAAGTATGTGGAAGTAGTTCCAAGTCTTCAGTGGGAAGACTGAAGACTATACGTACTCCCAAGTCTTTAGTGGGACTACTCTGGAGTAAGTGATTTGCCAGTCATGGTCCTTGCCTTATGCCAAAGACTTAGTGCACCATTGATGTCTCTGATGTATGCTGCAATTAGTGTGTCTTTTCCTAGTAAAATTAAGAATTTGCCCCTTCACCTCTCACTTTCTTGCCATACACCTAGTGGACTGCCAATGAGTGATGCTGATGTTGCACCTGCCCCAGACCATTGCATCTCTGCTGGTTTAGGCACAAGCAAAGGATAAGAGGGTCTAGTGAAGACACCGTGGCAGGAGAAGATAAAGAATTCAAGGAAACAGTGGATGGACTGCATCAAAGAACACCAAATACAGGTGACCTTAGTGACCTGGACAAAGGCAAAGGTGCTCGCACGGATGATGATGAAGAAGATGATGATTATTTATGAAAACTTAGCTGCAATCCTCAAAGTACTTACTTTAACATGACCTCATTGATTTCAATGGGACTATCCCAAAATAATTGGGTTCAGAATCGTAGCAGTTATCTTTTTCCAGTTAATAAATGTTCTTTAATGCCATGTTTCCTCCCCTCCCCTTCTCCCCTCCATTAATGTCAACTACAGTTTATTTTGTCAGCAAGTGGGAGACTATTATCATTATTATTAATTTGAAAGTGTTGGAATAAGTAAAAACCACCTTATGGTCTCTTCTTATATTTTTTTAGAATGAACTTTAATTATTAAAATGGTTATACCAGCATTTCCCAAATTTCAAACCCAAGCACCTGTGAAAGCAGGTGCGTTGTTGCAAATAATATCCCTGCTACTTGCAGTAGGCAGTTGGATCTACATTAGGGATAAGTATCTAGGACACATCCAAGGTGATAGCACAGATTTTAATGAGACTAAATTATTAATGCCAGAAATACGTCCCCAAGACATTTGGTGATTCAGACATTTAACTGAGTACAAGTACTCTCATTTCTCAAATATTCACTTGTCTCTCTTTAATAAGAGTTACTATTCTTTAGGTTCTATCATATTACCAATTACATGTTTTGAATGCACAAACCTGAAACATTTCTTAGGACATTTGTGATCTATGAAATTATATGGGCCTCCAAGGCAGCAATGGGTCTTTGCCATCTTCTGCTATTGTGGATTGATTTTAAAGTATTACTTGGCTCACAGATGGAGAGTTATGTTAGGGGTGAGGTGAAATTTCTGCCCTTGCTCCAGTTCTGTTTGAACCAAGCATTTTAATTGTCCTGATTGGAAGTTAGAATGGACAAAATTCTGTCTGGATTCAGGGGCAGCTGGTGGGTGTTTAGTTTTGGGGGGAACAGCCTAGGGGTGGATGCAGGGTTGGCGTGGGGAACAACCTAGGG